>WOXC01003237.1:0-549638 GCA_011680675.1 Gymnobelideus leadbeateri | reverse complement strand
CAGAAGTTAGAGGAAGTATGGTATCGGTGTTCTTCTGAGACCTTTGGCCACATTTCTTCCATTAACATAAAGGCGACAAGTATGCCAAATTCATGTGCATCTTGAGGAAAAGTTCAAACCTTGCTCTGAATCTTTGCAAAAAGCTCTTTTCCTCTTACTGAAAGCTGGTCCAAGTTTCTATTTACTTAAGGAGTTCTGACATGTGGAGGTATGGAGAAAAATACTAATTTCTCTTTTTGCTGAGAATTCCACTCTGGTCCAGTACACAAACATAATTCCATCTTCTATTGATATGGCTCTTAATTCCAAGAGCTTCAACTTCCTTTATAAATACTGTTTAACTCACACCCTACAAGATCAGTAGTTATTTCTATCCCCATTTTCCAAACGAGAAAACAAGTATAACGTGATTAAATGCTTTGCTTGCAGAGAATTGCACAACTCATCTGGGAGAAAAAGGTCTAAAGCACCTATCTTCTGACTCATCCTTAAGTACACTGCTTACTGGGCCTTCACAGATAATACCTCAGAGCAAAAAAAGGGTTTTAAATTTAAAACTAGTTGGGGAGGGAGAGAGGGTGTGCTGTGGTTGGCTTTTTTTTTTTTTTTTTGCTTTTGATGTTAGATATATGTCTTGTCATTCATCTGGAGTGTGTACTGTTAAATATTTTTTTCTCTCTGGGGGAACTTGGATTCCCCTAGTCATGCTCCCAACCATGGATATTGATAATAATATTAATAGCTAACATTTATATAGTACTTAGTGTGTGGCAGGCATTGTGCTAAATACTCTACAAGTACATATGATCCTTGTGGCAATCCTGGGAGGTAGGTTCTATTATTATCCTCATTTACAGATGAGGAAACTGAGGCAGAGGTTAAGGGACTTGCTTAGGGTCACACAGTTAGTAAGTGTCTGAGGCAGGTTTTGAGCTCAAGTCTAGTGTTCTGCCTACCACACCACCTAGCTATCATGGCTAATTTGAGCGATCTCACCCAGCTGGCCTCAGCGGGACAACTAAGAAGGAAATTGGGGTGGTTGTACCCAAGCTTCCAGACCTTTGAGAGTTACTGATGTAGGCGTAGAGGCCATCCTGCCATGAGTTTTTGGGGAAGAAAGAGAAAAAGATGGTAGACCCCATGAACCAACTATGTATTGGGGAATGGAGACCTGAATTAAAGTGATGGGGGAATCAAAGGCCTCTGGGAAGAGCTTCAATATACAGATATTTTGATTTTACAGGTGCTGTATTCTATACATTGTTCTTTTCTTAATTGTAAAGAAACCCATCCATTTCCTAAGCCGTGTGAACTTTTTGCTTGAAAAGGAAACTGGGTGACATCATAATCAAGTGATGTCAAATAACATTTTTTTCTTATAAACCAACCCACCAAACAAGAAATCTGCCAAAGTATACTCAGGATTTTGGTGTTATTTGAGAGTTTATGACTCAAGGGTTCTGATAGGAACATCCCAATTTCACTCTTTCACTGTTCCTTTGTGTTCTGTGAATTTCTCTAGAAGTAATCTAAGATATCACCTAATCTAGCACCTTCCTTTCATATCTAAAGACACGAAATTTCTTGTCCTGAGTCACACCACGTACTCAAGTATCAGAACTGGGATTAAAATGCCCTTATAATTTCATGTCTAGCACTCTTTCCCCTAAAGAGTAGGTTCTTAATAAGTCTGCTGAGTCAAATTGATAGGTATGCCAGATTACTGATTTTTCTTGTTTTCACTTATGCTCTCACTTCTCCAAACCTCCAATGCCATTAGAACGTTGCTTCCCACCCCCATTAGCTGCTACTGCATAGCAACAAAGAATAAAATCTCTAATGTAATAGAAGAGTTGACTGATACTACAACTTTATTTGCCAACTAAATTAAGATTTTGTAGGTATTTTTCCCTGGTCCCTCTTTAATTAAAGTCAAAATGGCCTTTAATAAAAAAAAAATCAATCAAAAAGTATCTATTATAGTACTTGGAATACAATGTAAGCTTTCTAGAAGCTTACATTCTAATGGGGAAGGCAACGTATTAAAAAATGTAAGAGGATGTATGCGGTCCATGCAGGTCATCTATATCTACATGGGATAGCTTAAATGCACAGATAGGCCTGCACATGCAGGCATAGATAACTCTTGAATCTTGCCCACCCCTTTCCAGGGAAGACTGACTCCTTTCTTGGAGGGAAACAGAAGGAGTAAAGAGACTTGCTGCTCTGTTCTCCTTGGAGAGAGGATTACAACACTAGAATTATATCTCTCTTCCCACTAAATAATGCTCTTCTAATGAAACAGCTTTTTTAGATACAGAATCTGTGGCATCCTTGCCACTATCCTTTAAAAAGGAAAGGTACTTCACCCACAGATTCTTGACCACTTCCCATCCAACGCTAATTACACAAAAGATGATTACAAAGAATGAATAATGAGTAAATAAATGAATAAATCCATAGTGAGCAGAAATCAGAGAAATTATACAGATTGAAATGTGTCAAAAATACAAAAGAGTGAGTGAATTTTTGAAATGGGAAATAAAAATTTGCTCAATCAAGAGAGGTCTGAGCTCACCCAAGGGGAAGTAACCCAAATTCTCTAGGGAGGCAAGCTGAAAATCAGAACATATTGAGGTGCTGGCTTCCCCTCCAAGTCTGCTTTCCAAAGTCTATCTTACTCTTTCCATGTGTCACGAGTCTGTTCCTAAAAGAGTCTTGAACCATTTATGTCTTCTCTCAGGCAAGAATGAAAAACATCCCTCTTCTTCCAAACTCTTTCACCAACTCATCCCTTCAGTCACACAGGGTGACATCATCATTCCTTCCTCCAATCCAAAATCTCATTTCACCAGCAGCATAGGGCTCCCTTGGTAATGTGTGGGGGTGGGGTGTTGCATTCCATAAAAAGCATAAATGTAATATTGAACTGACTTATTAAGTTGACAAAAGAGTTGAGTTTTAAAGTCAATGACTTTTTAAATGATTAAATATGAAAATTAAAAGAGTAATACAAATCATAGAATTTTTGAACTAAAAGAGAGCTTTAGGGATACTTTAATCCAGTTTTGCCCCTTTTACCCCGCCCCCCCCCCTTCCTGCAGGTAAAATTAATCAACTGAGGTTGCAAAGTTCTGTAGGGGCAGAACCAAGATTTGGGCCCAAGCTCCATAATTTTCGATTCAGTGATCTTCCCATAATACCATGTGCCACTGAAACACTGGACGGAACTTTAGTTGAGCCCAACTCAGCAAGTATCCTACTTCCTTCACTAGGCATAGGTGATACAAAGACTAAAAAAATGGTTTCTGTCTTCCAGGAATTATCATTCTACCAGGAATACACTGTGTATACTGACAAGGAAATATAAAATGTATACAGAGGAATTTCATAAGGATGAGGGCAGTGGAGGCTCCTGAAAAAGTTTCCTCTAAGAGTGGCATCTGACCTGTGACTTGGGGATTTTAAGAGGTAGGAGAGAAGGGGGTTCCCATTAATGGGTCATGGAGATGAAAGGCATCAGACTCAGGTCAGGGATTGACAGCTGGCAGGCAGTTTTGCTAGAATGTGGGGCGAGTGAAGAGGGGATAAAGTCCAATAAGCCTTGAAAGGTATGGTGGGAGCGAGAACATGGAGAACTTTAAAGGCAGCGCCAAAGAGCCTGTATCTTATCTTAGCAAAAGAAGGGAGTTACTGAAGGTTTTTGAGCAGGGGAGTAAAACTATCAGACCTGAATTTGAAGATTAATTTGGCAACTTGATTAAACTGGTCAGTACCTAGAAACACAAGGATTTGGCTTGCAGATAGCATTGTTTGGACCTTTTACAGACATGTGAACATAAAAACTGTGTATTCAGGATTCCAGATGAAAGGAGGGGAAGGGAATAAAGCTTTTATAAAGCACCTACTATGTGCCAGACATTGTGCTAAGTACTTTACAAGTATTTTCTCATTTGATCCTCACAATAACCTTCAGAGGCAGGTGCTATTATTGTCCCTATTTAACATGTGAGGAAATAGAGGCAGATAGAGATAAAGTGACTTGTCCTGGTCTGAGATAAATTAGAAATTTCTTGTTACCTTTACAAAGGATTCTGTATTATTATATTCAGTCCTGCATATCCTAACTCAGGGAATAGCTAAGTATACACACTATTATTTGAGAATGAGGAATGTCAGTGCTTAGAACAATGTTTGGTTGCCTGGAGATATTTAATAAATGTGCTGGATTGATTCACTGATCAGGAATTGCTCCCCATAAGAGGTGGGGCCTTCAAGGCTCAGCTGATTATTTGGTAGTAACTACAGGGGACAATGGAAAGAATACTGGCTTTGGTGTCTGAGATCTGGGGCTCAAACCTACTCCCTGTGTGCCCTTGGGCCAATCATTCTACTGCTCTGGGTTTTAGTTTATTTATCTTTAAAATGGTAGGGTTTTGACCAGATGGCTTCTCAGGTTCTTTTCAGATCTGGACAGCTGTGATCTTGTGATCTTATGATTGACATGCATGCTAGATCTTCTCCATTGTATATGTTTAGCATCTGCTCATTTGTGTTCTCCTCTCCTCCTCTCTGCCAAAGAATATAATCTCCTTGAGGGCAGACAACTGTTTTATTGTTAATTTTGTATTTCAGGGTCTAGCACAATGACTGGCATAGTAGGTGCTTCATAAGTATTTGCTGAAAGAAAGGTAGTGATTCTTCTTTAAAAAAAATATATATATATACATATATAATTTAGTTTTAGTTTTTAACATTCAATTTTATAAGATTATGAGTTCTAAATTTTCTTCCCTCCCTTCCCTCCCCCTCCCTAATATGGCATGCAATCGGATATAAGCTTTACATGTATGATAATATTAAACATATTTCCACATTAGTCACATTGTGAAAGAGGAATCAGGGAAAAACCATGAGAAAGAAAACACAAAAAATAATAAAAAAGGAGAACATAGTATGCTTCAATCTGCATTCAGACTGTAGTTCTTTCTCTGGATGTGGATAGTATTTTCTATCATGAGTCTTTTGGAACTGTCTTAGATCATTGCATTGCTCAGAAGAGTTAAGTCTAGCAAAGTTGGTCATTGAATAATGTTGTTACTGTGTATAGTGTTCTCCTGGTTCTGCTCATTTCACTCAGCATTAGTTCATGCAGGTCTTGCTAGGTTTTTCTGAAGTATTCCTGCTCATCATTTCTTATGGAACAATAGTATTCCATTACATTCATATACCACAACTTGTTCAGCCATTCCCCAATTAATGGCTATGCCCTCAAATTCCAATTCATGGCCACCACAAAAAGAGCTGCTATACATATTTTTGTATATGCGGGTTCCCTTCTCCTTTTTATGCTCTCTTTGGGATACAGACCCAGAAGTTGTATTGCTGGATCAAAGGGCATGCATGATTTTATAGTCCTTTAGACATAGTTCCAAATCTCCAGAATGGTTGGATCAGTTCACAACTCTACCAACAATGTGTTAGTGTTCCAATTTCCCCACATCATTTCCAACATTTATCATTTTCCTATCTAGTAACTATCTCCAATCTGATAGGTGTGATGTGGTATCTCAGAGTTGTTTTAATTTGAATTTCTCTTATCAGTGGTGATTTAGAGCATTTTTTCATATGACTATAAATAGCTTTAATTTCTTCCCCTGAAAACTGCCTGTTTACATACTTTGACCATTTATCAATAGGGGAATGACTTGTTATTCTCATAGATTTGATTCAGTTCTCTCTATATTTTGGAAATGAGGGCTTTATTGGAGACACTGGCTATAAAACCTGTTTACCAGCTTTCTGTCTCCCTTCTAATCTTGGTTGCATTGGATTTTGTTTGTGCAAAAACTTTTTTAATGTAATGCAATCAAAATTATCCATTTTGCATTTCATAATGTTCTCTATCTCTTGTTTGGTAATACATTTTTCCCTTTTCCATAGACCTTTTTTGTTTGTTTGTTGGTTTTTTGGAGGGCAATTGGGGTTATGTAACTTGCCCAAGGTCACACGGCTAGGTTTTTTTGTTTCTGTGCGTTGTCTGAGGCCGGATCCGAACTCAGGCCTTCTGACTCCAGGGCTGATGCTCTACTCACTGCGCCACCTAGCCGCCCCTTTTCCATAGATCTTACAGGTAAACTATTCCTTGCTCTACTAATTTGCTTATAGTTTCACCCCTTATATCTAAATTATGTACCTGTTTTGACCTTATCTTGGTATATAGTATAAGATGTAGGTCTATGCCTAGTTTCTGCCATATTGTTTTCAAGTTTTCCCAGCAGTTTTTGTTGCATAGTGAGTTCTTATCCCAGAAGCTGGAGTCTTTGGAATTATCAAACATTATATTACTATAGTCATTGATTACTGTGTCTTTTATACCTTACCTAATGCACTGATCTAGCACTCTCTTAGCCAGCACCAAGTAGTTTTGATGATTGATGCTTTATAATACAGTTTTAGATCTGGTACAGCTAGGCTACCTTCCCTTGAATTTATTTTCATTAATTCCTTTGGGAGTCTGGACCTTTTGTTCTTCCAGATGAATTTTGTTATTATTTTTTTCTAGCTCTATAACATAATGTTTTGGTAGTTTGATTAGTATGGCACTGAACAAGTAAATTAATTTAGGCAGAATTGTCATTTTTATTATATTATCTTGGCTAACCCATGAACAACTGATATTTTTCCAGTTATTTAGATCTGACTTTATTTGTGTGAAATGCTTTGTAATTGTGTTCATATAGTTCCTAGGTTTGTCTTCACAGGTAGACTCCAGGTAGGGATTCTAAAAGGAAGAAACAGCATGAGGGCAATTGGTGTAGAGGAAAAAGAATGACAAATTTGGTGAAGAGCTAGGAGGTATGTTGGTTTGAACTTGAGAGTTCATGAAAGGAAGGAGTATGAAATCATCCATAGACATACTCTGGAAGATAGACTGCACACTGGAGATTTTAATTCAATAGAAAAGTCTGTAAAATCTAGGAGAAAAAAATGTGCAAAAATCATTCTAATCCAAGGTCAGATACACTAAGTATCAAAAGGAAGATACAAATAAAGTGGGAACAAGGACACATTCTATCTAGTTGGGGTTATGAGAAAAAACCTTTAATGACAATAACAAAAAACAATAATAATAGCATTAAAACAGCCTAAGGTTTGCAAAGCACTTTCCATGTCTTATTTGATCCTTACAACATTCCTTGTAAGGTTAGCACCACTATTATTCCCACTTGACAGATGAGGACACTGAGACCGAGACCAGAGAAGTGACTTGCCGAGCGTCACACAGAAAGTGACTGAGACGGGATTTGAACCATGGTCTTCTTGAACCCAAGCCCAGCACTTTGCTCCTCTTTATCCAACTGAGTGCTTTTAGAAAGCAGTCTCATTGGTACAGATGTAAATAACCATTCTACTCTCTAGCACCAACACCAATGAGAAAAACTGGTACAGTCAGTTTATGTTATCCTTCTGGGATTGCTAGATGCTTTTTCCCTGCCCTGGAAATTTGGGGAGTCAAAAAGAATCTCTACCTCCCAGGGCCTTTGCCACAAAAACAGAGATTATACGGGATCACTCTGCTGGTTACAAGTTTTAAAAGAACAGAATTGTTCTGTGACATAATGGAACGAAAAAAGACTTTGGGTATCAAAAAGACTTATGAATCCTGGCTTTGCCTGTTACTAAACTGTGTGACCTCATTCCAGTAACAATGCCTATGAGCCTCAGTTTTCAAGGCTAGAAAATGCGATTCATAATACTTCCATTATTTACATCAGAGGTTTGTTTCAAGGAACTGAAGAAGCTAACAGTGTGTGTGTATATCTACATACACACATACAAATATACATACATAGTTTGTGTTTATATACATAAAATGAATATATATAATATGTTTATTTAGATCCTTGAAACAAATGCATTTCATATATACATATGTGTATGTGTTTATATGTGTACATATAGTCTATATACATACATACACGTGTTTGTATAACATAAACCTGTCTTGTCAACCATAGACTATCTAACCAGTGAGATGGGGGTGGGGTAACTGTGCTTTGGGGAGCTTTGAGATTGAGAACTGTGGTATGGTGTGATTGGAGGAGGCAGCCTAAAGGCAAGAAGGAGGAGGCTTTGCCAGCTAGTGCTAAAAACGACCTGAGGCTCCTATCCAAGAGTAGTTTAAAAAAAAAAAACAACAAAAGTTTTCACAGTTAACTACTGGTACATCCTACATAGTTCAGGAATTTTGTTGGCAATATGCTGATTTTTTTTCAGGCATGTGTGCTAACACTGTAAAGTGGGTCAGTCACAGTTATGGATGATCCTAATTTGGTGTATCCTTCATTAAAAAATAAAAAAAGCCAAGCTCATGATCATCTTGAGGAAAAGTTCAAACCTTGCTCCATCCCACTGGCAAAAAGCTCTTCTCTAATTCCAGAAAGCCAGTCCAAGATTCAATATACTCAAGGCACTTTGCCACGCAGAGGTGTGGAGAAAAATATTAATTTTTTTCCTCTTGTTGAGAATCCAACACTTGTCCAGAATAGAAACACCTCTTATTTTTGTATCAATATGGATCTCATTCCAAGAATTTCCCATTTCTTGACAAACACTATTTAACTCACAGTATAAAGAAGGAATTATTATTTTTATCACCATTTTCCAAAGGAAAGCGGGGAGAGGGGGGCAACTGAATTAAGCACTTTTCTTGTGGAGGATCTTGCACCTAATCTGGAAGAGTTGACCCTGACACAGCAATCTCAGGTCACTGATCCTCCTGGATTGATCTGTCTCTCTACCTCAAAACCTTGCCCACCACAGCAATACACTGTTGACTGATAGCATTTTCTCCATGAACCACAAGCTGGAGAGGAGTTTCTGCAGCCAAAACATTTATGTGTGTTTAAAAAGCAAATCACAGCATGCACTGTCAGGGGACTGTGTGTCTAGGAGAGCTGCCATTTTTAACTAAGGGTACACCAGCTCCCAAACAGTGACAGCTGATCTGCTTTTTACACTGTTGACACACATGCTGGAAAAAAAATGGGTCCTACCAGCAACATTCCTGGACTATGAATTATTCATGGATTTTACAGGAGACACTAGAAATCAACCCAGAGAGCTGACTTTTGGATAGTTCTTGGACAGGTAAGCTATTTTCCCATTTATTATATCCCCACCAAGACCAAAGGCAAGGCAGGTGGAGCTGCTCCTCTCTGCATTTTTTCCCCTTGAAGATTGCCCTTGAGGTTTATTTTATGCCATACATAGTACAGGCAAACACTGGTAGTTGGGGTTGGAGGACAGTGCCACACTGACCATTTACTTGTATGCAAGTCTGCCCAATGGGCATTATTTTACCTTGCTAAATTTTTAAAAATTTAAATGTATACATATATATATGTATGTATATAAATGTGAACAGAATCAGATTTTAATAAAGTATAAATGACAATCATTTGTCTCAGAATCGAGACCTAGAATCATATCCCCCACCCTCCCCACCCCAATTGTGACATATAATAGTTGTGTGATCCTTGAAAAATCAGAAGATCCCAAATTCAGAACTTAAAGGAAACGTCAGAGGTAGAAACTGAGGCTCTGAGAAGTTACCCAGGTCCCATAGGTACTAAACATCATGTAATTTTACCTTTAGCCCCAACCTTTGATGCTTGTATCTCTGTTCTTCTATTGGGATTTTTATTAGCTAGCCTTCAACATATGTCCTCATTCTTGGGACAATCTTCTAAAACTTTCTGTCTTCCATCCATGTGTTGTTGTAGTGCTATTGTTTCCTGTGTGGATTATATATCTCTTTTGAGTAGTGACGTATTATTGCTTAGTGGGCATTGTGATATTCTGAAGTTTGATTTAAGTCTTACAGGATCATATGTTTGGAGGCTGGAAGGGACTGCAGAGACCATTTAGTCCAGGAGTTCTTAGCCTTGGGTTAAGATTTTAGGGGATCTGTGAGCCTGCCTGGGAAAAATGAAATCTTTATTGTCACTAACCTCAAACTGAAGCTTAGTATTTCTTTTAAATACTTAAAAATGTCATTCTGAATAGAGTCCTATCTATTTCACTGTTCTGCCAATGGGATCCATCATGCTAAAAAAAGCAAGGAGACCTTCCTTTAGTCTAACTTCCTCATTTTACAGATAAGAGGAGGCTCAGACAAGTCAATGACTTGCTTGGGTCACAAAGCTAAGTTTCTGAGATAGGATTTGAACTCGAGTGCTCCTGACTCTGACTAGCAAATACATGAAAAAAAATGACTTGGTCAGACCATATAGTGTCTCTGCCCTCATAAAGTAATCAGCTATGAGAAGCATTGTGAGAACCTCACTGCCTAGAATTCTCTTCCCATTAGATGCCTCACCTTCAAAATGGCAGCAATCACTATAGGCAAGCATGCATCTGCCCATGCCTACCTTCTTTTATGCCTTACTTAAAAGTTAGAATCACCAGCTCCATAACCACTCTCTCATTGCTTCTGTCAAGGAGTCTGCTATGATCTGAACATTAGGAGAGACTCCCAGTGAGTTTTCCCTACTAAGCACATGCGTCTTTGTAGCTGACTTTGTAGTCAACAAATGCTAAGAGGGTCTTATATTCCTCTCACCTCTTAGTGGTGTGACCATGAAGCAGTGGTGTACTGTTAAAAAAAAGAAAAAAGAAAAAGAAAAAAATCTCTAAAAGCCAAAGAAATCTGTGAAAACTGCCTGTTCTCATCTCATGGTATCATTAAGGTCACCTTGGACACCTGTATAGATGAAATTCTGATAAAAATTTTATGAAGATGAAAAGTGGGTATATAAAGTGGTTTAGAAGTTATTGATGCTCCTTTGGTCACTTCTTTTTATGTAATAATACTGTCCATGTTTTATTTCTAATCAAATATTTAGAGCTGGAGAATGCCTCAGAGGCCAGTTAATATGCTCCCCTCCCCCCACCTCATTTTAGGAACAAGGCCCAGCAAGATGAAGTGACTTGCTTTCCACCACACAGGCATCTAGTAATAGGTTAATATCTTCAATTAAGCACTCATTAAACACCTATTATGTGCCAGGCACTATACCAAACACTAGGGATGCCCTCAAACAAAACAAAAAACAAACCAAAACCCCAAACTGAAGACAGTCCCTAGTTGTCCCAGAGCTCCATGCTTGGGGAACTAAGCCTTCAATACTAGCAGAATCTCCTCCCCTCTAGGACAGATTGCTTCCCGGTGGGTTTGGACCAGCCTGTCTACTTTTCCCAATGGCCGTAGTCTCCAATGCCATTCCACTTTTCTTTTAGCACCTTAACACATTAGACAACTTCATTGGGGACTTGAGGGCTAGACTTTTCCAGCCACTGATGATGATGATGATGATGAGAAGCCATTAAAGGAATGTGGGAAGCCCATTCCATTTTCTTTCTAGTCTTACTTATAGATCCTTTGGGGGGTGACCAGATCTTTTGCAGGCCTGTTTCCTCTTCCCATAATGCTGCTCATGTTGTGTTTGGCCATGCTATTCATCATCTTCCCTCATTATTTTTAACAAATGAGGCAATACATAGGCTCTGAAGACAGAGGACTGGTAGTTTCAATCCAATCTGTGATGTTTATCACTTCTATGACCTGGGTCTCAGTTAGGTGTCATTTGGTTTAGATCTATGACCCTATGTGGGCTAGGATTGGGTTACTTTACATTCTAAATCAGTGCTACATTTGGCCACTGGATATAGCTGCTTAATAGGTTTGACTTCATCTGCAAGCCCCTAGAGGGCAGGCATTGTTTCCTCATTCTGTGCAGAAGTGGGAATAAGGATAAGGACTGAATGTGTAATTTCTTTGGTCTGGGGAACTCCCAGGGGAGCAAGCTCCCTTTACCAATGCAAGTCAGTACTTCTTCTGAAAGCCCAGTCTTCAAGAGTCATCCTGAGTATTGAGGAGTTAGGTCACACAGGGTCACAAAGAGAGGGATATATCAGAGGCAAGATTTGTATCCAGATCTTCTAGACTTCAAGGCAAACTCACCACACTGGTACACAGAAAGTGTTTATTAAATGCTTTTTGATTGAGTGATCTTTTGTTTGACTACTGAAGCTATGGAAGCATGTAGCTCATCTATGTAATAATAATAATAGTAGCTAACATTCATAAGAAAGCGTCAAAGTTTGCAAAATGCTATGCAAAACACTATCGTCTCATTTAATCTTCTCAGTAACCTCGGGAAGTGGAGGGTAAAATATCCCCATTTTATAGATGTGAAACTGAGGCAGACAGAGGTTAAGTGACTTGCCCAGGGTCCCATAGCCAGTAAGCATCTGAGATTGGATTTGAAGACAGGTCTTCCTGACCCCAGACCTAGCATTCTAGTTCCACTGAATCACCTTGCTGCCCATAATTTGCACAAGATAGCCTAACCAGACTACTTGACCTCGTCAAGGTCAAGAAAGGAAGCCAATAAGCTCATTAGTTCTGCATTGCTTCTGCTGGCACCAAGGCAACTGTATCACTCTTGCTCCCTGGAAAGTGAAGGGAATGATTTATAAGTGAACTACTTTATAGACGAGAGATAATGATCCTGCCGCTCTACAAAGTATTAAGTATTGGACGAGTAATTGACAATTAAAGAAAGATTTTTTTAAAGTTCTCACTCTGATGGTTTTGGGTGCTATCTTTTTATGGTTTCATTTAAAAAATTTTTTTTCCTCAGCTTAAGCGATGGCAATGTTTATTTGGAGAAAGTGGATTTCTATGTGGGAGGAGTGAATGTTGTGTGTGTGTATGTGTGTGGAAGATAAAAACATGTTGGAAACGTTTTGGATTTTGTTTCAATCATTTTTCAATTATCTTTAATGAAGATTTAAGGTTTTATGGATTTTGGAAGTGCTTGAGAGCTGGTTAAATATTAATCACTCACTTATAATTTTCCAATTAATCTCTGTTCTTGAGAAGATTGTGGAGCCAAATAATGGCTTGTGAAACTGGCAAACTCTTGGGTTTGAAATTCAGATTTAATAAACTACCCAGCTCATACCTCTCCATACAAGGTGTTCCCAAAATCTCAGTCCAGTTTTAAGCTATTAAAGCTTAATTAAACTGTTAAAAATGTTCAAAGCAAACCCTGCTTTAAAACTGCACCAAGACTTTAGGGACCCCCTGTTTTAGCTTCATATGTACATGAGACTCCAAGCTCTGTTGGAGGGTCAATTCAGGGGCCACCTCCTCCGCAGGGCATTGCCTGATCCCTGCCCCCAAGAGATGATTTGGTTTGTATCTTTTATTTACTCAGATTGTGGGCATGTTGTAGAATTTGAACTCTTTGATGGGAGGGGTTATTTTAATTTTGTCTTTTGCAGCAGCAGCAACCACCACCACCACCTAGTAATTAAAAAACAAAACAAAACAGATCTGTGGTTTCACTGGTAAAAGGATCTCCTGGTATGGAAACTCCCTCTACCAATGCAGATTGACACCTGCTCTGTCTGCAATCTACAGATTTAGGCAGTTACCTAGGGGGAGGAAGGGACCATTGAAAGGTTAAGTAATTTGCCCTGATTTACCTTGCCAATAGGATTTACACTTGACATTACCTAAACCCAGTTCTTCCTCATTCAGGGCCATTGTTTTTTTTGCCTCTTGCCCCCACAAAGAACGGTTAATAACTGACTTGTTGAACTGAATTCTTGCAGTTTCATTAGACAATTTCAAAATCTGCCTGACCAGGAAATCCCTATTGCATTGTCTGCCTCAAAAAGAACCTGGGGTCCATGAGGATGACTGTCTCCCATTTCTTTTTGTGTACCCAGGGATTAGTATTGTTCTTTGCAAATAGAAAGCGCTTAATGTATGTTTTCTCTCTGCTTCCTTCCTTCCTTCCTCCCTCCCTCCCTTCCTTCCTTCCTTCCTTCCTTCCTTCCTTCCTTCCTTTTTCTTTCTCTCATCCTCTATTCTTCCCTTCCTCCAGACTTCCTTCCCTTTCTTTGATCCATCATCTTCTCTTTCCTCCCTTCCTCTCTTCTTTCCTTCCAACCCTTCCTTTCTTCCTTTATACATTCATTCCTTCCATCCTTTATCCAATATTATCATATCTCCAAAGTCCATCTATATGTTAGAGAAAACAAATAAGCATAATGTTTAGACTTTTGCTTAGCCCCCAACTCTGGGTCCCCATAATTAACCTTGAAAAGAGAAAACTTTGTGGGATAAGCAGCTGTGTGCATGTATCTGAAGACCTGGAAGAAGCATTAGCCATCGTCTGCTTGGCTCCAGAAGGCAGAATGAAGAACCAGCGGAGGATACACACAGCAAAAGACATGAAGTTGATTGAAGGAGAAAGAAAACTCCCTAACAATTAGAGCTATTCAGAAATAAGAAGCAGTGCCTTGGGAGGTGGTGGGTTCCCCTTCCCTAGACATCGCCCAATGAGGGTAGATGCCGTGCTCCAGGACTCATACTGCTTCCTATTTGTTTCTAGATTAGACTCGATGGCCTCTAGGACCCCTGCCTCTGAGGTTCTGGGATTCTTTTGTTTATCTCTCCACTTTAGCTGAAAGTCCTGATGTTAAAAAACGGGAAGCTGACTCACAGGCAGCTGGGTGAGTCAGGAGGTGTTTGTCTGGAAACTCCCCTTGAGTGAAAAAACAAACAGGAAACAAAAATGACAAGCAAGAATCGGGGCTGGAAATGATGGTGTGAGTGCGTTGGTGTAAGACTGTGGATGCGTTGGGGGAGACTTCAGTACATGCCTCCCTCCATGAATCTCATTTCTGAATTCCTCAGAGGTTCCAGAACTCCAGACCCAAATTATACCATATTGACTTGGGGTGGGGGAGAAATTCTACCAGGAGAAGCTCATTTCTGATGCTCTGTTCTGCTAAACTAGTGGTTGTAGAGAAGTGGCGTGAACCACCTGGAAGCAGGGGTTAGAGGAAGGGAGAGAATGGACTTTTATTCAGCTCCCTAACTTCGAAGGAGATACACCGCCGACTTCCTTATCTTTTTTCCTATTTTCCCCTTACAACCCCCCAAAGTCTGGAGTTGAGGAGGCAAAGAAGCAAGGGTCTGGAGGAATTATGGGATTGAATAGATTGAAAGCAGAAAGGGACCATAAGGGACAGCTGCTTCAATCCTCCTTTTTACAGATGGCTAAAGTTTTGGAATAGAGCCCTTTAAAACAGGAACTCTTAACCATGGGGGCCACAAACTTAAAATATATATGTGTATCTATCTATCTATCTATCTATCTATCTATCTATAATATACATATTTCTGATTATTTTTCAACATAGTTTCCTTTTAAATGTTATTTATTTTATATATTTAAAACATCAGTGAAGGCATTTTTGACACACAAAAGGCTTAGAGTTCCCTACATATCATTATTTATATTAATATTGATTTGAATATTAGTGTTAATTGGCAATTGGGTTCTACTAAAAAGCAAATGGAATTTGTTCAGACTAACAGCCATATAGCTTTTTGTAAATATTATAACAAAATATTATAAAAAAACAAAAACAAATAAAGTCTCAGAACCCTTGCTTTGAAAGTTTCCAGGTCCAGAACAGACCTTGTAGACCATCTAATCTGACTCCTCCACTTTACAAATGAGGAAACTGAGGCCAAAAGTGTGTAAGTGGCAGGGCTGGGATTCAAACCAAGATCCTTTGGTTCCCAGCACAGGGCCCTTTGTCAGTGGTCACAAACCCCCAGACTTTGGGGGGTTGTAAGGGGAAAATAGGAAAAAAGATAAGGAAGTCGGCGGTGTATCTCCTTCGAAGTTAGGGAGCTGAATAAAAGTCCATTCTCTCCCTTCCTCTAACCCCTGCTTCCAGGTGGTTCACGCCACTTCTCTACAACCACTAGTTTAGCAGAACAGAGCATCAGAAATGAGCTTCTCCTGGTAGAATTTCTCCCCCACCCCAAGTCAATATGGTATAATTTGGGTCTGGAGTTCTGGAACCTCTGAGGAATTCAGAAATGAGATTCATGGAGGGAGGCATGTACTGAAGTCTCCCCCAACGCATCCACAGTCTTACACCAACGCACTCACACCATCATTTCCAGCCCCGATTCTTGCTTGTCATTTTTGTTTCCTGTTTGTTTTTTCACTCAAGGGGAGTTTCCAGACAAACACCTCCTGACTACCTCTTATTGGTAGAGGATGATTAGGGCTTGGGGTATACTGATGGACAGGCAGATAGGTGGTACAATGGGTAGAGTACCAGGACTTGAGTCAGGAAGACTGAAGTTCAAATCCTGCCTCAGACACTTAGTAGATGTGTGACCCTGGGTAAGTCACTTAACCCTGTTTGCCTCAGTTTCCCCATCTATAAAATGAGTTGTAGAAGAAAGTGGCAAAGCCCTCCAGTATCTTTGCCAAGAAAACCCCATATGAGGCTACAAAGAGTTGGACACGACTGAACAACAATAACATACTTATGGAGAATGATTATAGTTCTTTTTCTTCTACCTCAAACCCCAGCTTAAATGCAGCTGTAATCAGGAGACCATCAGTCAGACGCATAAACCAGTCATTAGGCTATAGCTATAGAGTCCTTCTCTTTTAGGGAAACAGAAAGGAGCTGGTTGGTGGCAGGTGAGATTCACACAATCCTGTGTGCAAGCAACAGACAATACAATTCACCCTTAAATTTTAACTCAGATGATCTCTCAAGACAACACTGAATTCTTTTGTTTAAGTGATGCCGGCTAATAGGGATTTAAGTGGTAGCTGGTGGGAGGGCATGGAGGCATTCATGCATGTGAAATCAGAACAACACCCACAGGGTGGAATTTCTTGATGAAAGAGATTTTAGAAGGAATCAGAGACCTCCTGAAGTTACAGCTCCTGTCACTCGGAAAGTCATATTTAGGTTCAGGTATGGGAGTGGGGGGGGTGGGGCACGAACAAAAGGAGAAAAAAGGAAGAAAGATATTATCAGTCAAGGTTTTTGTTTTGTTTTCTGTTTCTAAAAGCCGCCTCGAAAAGAATGATGTATAATTTTTTCCCCATCTGTATTTTTAACAGTCTAGATTTCATCTAGGGAAGCTTACTGTTAAAATACACTATGCATGCTTCAGTTTTAATGGAAGAAGAGTGAAAATAAATAGCAAGACATAAGTGTCTGATTTATTAGGAAGGACAGAGTGACTAAATCATATATTCAAAGGAATTGAGATCGGGAACTCTGATTTCTACCTGGCAGTTGTAATTCCCGTTTATGGGTCTTCCTGAAACAGTTTTAAGTAGGTTACCTTTATTCCAACCATCAATCTCCTACTTGTCAGCTTGTAATATGCTATCAGAGTCAGGTTGAACTCATGTAGGATATACCTAAGAGGCCATTCGTGACAAATACTGCCTCTGGAGTCACAAAACCTGGGTTTGAATCTTACTCTACCCCTTACTGTGACTGGGAAAAGTAATTTGGCTTCCTGGGACTCGGTTTCCTCATGTGGAGGAAGAGGAGGTGGGCTTAGTTGGCCTCTGAGATCCCTTCAGCTCTGGGATCCTTTAAAAAGGACCCAATGCTTTTGGCTCTGTCAATCAATCAATCAAGCTGGGGATACAAAAGAGGCAAAAGAAAGTCCCTGTCCTCAAGGAGTTTATGTTCTAATGAAGGAGACAACATGCAAACAAATATACACAAAGGAAGCTATATACGGGAAATGGGAAGTAATTAACAGTGGAAAGGCACTAGAATTAAAAGGGCTTAGGGAAGGTTTCCAGTAAAGGATGGTATTGATTGATTGAAAAAACAGTTCTATTTTAATGCTTTAGCCTTTGTCAAATCAGACCATTATGTCTCAGAGGTATTTTTATTTTAAATCTAATTATAAAGCAATAAGAACCTACCTCCATTTCTACTAAATTTATCCACAGCATTCTTAGCTTATTTTTGTTGTTGTTGTTCAGTCATTTCAGAAATGTTTAACTCTTTATGACCCCATTTGGGGTTTCTTGACAAAGATACCTGAGTGGTTTGCCATTTCCTTCTCCAGTTCATTTTACAGACGAGGAATTGAGGCAAACAGGGTGAAGTGACTTGCCCAGGGTCACACAGCTAGTAAGTGTCTGAAGCCAAATTTGAACTCAGGAAGATCAGTCTTCCTGACTCTCAGCCAATGCTGTCTCCAGTGAGCCACCTAGCTGCCCAGTTCCTAGATCATACTTTGACCAAATACATTTAAAACTTTCCAAAATGTATGGGTAAAAATGAAGTGCTGATACCCATGTCTTGCTAGGTAATATTTCTGTGTAATATATTTGTAGCACCTGTGGCACCCCGGTTACATGTGGGCTTCTAGGAAAGCTACCCCAGCTTTAGGATATTTTGTGAAGATTCACTAAAACCCACAGCTCACAATCCTCCACCAATGTATTTGCTTTTGCCAGTCGTCCAGAATACATATTACTTCAAAACAAAAGACAAATGAAATAGCAGAGAATCCTATTAAAAATAAATGGAGGAAATACAAAAGGGGGAAAGGAGAAAAGAGCTGGCAATCCCCAAGGCAAAACTTGTCTTTCTAGAATAATGAAAAAGGACTAAACCTTGGAGAATAATTAGAATTAATATTTCAGCAAAAGAAATATAATTTGTTTCATTTAATATTCTATTTAATAATTTTCATAGTTGAAGTATATAGAAAAGATTAAGAAAGATTTCATTCCCTTCAGTCAACTTCAAGAATAACTAGAGAAAAATGTTAGAATAGAAATAGATTTCTTATTTCAATCAATCAACAACTCTTTATTAAACATCTACTAAACTTGGGTTGGTACTAGGCCCTATGAATACAAAGGTAAAAATGAAACAGTTTTGTCTTCAAGGAACTTACATTCCTTTAGATTTGCTGAAAGTAATAAGTGTGAATGACATGATTCTCCCATAAAAGAAAAAAAAAAAGAATTACATATTGGATTAAGAAACAAAATCCATGAATAGGTTGTTTATTTAAATTTAATAGAAAATATCATACCTAGATATAAATCAACAGTGGCTTAAAATAGATTATGCCACTACACGTTCAAGAAAGGGAGGTATAGAAATAATGCTATCTGATCGATTTAAACTAGTAATCATAGAAAGAGAAACAAGATACTACTTACTAGTGAAATATGATGTATAATAAATATGTAATATTTATCAATGTATAGGCACAAAATATTATAATAAAATTTTGAAAAGAGGTTTATCAGAAATGCAAGTAGAAAAAGACAAAAATATAATAGGACTTCTCCACCCTCCATTATCAGAATATAAAAAATCAAATAGATTAACAATAAATTCTTTTTTTTTTTTAAAAGCAATTGGGGTTAAGTAACTTGCTCAAGATTACATGGCTAGTCATTATTTATGTGTGGGGGCTCATTTTCTGAGGCCAGTTTTGATCCCGGGTCATCCCAACTCCGAGGCCGGCACTCTTACTCACTGCGCCACCTAGCCACCGCAATAAAGAAATTCTTTATTTAAACTGCTTATTAAACTAATTGGCATCAGAAGATGTATGTAAGCTTCTCAAGGGCAGGGACCTTTTCATATTTGTGTTTTTATTCCCATTATCTAACATAGGGCCTAGAACACTGTAGGCAATTAATAAATTGTGACCAACTTATTGATATAAATAACTAAATGGGAGAAGGTAATTCATATGCAGTCTTTTAAAGTATATATAGAACACAAAAAACGATCATAAAATAGTCCCAGAAAAATTAAAGGCAGAAATCACGCATACCATATTATAGTAAAATGCAATAAATTAGAATTAAATAGCTAATGTTAATAGAAACAACTGTATGGACACTGTAAAAATAACCTTTTAACCAATGATTAAAGGAGGAAAAAAGAAAAGAAGAGAAAATTTAAAAGACAATGAGAACAATAATATCACATATCAAAATCCAACAACTAAAGTTTAAATAGTTTTTAGATTTAAATCTAATAACTGAAAAGAAAAAAAGGAGAAAATACATAAATTAACCTTTCATTAAGCTAGAAAGGGGTGGGAGAAAAAGCCTTAATCCAAAGGAAAGTTAAAAAAAGAGCTATTATAAATATAAGATATTATTAAGCTAAGAGCAAACACGAATAAAAATGAGAAAAAGAGTGAAAATAATTAACCAATCAGGTGACCAATAAAACAGACAAATTATTTGACATCTCAATTTGAAAAAAAAAAGGAGAGAAAAATACAAATTAGAAAACATACATATTTAAAAGGAAAGGTCACAAAAATTACAAAAGAAACCAGGGATATTACTGGAGAAAACTACCTGACACTAATGTTCTAAAAAATGAGAGAATTTAAAGGAAATATATAATCATTACAAAACACAAATTGTTAAAAACTGACAGAGAAGAAAATGAATTTATTTAAATAGATGAATCTAAAAGTAAGAAATGACAAATCACAGAAGAAATCTCTCACTTCATCTCCTCAAAAACCAACGTATTGTTAATGTATTGTTGCTTAATGGGAAGATCTTTCCCATCCATTAATATGCTCATGTGACCTGCTTGAGTCACATGGAAGCCTGAGTCACATGAGTCTGTGGTAGGAGAAGCTTGAATGGATGGAACAGGAGGGGTGGGGCAGAGCTGAGAGGAAGCTGGTCTGAGCAGTCAGAGCTGGGAGGGAGAGCAGTTAGAACTGAGGGATAGAGAAGAAGCAGGGAGCTAGCTAGCTGCGAGTGTTCATTTGCGGGAAGGCCCTAGCAGGGCGAAGGTTTGGGGATGGCGGTGACCTCTGCCTTGTTATTGTGTATAGGTTTCTTTGTTGCTATGATGGATTTGACTTTCTGGTTTTGGGATTCCACTTTCTGGTGTTTGAATAAATTTTTGGTTCTGTCTTCCATGTGGAGAGTCTTTTATATTTTGTGATTCAGAATTACGCTGGTATATTCATAGCTGCAATAGGCATTGCAAATATTGTGTTGCTGCTACAACCAGCCAAACAAAAAACTGAAAACTTGTTTCCAAATCGTTTTATCATAGAATTCTTTAAAATAGATTCAAAGCCAAATAATCCTTATTTTATATAACCTATGATTAGTTTAGGAGAGAATGAGGTTGCTGACTTTGCTTCACTTAAATACAATTCACGTGAAAATGAAGACATCACATCTGTGATGCCATTGGTCTTCTTCAAGAAGAAAGAATGAACAACACAGAAAGATTATTTTATGGTATTGATTTTAATACCAGGTAAAGATAGCACAAAAAGAAAATTAGAATATTTTTTTTACTGTATATACAAAAATAAGAAATAAAAGAGTGGCTAATAAAATATAGCAATATATAAGGACATTATTCACCACAATCAAGAAAAGCTTATGCCAAGCAAGTAGAGTTCAATATCAAAAAAAGGCTACCAAAATAATATGATATATACCTCCACAATCTAAACAAACAAACAAACAATGCCCCCCCCCCCCAAAACCCCATATTATTGTATGTAAGAAAGACTTTGTTAAAAAAAAAAGTTTTCAGTCCTGATAAAAATACTATGTACAGAGGAACTTTCAATACAGAAGAAAGTATCTAGAACATATTAGACACACTTTACTAAAGAAAAGGTACAAACAAATTTAGGAGACCCATTTATACCATTTTTGATTTGACAAAGTAATGGGAGCTAGGTGGTTCAGTGTGTAGAGTGCTGGGTCTTAAGTCAGGAAGATCTATCTTTCTGATTTAAAATCTGACCTCAGAAACTTGCTAGTTGCGTGACCCTGGGCAAGTCACTTCACCTTATTTGCTTCAGTTTCCTCATCTGTAAAATGATCTGGAGAAGGAAAGGGCAAACCACTCCAAGATCTCTGTCAAGAAAACCCCAAATGGGGTCATAAAAAGTTGAATATGACTGAAACAACTAAACAACAAGAAAAATGGGACATTCTCCAGAGGAGGGGAACTTGCAGCTTTGAGGCCACATGTGACCCTCTAGGTCCTCAAGTGCAGCCCTTTGACTGAATCTAAACTTCACAGAACAAATCCCCTTAATAAAACGATTTGTTTTGTAAAAACTTCGACTCAGTCAAAAGGCTGTACTCACAGACCTAGAAGGCCACATGTGGCCTCAAGGCTGAAGGTTTCCCACCCCTGTAGAAATCTAGTCATTTCAATCTGTTAACAAGGTAGGAAAATATATTTTAGAAGGTAAGAATGGAAATGAAGTGGTCAAAAATAATTATTTATAGTAGACATGTTAGGATAGATAGAAAATTCAAATGCCTCAACCAAAAAAAAAACCAAAAAACCAGAGACAATAAGTAAGTTTGGCAAAATCAAAGGCTATCTAAGAATCTATACAAGTCATCAGCATTCTAAAGATGAGGAGAAGAAACCCAATTTACAAGAGCAAAATTAGAAAATATTAGTGGATTATGAATCCAAAGGACCTGCACATAGAGAATTTTATTCATACATATCTACCCATATATGGATACACACATACATACATTTCCCTGTAATTTCATTGATAAAGGGGACATTCTCAGTGGAGAAAGTCTCTTACCAATGCATATCAGAAACTACCATGTAATGTTTAGTCCTAGTTGTCTAGTTCATAGACACTTAAGGGATGTGTCCCAGTTGGGTTTTGAACTTACATCTTCCTGACCCCAAAATCAACACTAGCCCTCTGCCATGCTGCCTCTCATAAAACTCTAATTACCAAGATAAGGGAAGTTCTAAATAACTGGGGGATACTCAATATTCATAGATGAGTTGGATTAATATAGTAAAAATGACAATTCTCCTCAAATAATTTATCTGCTTTAATGCAATAGTAATCAAAACACCAAGGGGCTCCTTTTATAGAACTATTCAAAATCATAATGAATTTTATATGGAAATACAGGCAAGAATATTAAAGGGCACAGAGAAGAGCTGATAAAAAGACTCTCATGCTCCTAGACTTCAAAATATATTACAAAGCAGTTATCATCAAAACTCTCTGCTATTGAGTAAAAAATAGAGAAACAGATCAATAGATGCTAGATATCCAACCACACATATACAAAGCATTATTGACAGACCTTTATTTAGAAAATAAAAACTGAGGAACGTATTCATTATTTAAGAAATGTTACTTGGGAAAATGGGCTGTCAATTTGGTAGACCCACATCTCATACTGTTTCTCCCTGCTCAATGAGTCTTTACTGTTTTTAAAAAAGCACTTTATTAGTTCATTTTAATTTTTGTACTACAAATACTTCCTACTAATTAGCAGGCAGCTGGTGCTTAAATGGATAGTGATGGGCCTGAATACTGGAAGCCCTGAGTTCAAATCTGTCCTCAAAGATTTAGCTGTGTGTCCCCAGGCAAGTCACTTAACCTTTACTTGCTTTAGTTTCCTCAATTGTAAATTAAGGATTAATAATAGCACTAACCATGGTGGGCAGCGAGGTGGCACATTGGATAGAGCACTGAGCCTGGAATCAGGAAGACTCATCTTCCTAAGTTCAAACCTGGCCTCAAACACTTACTAGCTGTGTGACCCCGGGCAAGTCACTTAACCATGTTTGCCTCAGTTTTCCTCACCTGTAAAATGATCTGGAGAAGGAAATGGCAAGACACTCCATTATCTTTGCCAAGGAAACCCCAAATTGGGCCACAGAAAGTTGGACAGGACTGAAAAATGACTTAACAACAAAACTTCCCATGGTTGTTATGAAGATCAAATGAGATAATGTTCATAAAGTACTTAGTATAGTGCCTGGCATACTCATTTCCTTCCTTCCCATGCCAACCACAGCAACCTCTCATATAACATAGAACAACAAAAGAGTTAAGCAAAATTGTCAACTACATAAACCATGGCAGATGGAACATGCCACATTTTGTACTCATAGCCTCTCCACTCAGAGAGAAGAAACATTCCAACGTTAGTCATGTAGAATGACTATTAATCTTACTGAACTGAGGCTTCAGGTCTTTTGTTCTTTTCTCCATTTTGGAAGACTTTTAATGAGTGTGACTTGACTGTTCACTTCTAGGAATATTTGTACATTTTATACAAATAGTGTATTGTAGCAGCAACCACACTGGCATCCCCAGGATGGCTGCTAGCACAGGTTCTCAGATCTGCTTTACTAGGAAAGATAGGTGTTCAAGGGGTCAACAAGCTTTTAAAATTCTATTCTTTAGTTCGGGGGAAAAGTCAGCACCCTGAACTTCAGAAAAAATACAAGCAAAGAAATAAAGACCAACAGACAGGGCTCAGACTGCCTGAATCAACTATACACTTTACATACATTCCTAGATCAAGAGAGTCTTTACATCTGAGCAGGCAGGGAACCCTGAATATACTGCCACGCAGAATCTCTAGAGCAGGGAACCACAAGATCCTTCTCATAAGCGAGCCCCCAAGGCGAAATACCAACTGAGAGTATATATACACTTCTCAGAGCCAGAAGGCATCAAAATCCTCCTGACTCAGTGCCTAATTTGAAATTAGCAAAAGGTATGAAAGCCTTCCTACCAGCAAGCCTCCCCTAAGCAAGCTTCCCTTAATGGGCTCCACCTGAGACCTATTAATGGATGGGGAAGAGCTCAAATTCCATTAACATTACTTGTGAAAGCAACCTTAGTTCCCTCATGCACTGAATGTTTAAAATGTTTTTTACTGATAATACCTACTTCCCAAATTTAAGTCTCCCTTGTAATGAAGAAAAAGTTAAACAAAAAGCATTTAGAACATAAGACTGATTGACATGCATTGACATGCAACATTCTGCCTTTAAAGTTCCCCACTTTTTTTATACTATTTTTATATAATAAGATTTAAAAAAATGTCCATTTGGTATTTGCATTAGTTTTTGCTACTACAGTGTGCTATTGCTGTGGGGACCTTTTAATCAATTCTGAGCTGAGATAACAAAAAGAAAAGCTACATCTATCTACATGCAAATTTTCTACATAGAGATGCATTTTGTTTTTACTTAGAATTGCTTTTTAGACTAGAGGTTTAGACCCTTTGTGGGTTTTTTTTTCCCTTTTTGGAGGGGGAAAGGTAAGGCGATTGGGGTTAAGTGACTTGCCCAAGGTCACAGGGCTAGTTTTTGTGTTGTGTCTGAGGCTGGATTTGAACTCAGGCCCTTCTGTCCTGACTCCAGGGCCAGTGCTCTATTCACTGTGCCACCTAGCCTTCCCCCACCTTTGTATTTTTTTAACCTAAAATATTTCAAGTTAGAAACTTTGTGCCTAGAAGGTGGTGGTTTTTTTTTTTTAAGTTTATTTCAAGGAGTCTAGCCATCCTGTAGTTCAATAGCCATGAACTTAGGGCAGTTTTCCAGAACAATCTGTTCTTTCCCCTACTTAACCACAGCAAGAAAAGACAGTGATTTTCTTGTGATGCCTTTTACAATTATTTCTCTTGTGAAAGACCTTTTAGGAGGAGTGGATTGAAAGTCACAAGCTCTTAGGGCCAATGACAATGATGTTTAACAGGCCAGGGTTGGCCAGGGCATGTTGGTAAAAGTACCCTTGGGAAACACTCCCTGAGATGACAGTTGTGTCTTGACCTGGAGGCTTCAAGTGATGAAACAGCAGCAGCACACCATGGCAACTCATTATTACCTCCTCAGCCGGAGGGCTCACAGAGGAAGCTGGAGGGTCATTTTGTGCTTCTCAGAGATGCCACTTAATGCAGGCCTTTCTCTTTAAAGCAGCACAGAGACACCCCCCCCCCCCCACTGAAACTAGCAAAGGTTATTGGAACTAAGGGCTTTGCCCCAGGGTAATTCCCATTGAAGACCGCTGGTCTGTCTGTCGAGGTGCCTTGGGTGGGTGCACCCTTTGTCTGCCAGGTCAAAATGACTTTGCTTCAAACCACCCCCACTCCTTTCCTTTAAATACTCTTGAACTGATGCAACACAAGAAGGTCTTTGAAGTGGCCTTTGTCCACCCAGTTTGTTATTTTAAAATCTCTTTCTGGTAGAGGAAGGCATAAATTAATGTCAAAAGGTAAATATGGCGGGAAACCATGGAGATGTAAACTGGCTTCATGGTGAAACAGTCAAGGTCATGTGGCAAGTCACTTAACTATTTTTCATCTAAATTCACTCAACTTTACAATGGGGACAGTAATAACAGCTATTCCATGGAGTTGTAAAAATCAAATAGGATAAAGTAGGTAAAGCTCTGTCAGGGTCAGTTATTCTTAATCATATTAGCATTAATGAATCATTATTACATACATTGCAGACTTATTAATAAGGCACATTAAACTTATGGGGCTAATCAGGGTAATATTTGTTCACTCTAATTTCCTTATGACCCATGCACATATTTCAAATATTGGTGGCTTTCTGTAAATATGATGATAATCTACATTTTCTCTGGCTGTCCCCCTTTATATATGTCTCTTCACTTCCACAATTTCCTTTAAGTCCCAACTAAAATCTCCCCTTCTAAAAGGAGGCATTCCCAGACCCTCCTAATTCTAGTGCCCACTCTCTTTTGTTCACGTGCTATTTTCCTGCACAGAGCTTGTTGGTACATATTTGTTGATTTGTTGTCTTCTCCCATCACATTGGGAGCTACTTGAGGGCAGGGACTGTCTTTGACCTCAAGTAGGCACTTGGTAAATGTTTATTGACTGACTAAAGATGTTCCAAAATTACTAACTTATTGTGGATAAATGTTTTAGGGCAACCAGGTGACACAGTGGAGAGACTGCTGGGTCTGAAGCCAGAAAGATTCATCTTCCTGAATTCAAATCTGGCCTCAGACACTTACTAGGGGTGTGATTCTGAACAAGTCATTTAGCCCTCTTTGCCTCAGTTTTCTCATCTGTAAAATGGGCTGGAGAAGGAAATGGCAAAACACTCCAGGATCTTTGCCCTGAAAACCCCAAATGCGGTCACAAAAAGTCAGACATGACTGAAAGGAATGAACAAAATATAATGACAAAAATAAACGTTTTATAGATTAAGATAGTGAAGTGAAAAAAACGGACTAAATTCTCATCCTGATAGCTTCCTCAGCGCCTAGATCTCCTGCCAACACAAAGTAAAACTCTGCCAAAGGCACCTCACCTAGAGAGTAATGGTGAGGCATATTTATAGAGCTTCCTCAAGTTGAGTCAGGTCAAGAAGCATTTATTAACTGCCTACTTAGGTGCCAGGCACTGGGCTGGGAGATGATGGGTAGGGTACCTGTGGACATACTCATTTTACAGAAGAGGAATATGAGGCAGAGAGAAGTAAATGTACTTTTCTGGGAACCACAAAGCTAGTTGGTGTCAGAGTGGGGGGACTCTATGACTTCTACTTGCCCCCATCCCTATTTAATGACTACACAAATGTTCTAAGGTTTAGAGAGTCAGAGCTGGAGGGGCCAATGGAAGGAACTTAGCCAACCCTCTCCTGAGGAAACTGAGACCTGGAGGTCATGCAGATTCCCAGGTGGATGAGCCTGGAGCGGAACCAACCCACCTTCTCTAGGTCCTAAGGAGTGCCCATTGCTCTGGGCTGTGCATACACTGAAGGGATTGTTAATTCTGCCAAGGTCAGTCTTCTCCCTCCTCCAAATTTCCCTTAATCTGATGAGGGCACCACCATCCTCAACAATCCTCACAGTCACCAAGGTTTCTAACCCTGGAGTCTTTGATGGCCAACCCCAATCCAACATCCCCATCTCTAATCAATGCTAAGTCTTTTATATCTTTAAAAATCTCTGTATTTGTTTCTCTTCTACCTACTTAAATATTCTCTATCCTAATCTAAGCCCTGATTCAACTTGATTCAATTTCACAAGCATTTAAATGCCTACTGTGTGTTGGGCACTGCTCTATATAATAACAACCAGCATTTACTAAGTGTGTACTGTATTCCAGGAACTATACTAAGCACTGGGGACACAACTGAAAACAAAAAGTAGCACCTGTTCTCCTGGAGCTCACTTTCTAGCAGGAGAAACAATGTGCAAAACCTACATGAATATATGCTAGCTACTTTGTTAATTGGAGGTAATCTCACAGAGAAGGGATTAATTAGTAAATGAAGGGGACTTAAAAAGACCCCTTGTAGAAGGTGTCCTATGAATTGAAGACTTGAAGAAAGCTAGGAAATAGAGACAAAGTAGAAAGCATTTCACATAGAGGGGACAATCCATGAAAAGACCATGGAATAGGGAGGTGGAGTTTCATGTACAAGGGAAAGTTAGGCAGCAAGATGGGGAAGTAAATAGGACAGCAATGGACCTGGAATCACAAAGAACTGAATTCAAGTCCACAGACCTCTGGCACTGATTAAATATGTCACCTTGGAAAAGTCATTAACCTGTTTACTTCAGTTTCTTCATCTTGGAAACGGGGACAATAAAAGCACCTATGTCTCAGGGATGCTATGAAAATTAAGAAAAAAAAATAACTTTTCAAAGCACTTTGCAAAACTTAAAGCAGTATACAAATGCCGTCTATTAACATTATTATTAGGAGCAGGAAGCCAATGTTACTGGATCAGAGTAGGTGGAGGTGGGCAAATAGGAAAATGCTATGATGGAAGGAAGAGATCAGGTTGGAAAGGACTTTAAAAGATAAACACAATGTTTTATATTTGATCCTGGAGGTATTAGGGAGCCAAGGGAGTTTATGAAGGGCGGTAGGTGATAAGGTCATGTCTGCACTCACTTTGGCAGCTGAGTGGAAGACCGATGGGAATGGGGAAAGGCAAGGAGATCAACTGAAAGCTAATGAAAAAGTTTAAGATAGAATTGGGCAGCTAAGTGATGCAGTGATAAGAGTATTGGTCCTGGATTCGTCTTCTTAAATTCAAATCTGGCCTCATATTCTTATTAGTTGTGTGACCCTGGGCAAGTCACTTAAACCCTGTTTGCCTCAGTTTCCTCATCTGTAAAATGAGCTGAAGAAGGAAATGGCAAACCACTCCAGTATCCGCCAAGAAAACGACAAATGGGGTCATGAAGAGTCAGACATGACTGAACAACAATAGCAAAAGGCGTAAGAAGGAGCGCCTACACTAGGAAGTGTCAGAGGAGAGAAAGGGGTTTATGTTGAAGGTGGAACAGATTGAAGATGTTGGGTGAATGATAGTAAGGAGCAGAGGATGACTCCTAGGTCACCTACTTCCAGGTCAGGGAAGTTTTCCTAGGTAGGGAGAATGAGGATGGGGATAAGGCTGGATATGGGGATGGAGATGGGGATGGGGCTGAGGGCAGAGAAAAGAACTGGCAGTGGGGGTGAGATGAGGGTCCCCCCTTTCGCACTTATTCCCCGTTCTCTCCCCAAGGAGGGAGTGTTGCTTATCTTACCAGCCAAGTCCTGGTTTTCCCGAGCTGGGCCAGGAGTGATGCCTTCCACAACAGCTACGTGCGACCTTGACCTTGGCCTAGGGTCCAGCCAGCGCAGCGCAAACGCCCTCGCCCCCTCATTCTTCCCGCGAGCCCCGCTTTCTTTTGAAATATCACATTCCATTGGTCCCTCGCGCCGCCCCACCCCCTCCTCAACTCGCCCCCTTATAGGACCATACCCCTTCCTCTCCTTCTCCCCAGGCTCTTCTAGCTCCTGCCCTTGCTGGCCTTGAACGTGGGGCTGCACGCTTTCCCCCTCTTGGCTTTGGGGAAGGGGATGAGGCTGTGCTGTGGGCCAGGGGGTGAGGGGCAGGGGCTAGACAGGGCTGCTGAGGCACAGCAAGAGTTAAAGGGTTTCAGCCTCGAAGTAACATCCCCACCCTTTGTACTCTGTTACTGCCTTGAAATAGTCTTACTGTGGGATCTGTGGACTAGTGTCCTAGGGGAGAGTTGTCCACCCCTGAAAACAAACGGAGTGCCCTGAGCCATGCAGGCCAGGGGATCCTGGGAGTGGGGAGCAGGCTTCCCCACAGCCCTGGCAGCTCATTTCTTTACAACCCTGCCAGGTATGTAGGGTGAGAATTTATCTCCCCATTTTACAGATAAGATAGTAAGACCATTGCGAAACATAATGTTGCATGAGTTGCACACAACGATTGACTTTTTTTCCAGGTGTTTCAGTGTTCCACAATTGACCTCATGTGGATGAGCCCCCGACCTGTGTGTACAGTGGAGGGTTCTTGGCTTGCTGAAGTTGGAAACTGTGATCACCATCAGGTCACAAAAGAAAGTTCATGGGCGGTGGGAGTTTGGTGCAAACCTGGAAGAAGGTGTACATTTTAGAAGCTCTTGGGTATCAGGTTACCCCAGGTATCGGATTAGTTGCTGTTCCCCTAAACTGAACATAATGATGAACAGTTTGTGCCCTTGTCAGGCCTAAAGACTCACTTAAGCAATGCTCTACATTGAGAGAAATGCTGATTTCTCCCTGGTATTGCTAACTAATTATTGAATCAGAACCAAGGTTTTCCCTCTTTTTTTTTCACTTCCTCACTGAGAAATCAGCCAGTGGTAAATCTTTCTTAAAAATTTACCCAGGCAGGAAGGCTGAGATCTAATAATAAACAGTAAAAGAAATTCTAAGTTTAGGCAAATCGGTGGATTCCTGTTCATTGTGTTTACTCAGAGGATACTGAGAAAATGTGGATTCTCCCTTTTGCCAGACAGGTGGTATGGAAATTGATGTCTCTTACCAGTAACTCAAGAAACTCATTGTAATATAGTCCATCTCTCATTGTAATATTCATTCTCTCATCAATTGTTAACCAATCGGAGTTGACCATCACCCTCCATGTTCATTTGGACACAAAACATCAATTATTAAAATACATACAGCAAATAAAAGAAGTTTAAAGAGATCAAGACATTGAATCAGGGAAAGAGGAAGAAGTGGAGAGAGGCTACATCCATCAGCATCTAGTAACAACAATAAACTGTGATGATTAAAAAATTTAGGAGACATAGTTTCTGGATAATTTAACCATTTTATTAATAATGCTAGTATGTAATCAAGAAAAAAGGTCAGTGGTACTCTAAAATGCCAAAGACCCTTCACAACAGTGGGAGCACTTTTTACTACCTTTCTTACTCTTTTAATAATAATAATAGTAATAGCCAAGATCTAATACTTATATAGTGCTTCCTATATGCCGGGCCCTGTGCCAAGTGCTTTACAAAGATTATCTCATTTGATCCTCATGACCACCCTTGGAGGTAAGTATTATCATTACCCTCCTTTTACAGATGAGGAAACTGAAACAAACAGGTTAAGTTGACTTGTCCAAGGTCACTCCTACAGATAAAGAATCCAAGCACTACTTACTCTCTCAATACTTTACTCAGGATGGGAATTTAACACTAAAGCATTCTGATCACCATTGTCAGTTTCCACGATTTAAGAACCTGCTTATTTATTGTATCTTGTATTCATTTTGTATGCATAATGTGCAGCACATAGTAAGAACTCTATTTAGTCAGGTTTGACTCTTCGTGACCATAGCACACCAATACTGTCCATTGAGTTTTATTGGCAAAGATACTGGAGTGGTTTGCTGTTCCCTTCTCCAGTGGGTAAGGTAAATAGAGGTTAAGTGACTTCTACAAGGTCACATAGTTAGTAAGTGTCTAAGGCTGAATTTGAACTCAGATTTTCCTGAATCCAGGAGCAGCACTTTATCCACTGAGCCATATTTAGCTTTCATCATGATCATCATCACCCATTTTACATACACTTCTATTCTATGAACACATATAGTCTCCCATGATAGGATGGGAGCTCCTAAAGGGTAAGGAATGTGTGATTTTGGTCTTTGTATCTCTGGTCCTTTACATAGTCCTTGGCATATAGTAGGTTCTTAATAAATGCTTGTTGATCAGGGATTTTCTCTGCCTTCTCACATGTCCTTTTCAATCCATCAGCTGTTAGTATCCCTCACAAGGACACATCACCTTCCATTATCAACACCAGATAATACCCTCTAGAAGGTAATACTGTCAACATTTACAGATGCAGATAGATGGAAAGGTGGATAGAACATGGGACTTGGAATCAGAAAGGCCCGAGTTCTAATCCTGCCTCAGACTTACTAGTATATAACCCTAGATGAATCACTTAATGACTATCTGCCTCAGTTTCCTCCTTTGTGAAAGGTGGATAGCACCTATTTCCTAGGGTTGTTGTGAGGACACCAGATAATATTTGTAAAATGCTTTGTGAACCTTAGCACACTATTGTTGTTTAGTTGTTTTCAGTTATGTCCAACTCATCATAACCCCATTTGGGGTTTTCTTGGCAAAGATACTGGAGATACTAGTTTGCCATTTCCTTCTCTAGCTCATTTTACAGATGAGGAAACTGAGGCAAACAGGGTGAAGAGACTTGCCCAGAGTCACATGGCTAGTAAGTGTCTGAGGCTGAATTTGAACTCATGAAGATGAGTCTTCCTGATTTCAAACCCAGCACTCTATATACTGTGCCACCATATTACTATTACTGATATTGTTATTGTTATTATTTAAGGCTATCCTTTACACAGAATGATACAAAAGAAAGGGCATTAAAATTGAAGTCGAAAGACCTTTTGTCTATCTAGTTCAATTCCTGCTACTTACTTTGTTTTATAAAGTTTCCTAACCTTATTCCAAAAAACTTTTTAGCAGAACATTAGCAGACATTAAAATGCTAGTTTATAAATAGAGAATTTGGGTTGTTGGTTTGATACCTATGCAGGTTGGAGTGGGAAAACTGTCTCTTTTTTTTCTTTTTTGGTCCAGGTTGTAATGACACTTCTATGATAAAAAAATAAATCCTGTGACATTTTAAGAGTGGTATAAGAGTCACCTGGCTAACTCCTGAATAGTCTTGTAGACTTTGGGCTTGGTGTTTTAGATAGTACAGGTCAGTTACAACTAAAAAAAACAAAATCACTAGGTGAGTCATGGTCCTAAATGCAGAGGCAGCTTGGGGATGTCTTTGGTTTGGACATGGAATTGTTTTTTACGAAGCTTACACAGAGTGAGGTTTCTAAAAATAGAAGAATTAGGAAGTTGGATCACTGAGTAAGTAGTTCAAATTGTGTGATATTTAAAGGGCCTTTCTTGATCTCAGAGTCCTGGTAAAGGTGGATATATTACTGTAAATGTGCAAACTTGCTAATAATCTACAATTTGAGTTAGATTGTGGGTGTGTTGATGCTTGTGTTTTTGACCTACTGGACTGTTTGCCTTTAAATGATGGCAATTATACTTGTTAGTGATTGTTGGTAAATAGGAGATGATGTACATTAGGAAAAAACCTACTCAGAATTTGGAGTAGAAGTACTGGGATCTGAATCTTGGATTTGTCCCTTCCTTTCTGTGCGCATTTTGGCAAGATAGATAGACCAAGCACTTATTAAGTGTGTCTTATGTGCTGATGACTGGAGAGCTAAATATGAGCAAAAAAGATAATCCCTGACCTCAAGGAACTTACATTCTAATAGGAGAAGACAATGTATAAAGGGGAGCTAGGGGGCCCAGTTGGTAGAGGGCTGGTCTGGAGTCAGGAAAGCTTGAATTAAAATCCATCCTCAGACTCTTAATAGCTATCTGACTCTGGATAAGTCACTTAAAGCAGTTTGCCTCAGTTTACTAATCTGTAAAATGAGCTGGAGGAGGAAATGACAAAGCACTGCAGGATCTTTGACGAGAAAACCCCAAATGTGGTCATGAAGAGTTGATTACGACTTATAAAAATACGTGAACTGAACCATGTGTTAGATATTGTGCTAAATTCTTGGGATACAAAGAAAGACAAAAAATGTGGTTGGTCCTTGCCTCACATTACAGTGGCTGAGGCAAACATGGGAGATAACCTTGCAGAGAAAGGTTCTATCATATGGGGGCATCAGGAAAGGATTCTTAAGGATGTACGAGCCAGAACCTGGCTTAAATGATACCTCATTGATTATCACTTGTGTGACCTTGAGCTACTATTTTAACCTCAGTAGGCCTCAGGTTTTCCTCATCTATAAAATGAGGAGATTGAACTAGTAACCTAGCTATAGTTGGCTAGTCAATGGGCATTTATTAAGTATTTGCCATCTGCCAGGTCATGTGCTAAGCACTGAAGAGGCATAGGAAGGCAAAAATATGGTCACTGCTTCAAGGAGCTTACATTATAATGGAGAAAAAGAGAGAAAAAAATCTCTTCTGTGCCTTTTCAGGATAAAGGTTCTAGGTGGATAAACTGAGGCATATTTGTAATATAGACTTATAATATATGCTTAAGTTGCATGAGCAGTGATAAATCATATTTCAAACTCTCAATTATTGATCCCTATATTTTCTCCTTCTGGTTACAAAAAGTGTTAGCTAAGTTTAGCATAATGACTGGCTATATAAATATTTATTCTCTAAGTATCTATTAATGGTAAGTCCTAATGCATTTCCATTCCTAGTTTTAACTTGGGTGTTAGTCCACAAAATTGACCATTTACTATAGCAGTCAGAATATAAGATGCCTCAAAATGAGTCTTGCTCTTAAAATGAGATGACTTTGAAAGGAAAAGTATGTTTGTCATATGATAAAAATAAATCAGAAAAAGTTATAATATACAATATTTTTACTTTTAATTTTTACCTGTATAACTTTGGATGAGTGAGTTAACTTCTCTGGACCGAAGTTTTCTAATCTGTTAAATGGGCAGATTGAATTTATACGATGCCTAAGGTTCCTTCCACTTCTGAATCCAGGATCCTGTGAAAAGCTTTGTTGTTGGTTTCTTGGGGTAGTAGACAGGCTACTGGACCCAAGTGGAGTCATACCTGGAATTTCAATCTAGTCTCATATCCTTCATAGCTGTGCCATCTTGGGCAAATAATTTAAACTCAATCATATGGAAAACAAGACTAATAAATAATTGCATCATCATTGTGAAGATGAAATGAGATCATGTAAGTAAAGCACTATGTAAACCTTAAAATTCTATGTAAATATTAGCTGTTATTATTATTAAGAGTATAGCACTAAGAGCATATTATTAATTGAGTATTATTATTAAGAGTATGTTAATTAAGAGTATAGAGTATAAGATGCATTCAAGTGTTATATAAAACAAATTTGAGGGGTTGGGGATAGGACTTATATGTAGGTCCTGATGGCTTCTGGAGATAAGCCTTTCCTGAAGAAAGGGTGATGGTCCCCATTACTCCATAGCTCTTTAGAGCCAAAGCTGGGTGTATTTACCCAGCATGTTTTATGAAAGTAGCACAAATGACAGGATGTGTATTTACAATAAAGGAAATCTATTTATTTATTTATTTTTCGATAAAGGAAATTTAAAGGAGCCATGGGAGAAAAAAGAAAAAAAAGATGTATCAAAAAACCATTTTCCTCCAATTTTATACTTTATTTTCTGAGCCCTTTGATAAAAATGTGCCGACCTTGTGGTCTGTAATCCTCTTTCTGCCATTTGTGTTAATTTTTTCAAGAAATGCTGGGTAAATAGATTTGGCGAGTAAGCACCCATTATTTTTCTCAACAGATTGAAATATACTTGTAAAGAAAACGACAAATAATCCAAATAATTACAACTGTTTTGGGGGAGGGAGGGGAAAAGATGCAGAAGAGATTCATTAATCAGTGAGGAAATGTCCAAAACTCACAGATAAAACCCAGGAGGTCTTGTATTATTTATACATATTAATTATGGTAACAAATACTTGGAATGTCAATGAATATGAAACAACCCACAGCCCTGGAGAGGTTTTACCCAAGTAATAGCAGCAAATCCAAGGTGCCTGCATTTAAGCCCCATGGGAGATGTTCACTATGCAGCATTAAGGTAGGGTAAAGTTGTCAAACATAAGAGCATGTACCCCCTGCTGTTGCCTGATCAAGTAGTAACCCAAGCACAGGTCTGGCCATAAGATTTTGTGCTGTTACTCAAAAATTTCAGAGGCCTCCTGTTGCCTCTAGGATCCAATGTCAACTTCTCTTGGATTTAAAGTCCTTTACAAACTGATGTACATCTGTCTTTCCAGCTTTATTATATGCTACTCTTCTTCCAGCTCTTTATAAGCCACCTAAGCTAGTCGCTTTGTTGTTGGTCATACATGACATTCCAATTCCTGTTTCCATGTCTAAGCCCATGCTCTGCTCCATGCCAAGCTTCCATTCCCAGAATGCACTCCCTCTTCCTTTCCACTTTTCAGACTAATTTTCTCCCACTCATATACTAGGCCTATTCCAATGTCCCAAGCTGCTAGTTCCTCTCCTGCCCCAAATTACCTTGAATTGATCTTGTATATTATACTTGTGTCTCCCTACAAAGGAGGTATTCTTTGTGTCCCTAATAAATGTTTGTTGATAGAATGATTTGGGGATCATAGATTTACAGCAAGAAGAATCCTGGGAAGCCATCTCATCCAATCTCTTCATTTTAGGGAACTAAGAGAGAGGTGAGGTGTCCAGAGTCACATAGCTTGTGTCTGAGTCAGGATTCAAATATGCTCTTAGTGATTACTAACCATAATGCTTCTAGCAACTCAATGACCTCTAAAGTACCACAAGATAAATACAGGCTTACCTCTCACAAAGTTTCCCTGACCAATGTTATTTCTGAAGAGTATTATTAATAGATTTAGAGGCTGCTAGGTAGTACTAGGGATAGAGCGCCAAACCTAGAATCAGAGGACCTGAGTTCTAAACCTACCTCAGACACCTACTAGCTCTGAGACCCCTGAATAACTTATTTAATCTCAGTCTTCCTCAGTTTCCTCATCTGTAAAATGGTCATGATAATACTCTCCCCACTCTTCTCCCCCCCCCCCCAGATTGTTGTGAGGATCAAATGAGATGTGTCAAAAATTAAAATGCTTAGCACAGTTTCTGGCACATAGTAGGCGCTATATAAAACACTTCTCTATTTTAACCCAACCCCCATCTTAAGTTGAGTCCCTTAATTCTGTATTTTGACATAGTGGCTTCCAAGTTTTTTCCTTTTTCTTATTTTAAAAACTTTATTTCATTAAATATTTTTTCAATTACATGCAAAAAATTAATATTCATTAAAAATGTAGTTCCAAATTTGTTCCTTCCCTCATTGAGAAGTTAAGCAATTTGATCTCAATTATACTTGTGGAGACATGCAAAACATAGTTCCAAATTAGCCCTATTGCAGAATAAAGCAGACAAAAACCCAAGAAAAATAAAGAAAAAAATAAAATTATGTTTTAATCTGCATTCAAAGTTCATCAGTTCAATTTCTGGAGGTAGATAGCATTTTTCATCGTGGGCCCTTTGGGATTGTCTTGGATCATTTTCTTGATCCGGGTAGCTAAGTCTTCACAGTTGTTCATCCTTATAGTACTGCTGTTACTATACATAATGTTCTCTTGGTTCTGCTCACTTCACTTTGGAGGAGTTCTTATAAGTCTTCCTAGATTTTTTTTTTCTGAAACCATCCTGCTCATCATTTCATAGAGTATAATAATATTCCATTACATACATATACTACAATTTATTCAACTATTTCCCAATCATTGGACATCCCTCAATTTCCAATGCTTTGCTATCACAAGAAAAGTTGCTATAGATATTTTTGTACAAATATGTCTTTTTCCCTTTGATCTCTTTGGGGGTATAGACTTAGTAGCAATATATATATGTATGTATTTTTTTTTTTTTTGCTTTTTGGAGGGCAATTGGGGTTAAGTAACTTGCCCAAGGTCACACGGACTTAATAGCAATATTTTTGGGTTAAAGGGTATGTGCAGTTTTATAGTTCCTCCCCTAAATTTTTCAAATCTTGTACTCCTATAAAATTGTTAAATCACACCCCAATATATATTTATTAATTTACAAATTAATGTTATATAATTTATGGAACCAACGCAAAAATAGAAATGAAAAAGAATGACATAAATATAAAATAACAATATTTAAATTTTTTGTTTTATCCATGGTGTACAAAACCTATTTTCACTAAATTTTATCAGTAATGCTTTTTTTTTTTTGGTGAGAACTGGGTGATAGAAGGTGCTTCATTCTTTTTGAAAATTTTGACTTAATACTTTATGATACAATGATTCAGAAGTCTACTTCTCAGTTTATTTTATTTTGATTCTTGGTTTTACTGGCTGTTCTAACTCACAAGATAAGTCACAAAGATATAAATGGAAGAAATATCTTACTGGCTGTGTTCACTAAATCAGGATACACATTTTTCAGTTCCACTTAATAAATATGCAAAAGTTTTGGCTGAAATTTGTCTAATAATTTTCCTTCTCACTAATGTTAATAAGTTGTTTGTATGAACTAATGGAAAGGTGTTAATTTTTAAAATTTATTTAACTTCTTCTATAGGCCAAGTTGTGTTTCTCTATGGCCTTCCTTATTATTGAATCTATTTTTTCAATTAACAAGTATTTATTTTCTCTTTCTCCTACATTCCAGCCTTGTTGGAAAAAAAAGAAAAAAACAGACGAAACCCTTGTAACAAATATGTCTGGTCAAAGATAACTCCGAGATTGTGAATCTCGGTTATGGGAAAGTCAGGGAAGTTCAGAAACTGGGTTGGTTTAAGGGGAAAGAAAATTAATGTAGTTCTGGAATTTACTTGAGTTTGAGATGCCTGAGAGATATTCCTTTCAAAATATACAATAGACAATTGCTAACATGGGACTAAAACTCAGGAGAAAGCTATTGTTGGCTATATAGAATCTATTGATGTGATAGCTGAGTGTTTGGAAAATGACAGATCACTGCAAAAGGATAGAAAGGGGAATGAGATACTCATGGTTAGAGGAGAGAGAGAGAGAGAGAGAGAGAGAGAGAGAGAGAGAGAGAGAGAGAGAGAGAGAGAGAGAGAGAGAAAAGAGAGAGAGGAGGGAGGGAGAGAGAGAGAGAGAGAGAGAGAGAGAGAGAGAGGGAGGGAGGAGAGAGAGGGAGGGAGAGAGAGAGGGAGAGACAGAAAGATAGAGAGACAGAGACAGAGAGAGACAGAGAGAGAGACAGAGAGAGACAGAGAGAGAGACAGAGAGTGAGACAGAGACACAGAGAGAGAGAGAGGAGAGACAGAGAGAGACAGAGAGAGGAGAGGAGAGAGAGGAAGAGGGAGAGGGAGAGAGAGAGGAGGGAGACAGAGAGAGAGAGAGAGAGAGAGAGAGAGAGAGAGAGAGAGAGAGAGAGAGAGAGAGAGAGAGAGGGAGAGGGAGAGAGGGAGAGAGAGAAGGCAGGAAGATGGAGAAAGAAGGAGGAGGAGGAGAGGAGAGAGAGGAGGGGGAAGGGAGAGATGGAAAGAAAGAGGGGGGAGGGAGATCAATTCACAAAAATTCAGAGGAAAAGGAGGAAAGAAGATAATAGTAACTAGTTTCAAATATTGCAGATTTAAAATAAACTAAGAGGCAAGAAAAAAAGCAATACAAATCATTGGTTAGGGGAAAGCAATTTCAATTTATTGGTGAGGTCAGAAGTCATATTACACAGATAAAAGGAATGGAGGAGAGATAGCTGATGGTAACCTAGGTGGATTGTAGGGCAAAAACGTGAGTGTCTTTTAAGGATGGGATGATTTGGGCATGTCTGTAGTCTACATGAAAAGAACTAGGAAATAGGGAGAGACCAGAGGTTAGGAATATGTCTCTCCCTACATCTTAAGCCAAAAATAAAGAGCTTCCTAGGGAGCAAAAAGTTAACTTTTTCCATTTCTAGTCTAGGTTGTCTTTATCTGTCTTTATTTCTTGCTCTCTAGACCAGAAAGTTAAGCACAGGCTTTTGGGTCATTCTCAAGTGTAGTCAAAACCAGATTAAAATTTAGTTGATAAATGTCTAACAAAATAAATAAAAGTACAATGCAGCATAGATAATGGTAATTTGTGGCTTTCTAAGTCAATGTGCCTCCAACAGGGATCTGTTTCTATTTTAACTTGACACTCTTGTCTAATCAGCCTCTTCCCAATCCCATTGCTGCTTTGGAGTTCCTTTGCTGCTTTACTGTGTCAGGTCTCTGAAATCTCAGGACTTTCAGGTATCTAAGCAACCTTATCCAGTCTAGCTCTGCTATGGTCTAATTTTAAGCTATTTTTATATCATCATATTGTGGTTGTAGACTTAACTGCCTCTTTTAATGTTGGTTCACCTAATGTTCTGTTTTCATGGAATCCATGAAGTACAGTAATTATATTATACTTATATGATGTTCCCCAAAGCAAGGGATAGGGACTGGGTTTTAGGAAGCCCTCTCTGTCAATGCAGGTTGGCATTCTTCTCTGCAACATGAACTGACTCTTAAGTACCTAGATCACTGAGAGATTCAGGGACTTTCCCAGGGCTCCAGAGTTGGAATTTGTCAGAGTCAGAACTTGAACCCAGGACTTTTTGGCTGCTTTAAGGACAGCTCTCTAGATGCTTCTCTTCATAGTATAAATAATAATAGAGCTCCCTCAATCCCTCAGTGCAGAAAGAGCAAGAGTTTTAGTTGGAATGCCTAATTGTTCTTATTAAAATGTATTTAAAATAGTAAACAGACAAATATTACAAGCCCATAGCCTATTCAAATCCCCAAGCATTACTGATATGCTATTTGGATTATAGGGAGCTACATTTTATACTTTCATTTAAATTTTCTGCTTATTACAGAAAGAAAAAAAGTTGTCTTCATGCTGTGAGAACCTCTCTTTTAAAAGATTAATGAAATTAATGAAAATATAGCTTGGCAATCATTCAAATGATAGTACAACCAAGTTCCTCCTTTTGTCTTCATTCCCATTACTTCTAAGGCTGCTGGGTGTTTCATTTTTTAAAAAAAGCCTCCCTCTCCTGCTGGGCCACTGCTTTTTGTAAATCTTGGGTTCCTCTACTGAACTCTCTCAAGGTCAGTGAGAGTATGCCACAAAAGGCATTTTGCTGAAGCTCTCTCTTCTCACAGTTCTTTAAAGGATTAAAAATTTGAACCTGGAATTAAGGGACTTTCTTGTCCCACCCCCTCATTTTACATATAAGGACACTGAGGTCCAGAAAACTTAAGTGGCTTGCTCAGGATCATACAGCTGGTAATAGGCAGATTAGGGATCATGAACCTCTATCTTCTGTCTTCAAATTCAGCACACTTTCTACTGTGCCAGACTGCTTCTCCCAAAGTGGTTGCTATTTTATGCATATGTTGTAGGATGCATGGCATGGAGGGAAGGTAGCTTACATGGAATAGCATGTGGGAATGGCACCTAAGCATCCAAGAGGAACATGTCTAATTCTAATTCTATGTGAATAGACCTCAAATACTTGAAGCCAGTTTGTGACTCTCCTGAGTCTTTCCCCCTCAGTCTGTACAGCTTGAACAGAGTGGATGGAGTGCCTGGCCTTGAGTAGGGAAGATCTGAGTACAAATCCTATCTCAGACAACAGTTGTGTGACTCTGAAAACTGTAAAATGGGGATAATGGCACTGACCTCATATTGTTTTTGTGAGAATAAAATGAGATAGCATTTGCAAAGTGCTTTATAAAGATTGAAGCTCTATAGGAATATTGCTATTGTTATTTAAATGATCTTCACATAATATGGATTCAGGGCATTTCACCATATTGGTTGCCCTCCCAATGACTAATGTCATCCTTAGATTGTAAGCATCTCAATGGCAAGAGCTGTCTTTGTATTCCCAACACTTAGTGCAAGGTCTGGCACACAATAAAGGTTTATTGACTGACTCATTGGTCCCTAGAACTGGACACTATTTTCCCACCTGGGCAGAGTGCTGCAGGACCTCATTATCCCTGCAGGCTAACTGGTTTAGATAACAAAGGAAGGAATAGTGTCTCTAGTCTATCTGCTTTAAAAATAAACAGCAGGGGCAGCTTGGTGGTGCAGTGAGTAGAGCACTGGCCCTGGAGTCAGGAGGACCTGAGTTCAAATCCAGCCTCAGGCACTTTATACAAAAACTAGACATGTGACCTTGGGCAAGTCACTTAACACCAATTGCCCTCCAAAAAGCAAAAATAAAAATAAAAATAAAAATGAACAGCAATTAATAGGTGTAGGGCTGGGAAGGACCTCTACTGCTCAGTCAAGGAGCATTCATTGAGCACTTCCTATGGGCTGGACATTTGGCTGTCTAGTTCTCCCCCTTAATTTCACTAGAGAGGAAATCTAGATGTGAAGTGGCTTTCCTTAAGGTCATACAGTTAGTAAGTGGTAGATTTGGGAGTTGAATACAGGTACTCCACTTCAAAATCTAGCATTCTTTCCACTCTCTTAAGAATGTAAATTTCAGAGAAGGTACCATTCTGCATTAGTAGAGGGAATTTCCCTACCTAGGAATTCCCTGTTCCAATGATATCACAGGGCAAATCTCCATCCTCATCCCTGGAGAATATTATACCACTATAGCATACTGAATGTTCTTCATTGGCTCTATGAAAACAGGGCAATGGTGTAGCAACATTGCAAGGGACTAGAATTCTTAGCAAGGGTTCTTTGGATAGATTACAGGGACTCCATGAAACTTCATGTGGAAAAAATACATCTTTCTTTTTATTCAACTATGACTAAAATTTAGTATTTTCTTCAGTTAAGAACATAGGGAAAAATAGATCAAAACATGGTTCTGGGAAGGGGTTCACAAGCTTTCCCAGGCAGCCAAAGGGTCCAGGACCCTGACAAAAGTTTAAGACTCTCTGATCTATATCATGATGCCCTGGAGGAATGAAAGAGAATATGGGATTTCTCTAGCTCTCTCCCATAAAAATATCCTTATAGCCAATTCATTCCTCCATTCAGCAAACAGTTAAGAAGGGTCTACCACATGAAACACACTGTGCTAAGCATGGGAGGAATTGTTCAAGGTCACTCTAGGTAAGAAAACACCCTCTTCCAACAGAGATGCCCAAGTTCTCCATAACATAGACTTAGATAGTTGTCTGAGGGTACTGAAACATGCCATGACTTATGGCTCAGGGCCATAAGATAAAAAGATATTTAGAGACCACTTTAGAGACTATCAAGTCCAACAATCATTCCCATTTGCAAATGAAGAAACCAAGGCACAAAAAGGTCACTTATCCTGGGTCACAGGATAATCCTACTACATATTAAGTGTCCAAGGTGGGATTTGAACTCCAAGTCCAATATGGCATAGTACATATCCCACAGTCAGAGGTGAGGCTTGAACTCAGGCCTTTTTGACTTCAGTGACCAGATTCTACCTGCTGCATCATGCTTCGGTTCATTTATCTTATGGATACAGTCTGTGCCATGGGCTTGTTTTCTTATATCCATGTCCTTGAGACCCCAGAAGACTGAAAGAAAGCAATGTTCCATCCTCTTTAGCTCTGTTACCACTTCTCTTCCTAGGGCAGGTCACTTGCCCTGGCTGGATCCCAATGGAAGACTGTAATTTACATGGCTGTTCAATTATTACCTTTAATTTTTTTCTTGTATTTTCCCTCTCTATGGAGATGTTGTACTTTTGTTCAGCACACTGCACTTAGCAGGTCTCCAAGGGCCTTTCCAATTTTAAGTCTGATCTTATGTTAACAGAATGATAATAATGATAAGTGAATAAAAAAACCCAGTGAAATATTTAATTAATAATAACCCTGACTAGCATTGAATGTAATACTTTCAGAGTGTATTACATATGTCATTTCTTTCAATCCTTACAACAACCATTTTGAGGTTGATATTAATATCCTCCCCATTTTTCTGCTAAGGGAATTGAGGCCAAGAGAGCTTAACTGATTTGTCTACACCAATTTGTCTACACTGATTTGTCACCGAGCCAGAAAGCATCCAAGACAGGGTTTTTAAAGCCCTGAGAGTCTTCCTCTTTCCCATGTAATCCACCCTTCCTTTCCTCTTAACCAAATGCTTTCTAGGGTATAAAGCAGAAAAGTCTAGAAGCTGAGCATCTAGTTTATTTTCGCTCTGCCACTTGGTTACCCCACTTAACACATTGTAACCTCAAAAGAGTTTCTTTTTCAAAAACAACAGCCCACATGATATTTGGAAAAATGCTGCTTTCTTAGGTGTTCATCCATTTTCCCCAAGGTATTTGAGATTCTGAACATCCCACAGTGAGTAACTACTTGAAGGAGATTTTTTAAGCGAAATAATATTGCAATATTTCATAGATGCCCAGACTGAGCTCAAGAAGTGCTAGACATGGCATTTTCAGAGCTGAAGGATGGCTAACATATCATTTTCTTTTCTATTGCCTTGTGGAGGGTCATACTACAGCCTGTAATGGGCATCGAATCTCCTCTCCACTCCATTTCCCTTATGAGGCTGTAACACAGTACTGGGCGCAATAAAGGATAGTTGATTACATAAATTCCCACTTGAGCCTTGCATGGTGTGGGAACAGAGGGAGCTTAAATTTTGTTTCTTCATTCTTAGGGACATTCAATAGATTAAATTCCAGCTATTTGCCAAAGCTCAAGTAAGAATATTTCACTCATCAGTTTTCTACCTTTCCTGGCTGAGACTCAGCTCTTCCTTTACTCAGCTGGACCATCTACATTTGTATAGCCAAAAGTGAATTAATTGTCAAAAGCCAGGTCTTAAAGGATGCACATTAGGGTCTATCCTCCAAATGCCCTTTTTATTTCATGAGATCTTTGCTTCTGCAGTATGATTTATTTTCATTCTTTAGTGATTACACGGTTACAGTTGTTCCTTTGGGGTTCCAGCGTTTCACTTAATGTGATACATTAAATTGTTGTCCCTGAAGAGTAGTGGATCTGATTGCCTTCTATGTATGACATCTGACGGAGAGCTGAGCTCTTGGAGAATAGGGTACATAGCAGATGGATACTTGGGAGTGGCGGATTACCTCTAAGGGGCTAGACTAGGTGCTGAAGAGAGATAGGGGAGCACCAGTGGCCAATTTTTACCTATGTAAGAATTTCTCTCAGGATGGGCTCTGCTGAATATCTACCTATGGGATAACTTTTCTTATGGAATATGGAGAAATGCTACACTGAAGCAATGAAAATTATCTTGGAATAAAAAAATAAAAACCATTACATGGTTGTCATAGGGGATAGGGAACCACAGGAGTAAGGAGGGAAGAAAGGAGCCCCCCCCCCCCCCAGTGGAAATAGTGCCAGATTGGATTCAGAGTATCTGAGTCCAAACCTGAGGTCTACCACCTGTCTAACCATAGGTGAGTCATTTTACTTTTCTTAGAGGCAGCTGTGTGCTGGGCTTGGCGTTAGGAAGACCTGAGTTCAAATTTGTAATCAGATACTAGCTGTGTGATTCTGAAAAGTCACTTAATCATTGTCTGCCTTCGTTTCCTCAACTATGAAATAAGAATAATAATCAAACTTGCCTTCCAGACTTGTGAAAAATCAAATAAGAGAATAGTTATAAAGTGCTGAGTATAATGCCTGGAATGTAGGTACTTAATACATGCCTATTTCCTTCTTTTCTCTCTGGGTCTCAGTTTTCTCATCTGTTAAATGATGGGGTTAGACCAGACGATATCTGATGTTTCCTCCAGCTCTCTCTATAGGATCTTAAAGTGTCTGCACATTTTTCTTGGGGCAGAACCATTTAGAGAAAAAGAGGAAGACATAATTCTTTTCCAAACAATCGACAAGCCTTTATTAAGTGCCAACCATATGTCAGGCACTGTAGTTGCAAAGAGAAAAGGGAATCATTGCCTGTCCTCAGAAAGCTTACATTTTATGGCAGCTACTTATGAAATTAAAAGTAGAAAGAAATATTTGCTAAGTTGACCAAATTTTTCCTTCTATCCTTTGTCAAATAAATTCAACTCAGGCTCCCACAGGGGGCACTCCTTATCCCTATTCACGATTCTCCCCCCGACATATTATACTGTATTCTTTGTACATATATATTAAGGATACTTTAAAAATGTATTAATTAATTTTAAACTTAAATACTAAAACTTAAATACACAAGAAAAGGAAAATAAACATTATAAACTCAAATACAAAATAAGAGAAGAAAAAATAACATTGCCATGTACACAGCAGAACATGAGAGGATTCCAAATATACAGCAATGGATTTCCATTTCAAGAATGTCTATATAATAAATACTATGCACTGTATCCAAACCTGTCCATCTTTTCTTTGCTTTCTTGTAAATTTTCTTTTGTTCTCTGTTATGCACTTTTTACTTTGTTCTTTTCCCCCCTTTCCTCCCCGTCCCCCAAAAAGGCTACAATTAAACACAAATACACACATAATACACATATACATATATACCCATACATACATGCATGTATATCCATATATACCCATACATACATATATACACAATATACACTTACCTACACAAACATACACTTAGATATCCATAATCATACATATATAGGCATATACATTCATATACATCTATGTAAGATTGTACTATACTTATTTGTCCTCTGTTTCTCTGAGGGTGGATAACATCTTCCTTCACAAGTCTGAGTCTCTGCATATTTTTCTAAGTCCACCAATTTGTCATCTCCTACACCACAGTAATATTATACTATCTAGTTATTTTAAATAGTGTAAAACAATATTGATTAATACGGCTGACATATGGTGTAGTTTCCCTATTTTTCTCTTATGATTAAATCTATCTTAGCTTTAACTTTGTCTGAGATCATGATTATGACCTCTGCTTTTTCCCCTAATAAATTCTACTTCTTATCTTTATGTCATGTTCATGTGTATCTCATTTCCTATCCCTCCTGACTCCTCTACTTTACTTCTACCCGCTACCTTGACCCCTATTACTTAACCCACCCTCCTCCAAGGATCCCTCCCTTATCTTCCCATTCTTGTTAATCTAAACACTCTTCTATTATTGCCCCCATTCTATTCCATCACCCTCCTCTCTAATAATACCTCCCTTATCCTCTCCGTCCTCCCTATCCCCTTAGCCTTTTACTTCTTTCTGAATTTAGAAGACTTTTATACCCTTCTAAACATATATGTATTGTTCCCTCTTAAACCCATTCCTGGTGAAAGTAAAGTTCCAGAACTACAAATCTTTCTTCCCCATCAAATTCCTCTGTGTTAGCTCTTCCTCTCGCATATCATTTGTATAAAATAATTACTCCTATTTATCCATTCTTAAATCATTTTGATTTTTTAAATCATATCATACTCAGGTTTACCCCACTCTTTCTTAGGAACAGTTTGATTACTAGCAATGATCTTAGACATATATTTTTACATTATCTGACATAAAAAGCAAATAGCCTATCTTTATTGAGGTTTTTACATGTCAAATTTGCTATTAAGTTCAGTTTTTCTTTTCTTTTTTAAAAAGATATCCTGAAAGTCTTACAATTCACTAAATATTCATTTTTTTCTCATTCAGGATTGCTTAATTTTGCTGGGTATGATATTTTCGGATGCAGCCCCAGTTCTTTTGCTCCAAGGCATGTGGTCTTTTATTGTCACCACTGCTAGCTCTTGTGTGATTCTAATTGTGGCACCACCATATTTAAATTGTTTTTCCTTATCACTCATAATATTTTATCCTTGAACTGGGGGTTTTTGAATTTGACTACGATATTCCTATAGGTTAGGTCTTTTGGTTTTTTGTTTTTTTTGATTCCTTGTTTAAATTATTTATTGCTCTTTTGAAAACATTCTGGAAATTTTGAATTAGATTGTAATTTTTTGCATTGGGTTGTAATTTCTGGGGGCCTCATAAACTTTATTGTGATACTTTTCTTCAGACGTTTTTGGTTTATTTTCCTTCATTGAAATGTAATTGTTCATTGTATTGACTCTTTTCTGAAACGGTTTGCTCATTTTTCTTCCTTTCTTAGTTTTTATCAGTCTCCCTCTTGATTTTTCTATGGAGTCCTTCCTTTCATTGCTTCTTTCTAGTAATCCCTTCCTTTCTCTATTCATTAGCGTTGCTATAGTTCCAACACTGATGTGATCCTAACCCAGACCATGCTGCATATTCTCTTTTCTCTCTGGAGGAATAGAGTTGGGTGAAATCTGTGGTCCTCAAGCATGGGAATGACTAGTTGGGTCCCTGCTGCCGGGAATCTTCAAGAGATCACTGCAACCAGGTCCTGCATATATCTTTCCTAAGTCCCACACTTCTTGGGTCCTGATTTTACTACGGAATGATATTAGGGCTTTCACCTGTTCTGTTTCATAGGGAATATGGTGGCCCTTTACTTCTAAGAGTTTACCATATCAATGCTGAACTTAGTTCAGACACAATCATCTTATTCCACTGCAGCCAAGAGCTTGTAATCTCAAGAGATTTTCCAGCCTCAGGCCTCTCCAGTAACAGGTACTATAGGTATGTATCAGCACTAGCCCTTGCAAAAGCTTTAAAAATTTTTGTGTAATCAAAATTGTATGTCTTCTCTTTAATGATTACTGAGATGCCTTGTTTAGTTATAGATTTTCTTTCTAGCTATAGCTATGAAGGGAAGCTCCTTCTATTCTCTACTTTTAAAAATGACCTTTTATATTTATGCCATACATCCATATGAAGCTTATTACATATAGTTTAAGATGCTGGTCTAAACTTGATTTCTGCCTAACTGCCTTCCAATGCCTCAAGAAGCCCTTGTGAAATAAAGAGTCTATTGCTTTTTACAACAAAGAAATCTACCCCCTTATGGCAGAGTTAGCACTGACCTTGGAGATTATGCAGCAGTCATAAAGTCAACTTGTTAAGCACAGTCGTGGTTTTATTATTTGTCCTTTCCTTCCTTTTGCTATAAACATCCCTAAAAACTTAAAGTTTTTTTTAAAAATAGAACTAGCACCAGAAGAAAACGAATCTGTAACGTCCCGATTCATGGTTTCTTAAGTCTTATAGATTTTTGCTCATTTACTTTTTCTTCTTTGTTAAGAGGTACTGTTCCCAACTTCTAATTTCCCCTGGGGGAAAAAGTTGTACTTATTTATATTTCTGTACTTCAATAATTTTAAATGAATTCATTATCCTAGAGCCCCTGGGCATACATGTAAAGTACATATATAACAAAGACAAATCAAGCAGCTAAAATTTCTTATTCATAACAGAGAATACAAAACCAGAAAATTAGATTTTTTGGCTGTGCCCTGGAGTTCACTGAACTGGATTTTTGCTGGATTAATAGCACAGGGGAATTTTACAGGTGGACCTCTTTAATGACCCATGTATCACTTCTAGCTTCATGAAGCTGACACCTACTAACTTTTTTTAAAGCAAGAATCCTTTTGTTGGTCAGAGTTGACTTATTTGGTATTTGGAGGACAGTAAAGACTTTCAATTAACAAATATTTTATATGCTTATTTTTCTCACTTTCCAGAAACACTTTCTGGTTCTTTTTGCAGGGCCTCTATTTTCACCTATTACTTTTGTTTTTACTGTATTAAATTAGTACTCCTATATTAATGATCATGACCTTTTTGGAAATTAAACTCCTTATTAGCCTTCCTTTTCCCTTAAACTGTAGGTATGTAGTTATTTTTTTCCTTCTTTATAAATCAACCTCTTTGACTGCTTAATTATTTCTGGTACCATGCTTTCAACTCTTTTTTTTCCTCTTTGTTCTATGTGTGATTTTTGACAATGGGATAACTCACCCCCGCCCCCGACCAATGCCCTCACACAGAAATAAATATATGCATCTATAGGTACATGTAAGTGTGTATTTCACATCAGAGTTTTCTACTGACAGCACAAAGCCTCAAGGACTATATTAATATGATCTAGACCTTGAAACAGAATGGACAGTCCTATAATTCTGCTGTTCCACAGCTGCATCCATGCACCTGCATGTCTTTTGATAGCCTATTTTTCTTCCTCTTGTGGGAGTTCTCAGGCTCATAACTTCAATAGATCATAGTTGCAATTTGATCAGGCACCTCATCCTGATTAGATCTGCTTGAATGAGGATTAAGTGGCTCCTTGAGCTACATTTGTTTCCCTTTGGTGCATGTAAATCTCTCTTCCTTGGAACAGAGGATTGGTCTCCCTTTTGTGTAAGCCTCTATTTGCCAAATAATCAGGGAAATTCTCAATCTTGGAATCCATTCTCTTGGTTTCTGTGTTGATGATTTTTACAAGAGTGATGGGAGAAAAAGTATGTAGAAACAGTGACTGAATGGTTTTTATTTATCATGGGTCCACTATAGGCTGATGGCCCAGGGTTGGATAAGACCCAGTGGAAAACTTGGCCTATTGATGATTTATTTTTAGGGGTGAGCTGAATTACATGTAGAATTTGAGGTATTACATACAATTGTCTAGAAAAACTAGATAGATGAAAGTGAATTATGGATGAGAGTTCTGATCTGAGTTCAATTAAGTAAGGAGGCAAAATGGAGAACTCATAAAGATTGACATCCTTCTTTATTGGAGAGACCAGGTTTGAATCCTGCCTTTGACACTTAATAACTGTGTGACTATGAATAGGTTGTGGTTCTGAGTCTCAGTTTCTTCATTTGTAACACGGAGGTTAATATACCTGTAATATGTACTTCATGGGATTGTTGTGAGGATTGAGGGAGATAATATATGTACAGCTTTTTGCAAAATGAGAGTCTTACTAGGCTTCTTATAGTGGATATATAGATGTAAACTATTATTATATTAGTGATGGTAATGGGAGTGATTACTTATATGTGTACAGTGCTTTACAGCTTTCTAAAGCATGTCACACACATACATACACCCACACACATACACATATACATATCTGGTCATTAAAGCAATGTGTATGGTCCCAGCTATCTATCTATTAAGGATCAGCAGTAGTCAGCCTTTTAAGAACTGGAGGGACACAGGTCACATGACTAACAAGATGGAAGACTAGATATTTCTTCAGTCTTCCCTGACTCAATTGCAGCTACCTCCACAGGCCACGCCATTAAGAAGTCTAACTAGGCAATAGCCCTATGATTTTAGAGTAGAAAATGTAAATCTCTAAATGTGCTCACTTAGGACCCCTTTCTTGTCACTATGGCTTGTCAGGACACACAATCTAACACTCCAGTTTATGCTTTCAAATTCACCCAGCAATTTCTCTACTGCTGCAGCCTTTGCCAGACAATCCTACTCCTGCCCACATTTCCGTTATTCTATAAGCAGACTTCAACTCTGAGACCTAGGGCAGAAGCACTTATCCAGAAAACTGAAAAAAAAAAAAACAGAAGAAATTGGAGTTGATTACTGGCCTTCTTTGGAGTTGTACTAGGCTTGAAGGAAAGGGCACTAGAATCTAACTGAGGCCACTTCTGTTTCCTCAGAATTCTCCTAGGGCAGGGATTTAAGCCAGTGAAAAATCCAACTGGGGAAGAGGAGGATTTTAGGCACTGGCCCCAAGGGATCCATCAACAAAGGGAAAGAAGTCAGAAAGTGAGCAATAGGGGGAACATAAGGAAAAGACTAAAATTAACAAAGATCTCAGGAAGAAGAAAACTTAGTAAAAAACCTGGAGCACAAGCAAATCAACTAAAGATATTCAAGCAGAAGGGAAGTTGGCTACCATGAGTGTAAGCAAAAATGACTGGGAAGACAATTGAAGCTTATGTGTCAACATCTGTTGCAGGGGATGAAGAAGTAAAGAAATTTTGTGGAGAACATACAAGATGTGTGAACTTCAATGAAAAAATAAGCTCAAGAGAGTATAGCAAAAACTATGCTAAAACATGGTTTGGGACCAGGCTAAAGGCTTCTAGAATTTTGGGGGGGTCTCATGATGCTAGGGCATCTATAGTAATTTCTTTAAGAAGACTGGTAAACATTGAATGACATCATAAAAATGAAACACATAAAGAAATGATTAGTTAGGCAGAAGTTATCTCAGTCAGCTATTTGCATACAATCAGCCCAAATATCTATCTTCTCATCTTGAGAAGATTCCTAGGAGAATGTTCTATGCATATACCTTTTCTATGGATGTGATATGGGAATAAGTAGACTTTCTAAAAGGATATTCTAAAGTAGGCCATATCAGATATGGTTAAATAATTATCCGAGAAATGTATGTAACAAACCTACAATTCTTCTATGTTTACTGATCATTGATTTAGAGAAAGCATTTATCTCTGGAGAACAAATTGCACTTTGTAAGCTTCTCCTCAGACAAGATATCTCCCATATGGACATTAAAATCACAACATTCTATGAGAAATGAAACTTCAGGGATCACTTTGTTCCACAGTCTCTGGTTTTTGACATCTAGGAAGGTGTATAGTGCTTTCAGTGATTCCCAAGCTGTTCATTGTTGCAAGAGTCTATCTCTGTAAAATCAAACTCTTTCTAGGGTTGCCATATGATTAAGAATAAGGAAAGTTCAAGTTCTTAGAAGAATTAAAGTCAGAAAATGCCCAAAGCATTGGTTAAGGCTGTAGCATGTTCCACATGATAACTTGCATTCAAGACATTGTATATAAGATATTCTGGAGGATATGTGTAATTCCATAAAGAAGTAGGATAGTCATGCAGCAAGAATGTGAAACAATACATGGATGGCTTAAGTACTACCCTGGAACCCCTGAGGTGTCAAAGGAATTCAAGGAAGGCTTTCAGTGTGTTATAGGATCCTTCCAGAGAGAGAATAACTGATTTGGTTGGGAATGAAAATACACGTAGGACAAAGACAATCTGGAAGAAGAGAAGCAAAAACCATCATTTTAAAAAAGAAATGTGATTTCTGTATTGAGAAAATAACACCTTGATTTCAAAGGATACATAAAAGCAACTTGAGCATTATAGTTCTTTCAGAAGAACATGACCTGTTAAAAACATGAACCCTAATAATGCAATAAATAATACAAGAAAACTGCCCAAACTTCTATATACAGAAAATAAAGTGCCAATTAGAAGAATCCCCAGATTGACTCAGAACAAAAGAAAACATTCCTAGACTGCAAACTCTAAGACACATAATGGTTGAATTTGAAAATTTCAGTGACAAACAACAAGTCTTGTAAGTGGTCAGGAGAAAGACTTTTAGATATAAAGGAAAAGAAAATGGAATAACACAGGACTATTCCATACCCACCATAAACCACAGGAGGGAATGGAATAACATATAACAGAGAGTAAAGGAACTTAAGATGCAACCCAAGATGTTATACCCTCCAAATCTGAGCATAGAATTAATGAAGAATGACAGCTATTTAATTAAGAGTTGTTTGAAGCATTTCTACAGACTAAACCAGACCTAAACAAATTATTTGCTTTATAAACACTCTAAATAATGTAAGACAGGTATGAAGCAACCAGGGACAAGAAGAAGAACAATAAACAGACTATTAAGAGATTTCTATCTAAAAGTATGAAAGAAGACAAGGATGAAATTGGAATCTAGATATTGATGGTAGAGAAACAGCCCTGAAATGTCATGGACTAAACCTCCCAATACTCTGTCTAAGGATGAATCCATGGTTTTTGTGGGACTGAATTTTGGAATGAGAGGGCTCATAAGAGGGAGGAAGAGAAGAACAAGAGAGAGGAGAATATATATATTCTACCCTAATCAAATCAAAGGTTGACATTGAAGGGAATATAGCCCCTATAGTTAAGGGAGCCTACAGGAGAATGGGTGATAAAGCAAAGGGTAAGATTGAATTGTTGGAAAGTGAAGGGGATTTCTATTTCAGTGGTATGGGGGACCCACGGAAGAAGGTTCCTATGGAGGAAGAGATATTTTATAAATGGAAGAAGGGACCTTACAATAGGAATAATCTGCAGGGATTTTGTCTTTCGAGAGATCATTCATCCATTCATCCTGCCTCAGGAGAGAGTGAACCAGATCTCCTGGGGACAACTGATAACCTGAAGAGTGGAAGGGCATGAACCTAGATAGATTTCATATCAAATGGGAAAAATAATTATGAGAAAGGTAAAGGATAGTAATGAACCACATAACTGGGGACATATGAACATTCCTACCATGGAATAGTATCTTTATCCTCTCTATTACCTGCAGGAATTTCTATTTCTAAGCATGAGGTACAACAGAAAAAGAGGGTCAGAAGATAATATCTACAAGACAATAACATGGAAACTATTTAAAAAAAGGAACTCCAAAAAGATACCTTAGAATTTTCTATTCCTTAAGGAATACAGAGAACAAGGAAGGCCTAAATAAATAAGTATAAGGGCCAAGGATTGGAGAATAAAAGCCCAGGAGAGACATTGTCCCTTATGCCTCTTAGTGGCATTTAATCTCATTGAGGATGGGAACAGGTTTTTTTTTTGTCTTTTCATCCCCAGGACTTAGCCTGGCACCTAGGATGCATATAATTAACCATCTTAGTTAAATTAAATTAAATTTTCAATACAGTAAATAGGATATGATAGGTCAGCTTTGGTCTTATCTTATTTGCTTCCAGGCCTCTTCAGTACCACCAGGACATCTCCAACCCTACAATGTTTACCACCCTTCCATTTCCCTTCCGTAGCTTTCCAGCTCCCCTTTGTGTGTTGTCTTCATTTGTTAGAGTATAAGTGTCTTGAGGGCAAGGATTTGATTGTTTTGCTTGTATCCTCAGACTGATATATAGTGTTTAATAAATCATGTCTATCTATCTATCTATCTATCTATCTATCTATCCATCTATCTATCTATCTATCTATCTATCTATCTATCTATCTATCATATATTTATCTACTTTTCTATGTAATTACAAAATGGGTCACATAAAAAGTCCTTTTGTCCAAATTTATGGAGTCTAATGTTTGTATAACTCATTTTATAATTAACTACTTGCTGTCTGTGGGCCAGATTGGTGTGAAGAGGCTTTCTGGATGAAGTAGGCCTTAAACTGGACATACTTTGACTAGGACATGGATACTATTATCATCACCATGATGGAGGCAAAGGGCAAGGCATTCTGGGACCATTAAATAACCAATTTAAACTGATACTAAGCATTAATGTAGGGATATATTGAGATAAGCCTGGAAATGAAGCTTGCAACCAAATGGTAGAAGGCCTTTATTGTGGGCCTGTAAGGAATTTGAACTTTGTTAACTTACTTTAAGTAAGTCATTGAAGGTTTTTGAGCAAAAGACTGACATGCCAAATGTTGAGTTTAAGGAAGATGAATTGGTTGGAAGATGAATTGGTTGGCAGTTTACAGAATGGATTGGGGTGGGGAGAGAATGGAAGAAATGTCAGTAGGGTGTTGCTGATGGAAGACAGATGTTGGGAAAGAGTGGGTAGAGAGGCAGAAAAGTCTTGTAGAACACTCACTTGAGAAGTCTAATAGTGAAAGACAAGAGAATTGCACACAGGATGCAGGAAGTCAGTAGGGCCAGGGAAGGTTTTTAATTTGTACTTTCTAAACCTAGATATTCATTTGTATTTCTCAGAAATGAAGAACAGAGTAATTAATTTTCAAAATACTATTTTGCTAATTCATTTCCCCCCAAAAACCCAAACAAGTAGCACCAATGGTGTTTAAGGAAATTGGCTTTTAGAGTGAAATATATTTCAGAGTTCATCAGTTTCATTTGGGTCATGATATAGCTTGCTAGAGAGAAATGTATCTTGCTAAAACGATAACTTGTGTTTACTGAAGCAGAGTAAAGAAAGAAGCAAGGAATTTTAGTTACTGGCTCCCTTTCCTGTTTTTGAGAATATCTAAGAAGTCACCCCCTTTTTTTACTATCCCTTAAACAGGGAAGAAGACTTATGTCATGTCATAGAACTACTATTTCATTGTCACCTTAAGAATGCGAATAGAATCAATTAAAGAATATATATATATATATATATATATATATATATATCTTTGTGTATGTGGATATCTATGCACTTATCATTTGTTTATTTTGAATTTTGAGTTGTCAAGTCAACGAACATTTTTGAAGTACCTACTATGTGCCAGGCCTTGTCTTAAGTGCTGTGGGTACCAAAAAACAAAAACAAAACTCCCCAACCCAGTCCTGATCTCAAGGAGCTTGATTTTGACTTTTGACTTGGTGTCTAGGTAGTAAAGCATTAATCATCAAAACAGATTTTTCCAGGTTATATGTGAATATGTTCTGTGGTTTAAACTGCCAGACTTTATCTAATTTCAAATGAAAATATATTTCCAAATAAATATTGTTGTTTGTTGTTCAGTTGTTTCAGTTGTGTCCACCTCTTAGTAACCTGTTTGGCATTTTCTTGACAAAGATACTGGAGTTGCTATTTCCTTCTCTGTTTCATTTTCCAGATGAGGAAACTAAGGCACATAGGGTTAAGTGACTTGTCCAGGATCATACAGCTAGTGTGTGAGGCTGGATTTGAACTCAGGTCTTCCTGATTCTAGGTCTGGTGCTATATCCACTGCATCACCAACATGGCTCTTAAAATGCTCCAAAATTTATGTTAAATCCTCAGATGTCATATTCAACCAATAATAAGTTGACAAGTGTGACATTTGTAAATTTCATTAAAGATAATTTTGCCAAGAATTTTTTTAAAAAGCTGACAATCAAAGATTGTGCTCCCTTTTATGCACAAAGATGTTCTTAGAGACATTTTCCAGATCATGTTCTTAGAGTTGCTTTCCTACCAGTGGTGATAAGTTCTAGTTGGGCCATGTACCTATGATTTGTAGGACTTACTAGGTGGACCTAGATTCAGAACCCCTGGTTAGAGAAGGAAAGTATTTGAGTATGTGTGTTTAGAACTAGTATAATTATTTAGGGATACAGAAAACTAAATTCAGCTCAAAACTACCATGATTTATCTTCAGAAATCAACTAGTCCAGACTGTGCTATCCCCCGAATATAAGTGATTAAAACTTTAAAAGTCAATCATGTTGAGCTTGAAATGAGGTCAAACTTTCTGTAGCTGGCACCTCATTCCAACTCTGGGTTTTTTGGTGTGTTCAAATATCATTTAATTAGAGTCTAGGGATCCATTCCCTTACCATTCTTTTCTCCCAGAAGTCCTTAACAATCCACCAAATTAGTTACTCCCCCAGGCTTGGGAATATGTTTTTTAATTTCCTATCTGTATGAATATGGGGACTGGTGCACGTGCTGGGCACATCTTTCAATGTGCTGGCCTGATGCAAAGTCTCTACTTGGAGAGGTTAAGGAACCTGCTTCTGGAGGAGTCATGATGGCATGTAATGACAGTTACTTGGAGATAATGTAGGAATTCTCGAATTGGTTCTTGTCTGCTAACCACATGGTTAAGAAGTGGATTTTTCATTAGGCTTGGAGCAACTGGAATTGAGGTATCTTTATAATGGTCCAAATTAGCTTCTGTTTGGGCTCTTCATCTCAGCACTCTTAGGGACCTTAGTGTCTCTTTTACTCATGGTGTCTGGCGCTATGAAAGGAGAGGCTTTGGGACCTTTTCACCTCTGAGGTCATGTGTACGTGTTAGAGGATCTTGGCTTTTGTATTTATTTTTTTTTCCATTTCAGGAGGACAAGAGCCTCTAATCCTGTGAGCTTTGAAAGTTTGGGAAGTCATCCTGTCATTTTAGCTGGGTTTTGCAGTCAACATAGCACTGATATATACCCCAAAGAGTAAGGTGCCCTTTGGAATCTGGGCCAGCATGAATTGGAATGAGGGCAGGTTTGGAGATATGACTATATCTGGATATGAACATGCTGGGACCAATTTTATCTAGAGACTGAGTCAAGATTGTGTGCTTGGGATGTTTAGAGTGGTGGATGGTGGTGTTTGTATGTTTGTTCTCGCTATATCATCCAAGTAAGTATCTCTTTGTAAAAGTTAATTGATGTTAATTGTTTTGGTGGAACTAGGACACCTATCTTGGGCAACTTGAACAAACATAATGAGGACTTGAGCCAATGGTGGCAGAGAGGAGAAACCCCTAAAGAGCTCAGGGTGACATAAGGAGAAGCTGCCTGGCTAGGACAGGAGTCAGATCAAGCTGAATTTCATTTGCCCAAAATGTAAATTGCCCATTATTTTCCCCCCATGCTCAACTTTCTTGGCATTCTCTTTTCATCCAATTTCTAATATGTTCTAAGATGGCCTCTGATTAAAAACCTAATGAAACTAAAACCATGAACATGAGAACCAAATTCTCCTGCTACTTTGCCCAGCACATGATATATCATCTTCTTCCTCTGTCTTTGCCCAAGTGGACTCCTGTGTCTGGGGAGTATGTTTGGATGTAGAATCTCATTTTTGCACAAAATACAGCAGAGGTCCCAACACATCCTACATGTGGCCTTACTCTCCTGATCTCCTCAGTTGTTAGGGCTTTGGCTCCCACTTGAAATAAATTTGGATATATTTAGTATTTATTCATCAGTTCATGAGTGACACTCTGTCAGCAGAATGTAAGTTCCATGAAGGGTGGGCAATAGTTTGTGTCTCTCTTTTTGTCCCCACTGCTCAACTAGCATGTACCTCATACCCAGGCTTGACTATTTGCTTCATGTAGGGGCAAGCAGTTACAACTCTGGTTCTCCATTTTCTTAATCCAAAATATCCCTTTGTATAATAACCTGAGGTGTGGTATAAAGCAAGGAGATGTATACTCCACAAAGAGATTGACCTCTCTGCTAGAGATCTTAAATTATTCCTCACAGTTTGTGAGGTCCTTCTGGTGCTTTTATTTTCAGATGACATTGTATTAACTGCTTCAAATCCCAGGATACTAGAGCATGTCCTTAATGACTGCCATGATTAATGTAACAAAACTGATCTAATAATTCATATAGGAAAAGTCAACTGGCTGAAGACTGTCTATTTTCCAGATCATGACCTATGGTATGGGTCCCTAGACCATTGAAAAACTACATCTGGGCATATATCGAGGATAGGCATTATGGATGGGAATAGGTGAAGGAAGAGGCATTTATTAAGCACCTACTATGTGCTAGGTACTCTGTACTTAGTGTTTTTGTAGATATTATCTCAGTTGATGGACAATGAATCTAGTTCAATATTGAATAGGAGAAAAAAAGAGTGGACCAGTGTAGTGCTTTTGATAGTCTGATACTGCTGCCCAGTACAAAGGGTCATCTTTTTGGAATAAATATCCTTCCTGCAATGCTGTACCATTGACAATCTAATACTGCCACCTCCAAGGAATTAAAATTGCAGATGGAACAAGGGTCAAAGGTTGTGATCTTCTTCTAAGTTTGTGTTTTAGCCTTCCCTGTCACTATAGCAGCTTTTTATGACCAAATTCTTTTGTGTCATTTGCTTATTTTCCTGGCCTATTTACTTTAAATTTTATGTTAAATTTGAACTCTGCTCAACTCATTGTGGCAAGGTGCTGTGGCAAGTGTTAGGCTTTTTCATGATGCTATTTTCAGAGCTAGTTCTGGAGGTCTCCAAGTTTTTGTTGCTTCCAAATCGGTGTGATCTTGGGAGATTCGTGGTCACTTCTGGCCTGGATTTTCCAGGAAGGGCCCCTTACTCCCTGGCAGCCATAACCACTTGTACTCCTCTTGGCCCTAGAACCGTGTTGCTCTTTCTGCTTCTGTGTATGTGTGTTCTTGACAGATCCACCCTCCATTGTCACAGACCTATCTTGCTGATTTCCTAAGTCTTCTTTAAAAAAAAAAAAAATTAACGTTTAGTTTAAAACATACAGTTCCACAATCCCTTGAGTTCCAAATATTTTCTCTCTTCCTCTCCTCCCCCCTCCTCCCCTATGGCAGCATGCAATGTGATATAGGTTCTACAAATAACTTGACATTAAACATTAGTCAAGTTGTAAAGAAGAATTATAACCAATAGAATGAACAACGAGAAAGAAGGAATGAAGCGAAACAAAACAAAAGAGAGAGAGCAAGTAGTTTGCTTCAATCTTTATTCAGACTCCGCAGTTCTTTCTCTGGGTGTGGACAGCCCTTTCCATCATGAGTCTTTTGGAATTGTCTTATAACCTTGAGTTGCTGAGAGGAGCTCAGTCTATCAAAGTTGCTCATCACAGATATGATGTGGCTGTAATTGTGTACAAAGTTCTCCTGGTTCTGCTCTCCTCATTCAGTTTGTATAAGCCTCTCCAGGTTAGTATGAAGTCCATCTACTCCTCATTTCTTATAGCACAATAGTATTCCATTACATTCATATACAATAACTTGTTTAGCCATTCTCCAATTGATGGGCATCCCCTTGATTTTCAATTCTTTGGCACCACAAAAAGAGCTGCTATAAATATTTTTGTACATATGGGTCCTTCTCCCACTTGTATGATCTCTTTGAGATACAGCCCCAGAAGTGGTATTGCTGGGTCAAACGATATGCACTTTTTTTTTTTTTTTAAGCAATTGGGGTTAAGTAACTTGCTCAAGGTTACACGGCTAGTCATTTGATTTATGCGTGGGTGCTCATTTTCTGAGGCCGGATCTGATCTCGGGTCATCCAAACTCCGAGGCCCGCGCTCTTACTCACTGCGCCTCCTAGCCGCCCCTTTAGGGCAATTGGGGTTAAGTAACTTGCCCAAGGTTACACGGCTAGGTTTTTGTTTGTGTGGATTAAGTGTCAGAGGCCGGCTCCGAACCCAGGTCCTTCTGATTCCAGGGCCGGCGCTCTATTCACTGCGCCACCTAGCCGCCCCGATATGCACTTTTTTAAATAGCCCTTTGGGCATAGTTCCAAGTTGCTCTCCAGAAGGTTGGATCAGTTCACAACTCTACCACAATGCATTAGTGTTTCAATTTTTCCACATCCTCTCCAGCATTTATCATTTTCCTGTTTTGTCATCTTAGCCATTCTGGCCAGTGGGATGCGGTACTTCAGAGTTGTTTTGATTTGCATTTCTCTAATCAGTAGTGATTTAGAGCATTTTTTCACATGCTTATAAATATCTTTAATTTCTTCCTCTGAAAACGGCCTGTTCATATCCTTTGATATATCAATTGGAGAATGACTTGCATTCTTGTAAATTTGACTCAGTAATCTGTATATTTTAGAAATGAGGCCTTTATCAGAGACACCGGTTGTAAAAATTCTTTCCCAATTTTCCACTTCCCTCCTAATCTTGGATACCCTAAGTTTTCTTATGCTGGAAGAATGACTCACCCTGACGTTTTGTTGACTTCGCTGCTCCAAAATTTGATTTGTAGAATTATTTAATTCTATTAGATATTTAATTCAACAACCTCTGTTGTTGCCTCTAATCCACCATCTTGGTTTTGCCTGTAGTTTTGAATTTAGAATCACAGGAACTTGCTTAGGGCATTTATTATGTGTGGGGATTTGGGAAAATCACTTCACCTATCTGATTTTCCACCTGTCAAATGAAGATACTAAACTTGGTGACTTCTAAAGTTCCCTTCCAGTCAGTTAATAAACATTTATTGAGCACCTACTATGTGCCAGAACTGGGGATATAAAAGAGGAAAAAGTCTTTGCCCTCAAAGAGCTCACAATCTCTAAATATATGATCCCATAGGAATTGCACAGGAGAAAGGAGGTCTGGATGGGTTGGGAGCTGCCCCAGGTGAGGGAGTGTCTCTATCAGCGAGATCATGAATTGAAGTTGAAATTGAAATTCAAGTTAAAGAAGCAAGTGACCCTCAAGGGAGTTCCTTCTGTTTCATATTGTGAAATCAAGTTATGCAACTCATGACAAGCATCCCACTGAAAAGACCAAGATCGATGGATCTCTTCTCCCAAATCTGATATGAGCTTGTTGAAAACACTTTAGTCTGAACACATGTTTTACCCCTAACAGGAGATCTTTTGGATATAGTAATTATGTCACAACATACTAGCTCCCTTGTCATTTAAGTGGCGTCTATAGGATATTGTGCCCTTTCACAAAGTACCCAATTCTCTAGTTGTCAGTTTTTATATGATATCTTTCCTCTCTCCAGCTAAATTGCTAGTTTCCTGAGAGGAAGCTAGGACAACATCTCAGCCTTCTTTGTGTCTTGCCTCTTTTCCCATTAATGCTCAGTAGAGCATTGAGCACTAGGTAGGTGCTCAATAAATAATTATTAACTAATATTTAAATTCACTTAAACATCTGCGTAGTTTATAATTTATTTCAGTAAAATAAAACATCTTGATGATCAGACATTTCCATTTTAATCTATATATTTTAACACTCTATAGAGACCTGAAACAAACAAACAAACAAAAAAAAGACTTGCTATCACTTCATGATCAATTATTCCACAAACATTTATTAAATGCCTGTTATATACCAGCAAATATGAGAGGTTCTGAGGAAATAACAATAAAAATGAAATAATGTCTGCCCTCAAGCAGTTTGCATTCCACTGGGGGACCTTATATGCACAAAATATATACAAAATATTGTTTATACAGTGATTTGTAAATATTACTGTTTCAAAATTAAAAAAAAAAAAACCTCATCTTGCTATGAGAAATCCATGAATCTAGATGTATTTTCTCTGAAGGAAAGTGTATTTTCTTCTGGAAAAACTAGAATGCCCAGAGCCGACACACATACAAAAGACAAAATACCCCTGACAGTTATCGGGGACAAACAGAAAAACATACCATTAAATAATCGAGGGGCAATGCTTTTAGAGAGTTCTATTGAAGAAGAATAAAACTGCTATTGTAAGGCTTGACCAGTTATGGAACATGTTTAAAGTGAGACAGAATGAAACAATTTAGTGTCTTTATGACATCTGGCTTGTAGCAGGGCTGACGAATGTCAAGGCAAACTCTGAGGAAAGCATTGATGATACCAGCGTTAAGTGGAGATCAACAGGGACTCTCTTGCTGAGCCAATTTTCTATTCTTGTGTAGAAACAGAAAACATAGAGTGATGGGCACAACATCTGTTGAATTGTTTTTATGTGCCAGCCTGAAACACTCTTTTCAGTTTGAAAAGCAGAGTTTAAAAAAGAGAGAAATGGGGGTGGGGTGACGGTAGGGAGAAATGGTACAAAATTAAGAAGACAGAAAATATTTATGTTAAATTTATTTTTCACCAGAAATACTGCAAAATCTTCCCTGAAAATAGGGTATGAGTTGGTTGACAGCAGAGCTGAGGAAAACAGACCAGAGATTTTGGATTTTTGGGGTAATATAATGACAATTAGTTGCAACAACGACTTGGTACAGTTGGGCTTTGGGGATGGTAATAACCATTTGTCACGTGAGTTTCTGCTGCCTGCTGATTTATGAGGAGACAATAGCTTTGGAGAGAAGGGAGATAATGGCCCATCTGTCTAGGGAGAAGGAGATGCCTTATAACGTGGCTATCACAGGGAGGTGGTGTACGTCTCACTGCAGAAGGTGACTTTCCATTTCTTGGAGCTGTCCAGATTTTGGTTAAAAGAGTGAAGGGGAGGGTAAAACATGGATATATTGAGATGAAATCACAGTAAGCATTGGGGAGAATGAGAATCACTTTTGCTGTTTCTATGGTGAGATTTATTGTGATAGAATGTAGGATCTTGTACACAGTAAGCACTTAATAAATGCTTTTTGACTGCTCTAAAAGAAAATCATCTGATTTTCATATTCAACATATTCCTTAATACTTTACAATGATTACAGGTGACCGATTACCAATACATGGTTAAAATGTTACAGAATTTAAAAGAGACAAAATTAGGATTGAAGTGGGGAAAACCCCCAAGTTCTTAGCAATCAGAGATAACTATCTGAAAAATATAATGGTCTACCTCTATAGGAAGTGGGTTCCCTCTCACTGGAAGGTTGGAAATGGCTTCATGATTTTATCAGGAATGTTTTAGTGGAAGTTGGGGGAGGGTATTGGTTATACAAGATGGCCACCACAGCCCCTACCAACCCCCAGATTTTGTAGTCTGTAGTTTGATTCATCATTTATTGATACAATGTGTATAAAATACTATATAAATGTGATTTATTATTATTATTTAAACACTAATTGTTAAAAGTCCATTGCATCAAATCCATCATTCTTGTGGATTGTGTATGGATTTTCTAGGGATTACCTGGGGAGGTGGTGGTGGACATGAAGGGGGTGAGGTCCTTATATGAAGAAGGAAGGCTGGGGGAAAGGGAGTAACCATTTATATAGTACTTACTATGTGCTTAACAATTATTATCTTATTTAATTCTCACAATGACACCAGGAGGTAGGTGCTATTATTATTTCCTTTTTAACAGTTGAGGGAACTGAGCCAAACAGAAGTTAAATAATTTGCCCAGGGTCACACAGCTAATAAATTTCTGAGACCCAATTTGATTTCAGGCCTTTCCAATTCCAGGCCCAGAGTTATACTCACTGTGCCACCTAGACACTGAAAAGCCTGTATGCCAGACAGAGTTCAGCCAGGTAGGAGACTCAGCTGTGTCAATGAGTGACTTTAACATTGGGCAAAATGTTTCACCTCTTTAAGCTTCCATTCATTTGTCTTTAAAATGAGAAAATTAAACTAAATCATCTCTAATAACCTTAAAAGCAACAACATTTTAGGACCAATGGGAGAAATGTGTGTGTGTGTGTGTGTGTGTGTGTGTGTGTGTGTGTGTGTGTGTGTGTGTGTGTGTGTAGGACATTCTGTTCAATTCCATTTGGCCAACTTACAAAACTCAATTTCCACCATGGATGTAGTATCATAGAACTTCTAAAAGAGTGGTTATGGATGAAGTGACAGTCAGGAAAATCTGAGTTCAAATCCCAATTGGGAAACTTCTTAGCTGTGTGACTTTGTTCAAGCATTATAACCCTCTGAGCCTCAGTTTCATCATATGTAAACTGGGAATGATAAGACCATGGATTGTCATAAGGATAAAATGAGATAATTTAAAGTGTTTTAAATATTAATTATCATCAGCCAACCATCATCATCCTCATTTATTTAGAGTTGAAAGAGATCTTAAGACACTAATAAAACTTGGCAGCCAAGTGTTAAGCAATTATAGTAGAGTCTCCACCACGTGAATCCTAATGTTAAATCTACAAGAAATTTCAGAAATAATTCTATTTTAAAAGAAAGTCATTATCGACTCTAGTAATGCTAGGAGATGCAACTGTCAGATCATCTTCTCATTATAATAAGTGAAAAGTTTTTCAGGGATGAGGGGAAAAAAGATTTGATGAACATTTTAAAGAGAAAACTGAAGCAACACTTTCCCTGAATTTGACACAATAATCTTAGAAAATAGACTCCCTCCAGATTATTTGAAATCATGTTATAGTTTTATGCTTTTTATGTGATCAGGTTAATCAAAATAATCTCTGCAAAATAATCTGCCTCCTCCTTCAAAATGGGAGCAATTTCTGAAGTCAACATGAAATGGAAAAGAAGCCCCGGTTCCTTTTCTCAATGGAGAGATTTTGTTTGACTCCCTAAATAATAAAGAAGGAAATGTAATTGACAGCAAGAAAGCCATCTCTCCTTCTCAGATTATTTGGGAAAGAATCAACTGAGCTTTTTACCTAAGAGGAAGCTAGAACAAAAAAATACTGCTTGCCAGATGATTGTGATTGTGATTCCACTGAATCTGTGCCTTTATTAAAAGATGAAAAAATGTTTATTTTCTCCTCAAAGATGGAAAAATGGAGTCCATTCACATGATCAGATTTATTTGTGTCCAGGGAAGAAATAATAATGTAATGTCAGACCCTCCCTGCCCGAAGGGGTTGCTTTGGTCACGTTCAAGTCTGTTCACTTTGGCCACCTTCTAGGAGAAGGGTTCATGGATAGGTTGGTTCTTGCATCTATGAGCCAGAAAGGGAACTTCCATACATTTTTGTTTTTTTGTTTTGTTTGCATAGTATGTATGGTCTATTTCCCTCTCTCAGAGTCAGGCTGTTATAACTGCCCCTCAGGGTTCCAGGGCAACCATAAGGGGATTATTTTTCTTCTTTACTGTCATTAACCTGAATCTCCACTGGCTGTGCTTCTCCCATTTACTAGGAATCCTGTGACTAATCCCCCAATTCCATTTAACCACTTAGCATCAGGTAGCTTTCACAAAAAGGCAATTTATCAAAAATATTGCAAGAATAATGTGCAAACATTGCTGTCACCCCCTCCTGCAACATATTGAGGCAAATTCTCACTACTCCCTTGGTCTATTGGAAGAGTAGGCTCAGCCTATGTCAGGTCCTATGTAATAGGTGGCAGCTAGTTGGCTTAGTAGATAGAACACTGGGCTTGAAATCAGGAAGATTCATCTTCATGAGTTCAGAAAACCCCATCATTGAAATGACTGAACAGCAGCAACATAATACTGTTTTCACCAAATTCTTGTCTAAAGGTCACATTGCTGAATGTTGAGAACTTCTTCCAGCTACTTCTAGATTAGGGACCTGAAGGTGCTTCCGAAATTATCTCCCAAAGGTCACAACTTGTTCCTGGAGACATTGAAGTTGAATGTCAAATGAGGCTCCATTTCCTTAATACACTGGATATAAAGCCCTGTTCTGGCTTTATATTAAAACTCTTATACAATGGAATGTTAATGAATGCTCTGGATCTTTTAAACTTACAAGACTATAGGCTCTACTTCCTTTACCAGTCACCGATTTCACCTAAGAGGACAGAGGCAAAAAGATAGTAGCCAAAGCTGATAGGTCTTTTCAAATGCTTCTGTAGTCATTCAGCCTCAGTTTCCTTGTCTGTAAAATGGGGATGACAATAACTCCTACTTCACAGTACTTTTGTGAATATTTATGAGCTATTATAGAGTTGATTCTCATTTACAAAATTCACCAATTCAATAAAATTTATTTACAACCCCAAATTATAAATCCAACCCCCAATTAAAATTTATTTGTAACCCCCACAACACTCACAGCAGTTTTGTAGACACATGTAGAAGGGTGAAAAATCTGAATTGCTGACACCCTCAGTCCTAGCTGAGGGTGAGCAAAGCAAATCCCTGCTTTCTTCTTTCAGCTCTTATGTTATAAACAAGGTCATTTTGTGGTCTACTTAGAGCTATATTTTTCTCATTTTTGTGCTTTTTGTTGGTGATTTTGCTTTTAAAATGATCCCAAAGTATAGTGCTGAAGTGCTGTCTAGTATCTCTAAGGGCAAGAAGGCTGTGATGTGCCTCATGGAGAAAATACATGTGCCAGATGAGTTTTGTTTAGACAAGAGTTACAAAGTGTGATGTTAATGAATTACCAACACAGCATAACCAGAAAAAGGAAGAAGAAATTTGCCTATCAGTCCACTCTGGAAGGTGCTAAAATAAATAGTGTTAAAGTAAATATCATAAACAGTGTCTCCCAGGAGGTGACCTTGCCTCCTTCCTAGGAGCAATGGTTTGGTACTCCCTAATTCAGTGCTCACAGTGACTTTATAGAACGTAATTACTTCATATGCCGAGAACAGACTATATATAAAATGCTTCACACACCTTAAAGTACTATATTATATAGGTAGTGATTGTGATTGCTATTATTGGTGTTTCTGTCCTGGGCTTGTCATTGGTATCCGGGGTAGTTCTCAGTGTCAAAACTAGCTATATCATAGACTGCATGAAGAAAAATCAAACAAGCAGCTGCCCTTTTTTGGGAGATGGAGACAATTGCTAGAATTCCTGATATATTATTTTGTGTTTGAAAATATTTACGATCAATAATATATTTTAAAACATCATATGGCATTCAAAGAGTATTGAAAAAGAAATAGTGACACTAATTTAAAAGAAAGATTTTAAGGGCAGCATTCTAAATTGTAAAGAGGTCCTTGGGAACAGGGACGGCTTTATTTCTGCCTTTGAATCCCCACTGACCAGCATGATTCCCTCTATCTTCATTTGAACATAATTGAATAAATCAGATAACCAAAATTCTGCATGTATCCAGTGAAGGCACCCAATAGAATGTAAGTTTCTTGAAGATGGCACCTGTTACATTTTTGTATTAGTATCTTCAGTGCCTAGTAGGGCATCTGGATGTGTTAGTGTGTGCTTAACATATTTTTGTTCAATGAATTTATTTCTCAATACAAATATTTATGGTTTCTTCTCACTCCATGAAGCGTAACAAGGTAAAGAAAGTAAACTAAAAGAATAATGCAGTTATCTAAGTTAAAAGTGCAAGCAACATTCTACATTTGTAGCAAACCCCCACCTCTCTATTTTTTAATTAATAGAATCTTTTTTCTCTCTTTCCCATTCCTTACTCCACTGGGGAAGGGGGGAACTAATTCCTTGAGAAAATATACATAGTCAAGAAAAAAATCTTCACTGGCTATACACCAAATATTTGTTTATATATAGTATATGTATATTTGTATCTCATTCTGCATCCCGAGTCAATTACCTCTCTAGCTGGAAGTGGATTTCATGTTTCATCATCAGTCTTCTGAAATCATTATGCCTTTGAAAATTGTTTGTCTTAATAGCATTGTTATCATATAAATTATTCTCATGGTTCTGCTCATTTCATTCTTCATCATATTGGAAAATTAACATATATAAATAAAAAAAATTTAAATAAAATATTAGCAAAGAGACTAAAAGAACATATCACAAAGATTATATACTATGACCAGGTTGGAATTATGTCAACAATGCAGAACCAGTTTGATATTAGAAAAACTATAAAACCTAATTAACCATATTATTAACAAAGTCAACAGAAATAATTTCATAAATAGATGCATAAAAGATTTTACAATATATAACATATATTTTCATAAAAATAATAACAATAACAAAATAAAACAATGGCAAGCATGGGAATAAATAGACCTGCACTTGAAGTAATACATACTATCTATCTAAAATCAAAAGCTATCATTATATGCAACATAGATAAACTTACATCCTTTCCAATAAAGGCAGAATGACCATTGTCAACACTTCTACTTGACTTAGTACTGATGGAATACTGACTAATTCTAACTATTGAAATAGAAAAAAGAAAAAGAAATCAAGAGAATAAACATTGGCAAATAAGAAATAGATGATTACTTTTTTTGGTCTTTTTTTTTTTTTTTGAGGGGTAAAGGCAGGGCAAGACTTGCTCAAGGTTACACAGCTAGTGAGCGTTAAGTTAGTCTGAGGTCAGATTTGAACTCAGGTCCTCCTGATTCCAGGGCCGGTGCTTTATTCACAGTGCCACCTAACTGCCCCAAAATGATCACTTTTTCCAGATGATATGATGTTGAATATAAAGAACCCAAAAGAGTCAACTAAAATTAATTGAATAAATTTATAATTTCAGCAAACTTTGCAGGATATAGAAACAAATACACACAAATCTTCAGCTTTTCCACATGATGCCCATAAAACCCCAACTGGAAGAGCAAGGAAGAGGAATTCCATTTAAAATTGCTACAGATGTACAAGATCTATATAAATACAACTACAATTCATTTTCTTTAAAAAAATAAAGTTCAAGTCTAAGTCAACTAAGGAGACTGATATGGCACATTCATTCCAATGGATGGTGCATGCATTGCAGTAATTATTTAATAAGGTATGCACAAATGAGAAGAAATTTAAGCCACTGAGGTCTGTCCCATCACCTTCAGTTGGCAAAGACTCAGAACAGGAATGAGTTATATCATTTTGCTTAACTTCATTTGAATATTGTGTCTAAAATGGAAATACAAAAAATCTCTGTATGGAAGTTGAAAGTACCATAATATCTATTATTTTTCTCAGCATCATTCATTTTGCAAGAATTTAATGAGCTGATCTCCCAAGAAACCAAAAACTTTTTAGAAAATTGAAATAGCTTTAAAATGTTTTAGATAATTGTTTTAAATTTTCAATAATTATATTTAAATTTAATTGTCACATTTTATTGTCTTTTTTAAAAAAGCAAAATAATATCTTTTTTGTGATACATGAATTACCATTTGAAAAGAAAATCTGCCTGAACACCTAAAACTAGTATGAGCACCGACAATAGAAATAGTTTAAGTAGCAGAAATGTAAAAACAAAAACAGTCTAGAAAATACAAAATCACTATATTTATCATTGAGATTCACTAATATTATTTTTTTTAGTTTGTCTTATACAAATACCATCTTTGATTTTTTTTTTATGTTATAATGTAGAATTTCAGTTTAATTCATATTTTGCTTGAAAACAAAATTGGCCTCCTAAATGAATAGCTAATACAGATAACAAAGCAAAAAATATCAAGTGATACATTACCAAGGCTTAATGCACAAATGTATGTGTGGGCACACACACAGAGAAACCACTACACTAGACCCTGGTTACAAAAAGCCAGTGTTACATTTGAATGGGACATAAAGTAAACATTGTGACAAATAAAAATATTTAAATCTAGCACTTCTAAAATAAATACTAATGACACGTTTGTACTTACAGAATAATTGTCACATATGACAAACAGAAAACAAAAAACCTTCCAGTTCACTCTAGCAGTGCAAAATAATAGCAGCATTTACAAAGAGTTAAGATTTAGTTTGTGTAAACACTCATGTCCACTAAACACAGTGAACAAGCAAAGCTGCCCTTGAGAAGCCTTTACTCACCCTTCCAAATCAGGACTGGCTATGGCTGGAGCTCCAGCTTTCTTTAAAAGAATTCTACAGGATTTGTTTGGGCACAGTTTGTAATGAGTCTCTGGTTTTAGATTTTATGTTTAAATTTAAAGCTTGATGGTCATTTCTAAGACAAAACTTTCTAGATACACAGCATTACACTTGGTTTCAGAATACCATCACAGTGCCTATCTGAGCACCTTTTTTCTAGTGGGACTTTTTAAAAGTCTTGGACTTTTCAGACAGGTATTGAATATACCTCAATGCTTTAAGACAAAGACAAGCATACACAAACACACACTTAACATTTCCAGTTAAACATCAGTGCCTTCTAGGCTGGGACATGTCTTGCTAAATTATGATACTGCTTTTAAGGAGAAGCATTATTCAAGTGCAGAGTTGGGAATGAAGAAACGGATGCAATAGTTAAGTGTGCACAGTTGTACCAGCTCCCTGAAAAAGGCCTTGCATTCTTAGTATTACTAGGTCAACCATGAGCTTTGCCATTAAAAAGAAATTTGATCTTCTCATTTTTCATTTCCATCTGACAGAACATAAATCCTAAGAAAGTTAGTTTGAATTATCATCTGCAAACATTAACGATTAATCCCTTCCAAGAGGGCTCTCAAAATACACTACCAAAAGCGAACCGGTTTTCTTTATAGTACACACCTTGCTGATTCAGGTCTGTCTTCTGTTAATCACACCAAAAGCAAAAATCTTTAAGTGTCTGATTATTTACATACAGTGTGAGGAAAATAACTTGTTAGCGGTTGGTTTTTCTAAAACATCTGATTATGAGTGTAAGCTCTTGCTGCACAGTCCTTTTGTCTAGCTTCAGAGCACTTGTGGGTTTCAAGTACTCAGGTTCTGATCCCAGCTACTCCAGCAGCTCCCATGTACTGCTTGTCATGTTCCCAAGAGGAATCTGCAGAATTCACTTGCTCTCCAGTTACCGACAGCAAAGGGGCTTGTAGACATAAATGGCCATAAGTATCATAGTGACCAACAGGATACTGAAGATGCTTCCCATGAGCACTAGGCTCTGCCCGCGCAGTACGGCGTAAGGCCGGCTCCACTCTGGAGGCGTCCCCGGGACTCGGGGCCTCCTCCAGCCCCGGTAGGAGTCCGGCCAGCCCGAGGCCCAGGAGCAGCAGCCAGCGCAGCCCCCGCGGACAGGGAGCCCCAGCCTGCCTCAGCTGCATCGCCGCTGTCCCCAACGCGCGCCGCCCCATCTTTGATTTTTTAAAAAGAATGCTTTAGGTGCAGATAGCATGAAACCTTATAAATTGTAATGGCATCTTAAAAAAGTACATACATATAGAATACTTGACAAGATAACTTCTTAAGAGAAACCTTAATGGAAAAAACCCCCTCGCGTCTCTGACCTTTAAAAGATCACTTGCATCATGGAAATTTGTTCACAGAATTGCAATCATTGTAGCTTTCTGTATCAGAGTATGAATTTTAGATCTTGCATTGATTTAAAATTTTTTAAAAAATTTACATTGTTCATTGTTTTATTGGCTACAGTGGTCAAAGAAGTCATCACCATGTGGCCAACCTACTGGTCATAAACCTAAAAAGTATCTTGCCAGGCACTTGATATAATCAGCCAGTGGAGAGAAATGGTGGCCAAAAGCAACATCAATTTAAAATATAAATTCATTTGTAAAATCTTATGAAAAGTGAATAGCAAAACCGGTCTGAAGAAAGCTTGGCAAGAGCCCCAAATAAGCAAAGTCATGCCAAAGGCATTGAAAGATGAAATGTAAGGTGGGAAATAAAATAAGGTCGCATTGTAAAGTCGATGAGTTAACTTGATCTTTGTGGTTGGGCTCAAGCATTAACATGATCCAATGCATTTCCTCTTCTGAAATCATCCAATTTCACTGGCTCTCCAACTCTAATTCTCTCCATAATTGCTTATTCTTTATTTGATGTCCTTTCCTTTGTACAGTTGACTTTCTCAATACACAAGGAGAATATTTTGCACCCCAGAGATTCTTTTCCACTGACCCATTGCCATAATTTCCCATTCTTACCCTTTGACAGTGTTCAGTCTCCCCTAATCTCTATACTCTCCTGAGGTGGCTATCCTTGCTCTCTGTATCTTTATTTTATTTCATTTTTTGATCCTATATGAGTCCTAGGCCTTTTTCCTCCATTCTCTTTGCATCTCCCCATTTTTCGATGAACACAGAGCTTCCTTGGATGGTCTTTGAAGTTCTGTATCACGTCATTCTCTTTCTGACAGATGCAGCTTCTAAAATAAGGCGTGTGAGGCACACAAACTGAAAATAAACCTTTATTTGAGGGCTAGGTGCGTCATACCTGCAAATAACCTCATTTATCTAGAGAAATATATCTAATGCTTATTGTATAAATACCAGTGTTTTAGCACACTTTATAATACCATCTGTCACTTGCTCTTGTATGATACATAATTCAATGTGTCCCTTCCTTTAGTTTTGCCTCTGTCTATGCTGCAAGGTTCCTATATGTTTCTCGACATACTGTGAGAAGCATGTAAGTGTTATAAAAATTACATAAAATATTACACTGAGATTAAATCATGCTTTTAGGAAAAATATACTTTGAGTCAGATATTTCTGCTTTTGCTGAAATGTGAACCAGTGTGGACTCAATTAGTTGACAAAGACTGCCAGCCTTTAACCTATTTTAATTGGTTAACACACAGGCACACAGACAGACATATACACACATACATGCAGGTGAATTTATAATTCAGGGGTCTTCATAACTAAAAATCCTCTGGCAGTGGCTACCTCAAATAGAAACAACTGCTAGAAAAGAAATTAGTAAGATCAAATAAAAAATATAAAGCCAGGAGCATATTGGAGGGGACAAATAAGACATGGTTTTCATTATTCATCCATATGACATGTTTTTCAATACCCTTTTTTTTTTGCTATGTTTGCATATATTTGTATTTGTCATATTTATATATATTTTCTGCTTTTTGGATGGAGAAGGAGAGGGCAGTTGGGGTTAAGTGACTTGCCCAAGGCCACATGGCTAGTAAGTGTTAAGTATCTGAGGCTGAATTTGAACTCAGGTCCTCCTGACTCCAGGGCCGATGCCACCTAGCCACCCCAGTAATTATTTTTTAATAGATGTGAACAAAATTCAAACGAGATGATCTGCTCAGGAATAGAGATGATATAGTTTTTATTGTATTTATTTTTCAGGCAAAGTATATTCAAATAACCAGAGGAAGAAGGGCCTAGGGATTCTGAAACTGACATATCACGTCTGATGCCTTCCTGTGCTGAAGCCACATAACAATGTGTACTCATATTGAGTTCATGGTGTACTCGAGTCGTCAGATTTACCAAAGGATAAAACACTTTGTCAAGCACTTTGCAAACCTTAACTTCCTATGTAAATGCTCAATATTATGCTTCTTCCATCCTATTCTTGGGAAATTTGTGCTTTGAACCCAAGTATGACTTTACATTTATCCCTGCTGAGGTTTGTCTTTCAGTCCAATGCTCTAGCCTGCTAAGATCTTTTTGAAATTTGATTTTGTTATACAGAGTGTTAGAAATATCTCTCCCAGCTTTGTGTCATCTTCACATTTGATGAGGATATTATACAAGCCTTTATCCAGTCAGTGATAGAAATGTTAGCAATACAGGCCCAAGAATAGATTCCTGAGGAAGATCACAGGAAGTATACAACATTGCTATGTTGCAAGCAAACCATTAATAACCACTCTTAGATCCATCCATGTACCAGTAATGTTTAACAAATGACTCTGTGAATCTGATGTGTGCATGACAAAAGTTGAAGTTTCATCTGCATTATTCCTTTCTCCATCACTTTAAGACTAGGAATCAACACAACAAGAAATTAAGCCATGGCTTAGAGCGTTTGTTGATTTCTATTTTCAAAACAAAAATTTAACAACTTTATAAACTAGAATTAAACAATTTACAAAGTGATTTATGAGCAAATTTAATAATTGTTAAACAAAATTTAACTATGACAAATTGAACAAGCTCTCATCATCTGGTATGGGCTGGTTCCAGTTATAGATTGTCTACAACCTGCTTTTATTTCCATATTCTTCACACACATTTTAACAAATCTGTTTTTTGTTGAGTTCCTGCACATGTACATTGATTCCATTAGACAGCTCACATTTTGTCTCCTCAGTGGGATTGTTTTCCTTTTTTTTTTCTTTAGAATTTTATATTTGAGAGTTTCTCATCTGGCTTCCTCTATAACTTTCTTGGCTGCCATTTCAAATTGTTGACTCACACTGAGCTTTCAATCTACTTGGGTCCATATCCATAGATCTTTTTTTTTTTCCAGAGAAATTGCTATCTAGATGTGTCTTCTCACTCTATCCATCTCATTTAATACATGTAAAGCAGATTTTTGCACTCCAAGTATAAAATTTAATTTTTATTTCTATAGAATTTTAATTAGTTCTATTTGGTCCAATCTTGTAGCCTGTCGAAACTTTTTTGAATCATAGGTAGCCTCCATTATTCCAGTTTTTCTTCCTTCCTTTGGGTCATTTGCAAATGTGGTAGCAATGGTTATTTATGTCATTTAAAAAACATTGATGAAAACATTAAAAAGTGTAGGACCATGTAGAGTTCCCCAAGGCAGGCCACAGGAGACCTCCTCCTGGCAAGCTGACATAAAATTATTAATGACTAATCATTGGCCTGGTCATCTCACCAGTACTGGCTCTAACTTGACTATTTCCTGGCCTACATCTCAATTTCTCCCCATGAGAATGATATGAAAGACTTTATCAAATGCTTTCCCCAAAATCCAAATAAAATATATCTAAAACATTCCTCTGCTTTAACAATTTAATAAACTTGGCAAAAATGACTGAACCCATCCAGGTTCCTTCTCCCACCCTTAAATTTAAGTTTCATTGTTCTCTTTTGTCTTTTACATCACTTCCCTTCCCCCTTCTAAGAAAAGATATTCCTTACCACTGTAAGGTATTATACCTTTATGATATTAACTTTTCATAGGAAACAATCTCTGATGAAAGGGGCAGAAAAAGTATTTTTGCATGAAGAAAAATATAAATTAACCAGCAAAGGATGTTAGAGATGTCAGAGGTATGAATTTTGATGCCTAAAAGGAATAGGAAAGGAACTTTCATTTAATAAAAAGAGTTAAAACCTGTATATGAAGTAATAATTTTCAGAAAATAGATTATGTTATTTATATATATGCATTTATGTACACACATATATGTGTATATAAACATACATGTATACGTGTCTATCACCTTGTAAAATATGTCAGGTGATATCCTATTTGTATATGATAGTTTAAAGAGAGGTGGGCAAAGAAATAACTTTTATTTAATAAAACTGGAAAAGTGTGTGTAGGAAGAAAAAAGTTTCAAGGACACAGAATGTGACGGACCATTCTGAGAACTGAAAGCTGCAGAGCAATGTTATAGTCCCTCAGCTTATTTATACATATATATATATACATATATATACATATATGTATATATATATATATATATATTTTTTAAAGCAATTGGGGTTAAGTAACTTGCTCAAGGTTACAGGGCTAGTCATTATTTATGTGTGGGTGCTCATTTTCTGAGGCGGGATTCGATCCCGGGTCATCCCAACTCCGAGGCCAGCGGTCTTACTCACTGTGCCACCTAGACGCCCCTCTCAGCTTATTTATAATAACTTATTTTTATATTTAAGAGTAAAACTCATAGGGAAAAAAATCTTATAAGTTTTGGAGACTGCGGCATGATTAAATAAGGGCTGTTAATTTTTTTTGACAATTTCTTTTCTTTAATATTCTTTTTTTTTTTTTAACAAATGCTTTCTTAACTTCTGGTTTACATCATTCATTTCCGCCAGATTTTGAGTTACAATTTTTTTCCCCATTTTTCCCCTACCCACCACCCCAGAATAGCAGTCCCACAAGATATCTCCTCATCCAATCTGCTCTCTCCCATATCTTCTCCCATACCCCCTTCGACTTTACCATTAGGGCAAGGTGAATCTCTGTGCCCCAATGCATGCACATCTTATCTCCCAATTACATGCAAAATAGTATTAATAATAGTATTTATATATATTTGAAACATTTAATTTTAAAACTTCAAATTCCAGATCCATTCCCTTCCTCCCTTGTCACCCACTCCCACTGGGAAGATAAGCAATTCAGTATGTGTTGTACATGTATAGCTATGTAAAACATTACCATAGTAGATATATTATAAAAGACTGCTTATATTTCCCTCCCACCCATCCCACCCCCACCTTATCCATTCCCTACTTTGATCCTGTTTCTCTTTGAAGGTGGGTACATCCAACCTCCCCTCCCCCCAGAATGCCCTCCCCTCCATCATCCCCCCTCTCCTTCCCCTTCCCCATACTCTTCCACAGGGTGAGATATCCCATTTAGTATGTATGTCATTCTCTCCCTGAGCCAAATTCAATGAGAATATGCTTTTGCCTTTTTGCCTTCCTGTTCTTCCCCTCCCCTGCAACCACTTCCCCTTGCCTCTTCTACATGAGATAGTTTACCCCACCCTGTCTCTCCCCATCTCCTCTTGCCACATTCCTCTGTCACCTCTTAACTTCACACCTTAAGTATCATCCCTTCTCACCAAATTCAACCTGGATAGAGGGAAACAGAAATGGAAGATTCTTCATCAGGGGGAGCTTTGGTGCATAGAGGCCTGGAAGTAGCCTGCACCCAGTGGACCCCTCGGACAGGTGTGAGGCCCGAAAGCCGCCTAAGCAGAAGAGTTAGGAGAGAGGTGGCCATCTTGGTGTACGGCTAAGGGAGGAGGGGGTGCGACAAGAAGCTGTGCATGAGGGCTGTTAATTTTTCAGAAGAAAATTGGTGATTTGAACCTCATAAGTGAAAGGCGAGTCACCGTGTACCATGAGGCTCTGATTTAAGCCACTGAAGATATGCATAGGGGACTGAGAAATTATTGTGGTCAAGAGATTGAAGAATTTTCCAGGAAATGGAAGACTTACTAGGGCATCAAAAGCAGCTTTCTTGCAGCTCTCTTGCAGGAGCCCAGGAACAGAGGCAGTCAGCTGATAAGAAGAAGGCTTTGGCTGTGATTTCCTAGTTGTCTGAACAAAGACTGGAGTTTCAGTTCTTACTTGATCTTTGCATCATCTAATGGGAGTGGAACCTCTCAGACATGCCTCTTGCTATTTGCTACCCCTCTCTCATTTGAGGGGGAAAAGTAGCAGGGGAAAAGAGATTTAATATCATCTTTGATTATAAAAAGAACTTAGTTGGTTTGCCTTGTCAAGATACTCACAGTATCATATACATATATACATATCATATACAAATAGAATATCATATAAATATCATATACAAATAGGATATCACCTGACATATTTTACAAGGTGATAGACACACACATACACATGTATGTGTGTACATAAATGCATGTATATATAACATAATTTATTTTCTGAAAACTATTACTTCATATACAGGTTTTAACTCTTTTTATTAAATGAAAGTTCTTGTATCCTCTATCAAGGTGGATAGAAGATAAGTGATTTGTCCAGTCACACAGCTTATGAGTGCCTGGGACTGGATTTGAACTTGAGTCTGTCTGACTCTGACACTTTGTCCATTCTACCACTTACCTGCCTCTCTGGACCTAAATCAAGCTCATTGGCCTTTAGTTTACAGACTTGATCCACTTTCCTTTTACAAAAATCAGGAACAGCATGGCCCTTCTCTAGTCTCCTGATATCTTTATTATTTTCTGTGAGCTTTCACATATCCCTGGCGGTTGTTCACCAGTCCCATCTGCCATTTCCTCCCTGGTATCTAAGGACATGGTTCACCTAGGACAGATGACTTGAGTCTCCTTGTTTGTCTTGAATATTAGTGTCCTATCAGCTTTTTTCTTCTTTTTAGTCATCTTCTTTATAGTGAATAGAGAAGTAATTAAGAAGTAAGTAGTTCTCCTTTCCCCCTACTGTAAGTTACTGCTATTCTGGTCTTCCTAAGAAGGATCCCCATCCCATCTTAGGTTGCCTTTTTCCTAATGTAGATAAAACAAGACATCTTTTTTTTTGTCCTTAAATTTCCTTATTAGCCTTCACTCATCCTGAGTCTTCACACTTGTGATATTCCCCCAGGACCATACTGCATGTATGACTTTGTCCTTTATTATCTGTCCTTATTTCTATGTCCTTTAGAAGTTTTTTTTTTAAATGATAACGTAAGTTGATTGGTGAATTCCCTGTGTATACACACCTATTCCCTTGGAAAGCTCCCTTTTCTCATTAAAATTGTTTCCCTTTGTGTCTTCAGAGTTTCATTCTAGAGAACTTTCTATCCTTTCCGTCCTGAATTCCCATATAGAATTTTAGTCTACATGATTCAACTTATCCTCCTTTGAATGATTTTAAATCTGCTCTCCTCAAATCAAATAGTTATGTTAGATTATACTCTGGCTCTTCCTCTCCTTTCATACCACAAATTTCTAATTGGAAGTCATTTCCCTTCAAAATCCCCATTGTTTCTGTTCTCCAAATCAGTTCCTCCCTATTGGTGAATTAGATCTGGAAGAGAATTCCTTTTTATTTTGCTTCTTTATCTTTTGAATGATTAAATTTCATTGTTAGGGACTTATTGGCTACTCTGCTTTGAACAGAGGGACCTCTGGAGAATCAAAGTCCCTCTGGTCTCTCTGCCAGGTTTGGGACAATTTTCCTGAACTTTTCCTATATTTCTTCTTTCTGGTCAGGTGGGCTGTTGTGTATTCTGATGATGATATGTTTTCTGTTTTTGCCAGTCTCATAAGTCCTTAGGGTCATCAAGGTATTTGTCTTGAAAGACAGGTACCTTACAGCAGACTGAATCATGACCATTGGGGTGGGAAGAATGAACCTACGGGTCAGAGAAGAGGGAGGATTCTGAGATTCCTCTATCAGAGGTAGGGTTGGGGGGGCAATATCTCATCAGGAAGGGAAAAGAGGAAGCATGCATTGACAAGAAGTTTGGGGATGGGTTCTGATTGGCCTTGGAAGGGACTAACAGAGTTTCCTTGCTTAGTGCTAGCTCTGACTAAACTAGGAACATCCAAGTGTATGCAAATATCCTCTTAATATACAGTACTACCTACTCCACTTTTTATCTCAGTTTTCTCTTGAATGAGAAACTGCCATCTGTATATATCCAGTCATGGTGCTCATCCCAACAAGCTTCCATAACTAAGACTTTTTGCAGTCTCCTGTTTTTTAAAACATGTATTATTATTATTAAGTTTTTTAGGAAACTTGTTGAATTGTTTCAGTTATTTGAATTTTTGTGACCTTGTTTGGTTTTTATTTTATTTTTTGCTAAAGATACTGCACAGGTTTGCCATTTCCTTCTCTAGCTCATTTTACAGATGAGGAAACCGATGCAAACAGGGTTAAGTGACTTGCCCAGGGTCACAAGGTAAGTATCTGAAGCTGGATTTGAACTCAGGTCCTCCTGACTCCACGACCAGTGTGCTATCCACTGTGCCACCTAGCTGTCCGATCTCCTGCTTGTTAGCTATAATTTTAGTCATTTGTGTATAGATATTTGAAGCCACAGATTTTACTATTTGCCATTTCTTGAATTCTGTCTTCTGTGAACTCTGAAATGTCTCAAATACTATTCTTCCTAGCCTGTAGCTGCTTGGTGATAGGCATAGTCATTTTCTTAGTCATTCTTATTTTTCATCTTAAAGATATTTTGAATAGATTTGTAAGATTTAAAAGAAAGACAGGAGAAGCTAGGGGGTACAGTGAATAGAGCATCAGACCTGGTGTCAGGAAGGCTCAGCTTCCTAAGTTCAAATCTGGCCTCAGATACTTACAAGCTGTGTGACCCTGGGTAAGTCACTTCACTCTCCTCCTCTGTAAAATGAGCTGGAGAAGTAGAAGGCAAACTCCTCTAGTGTGTTCATCAAGAAAATCCCCAATGGTATTATAGAGAGTCAGACATGACTGAGATGACCAAACGACAACAAAACTAATATATCCACACTAGCCCATCTTATGAATACTTTATGATCGACCTCCAATGACTCCTATATTTTAACCATGATTCAGAAAACCAAATGAGGATATTTATACTATGATGTGCTCCATCACTCTATCCATGGTCCTCTTCTCTTTTCTCTCTACACTCTCATTTCATGCCTCCACCAGCTCCTATGTATTCAAAGATCACCTCTAAGAAGATCTCCAGTTTTGTAACCCAGCCCTAGTGTCCCACATGAGTTTTAGTCTTACATCATGAGCTGCTTATTGGACATTTTGAACTAGATATCCCAGAAGCATCTCAAAATAAACACATCTAAACCAGAATTTGCTATCTTTCTCTCAAATTCTATCCTTCCTTTTAACTTTGCCATTACTGTTGAGGACAAGATTATCCTTCCAGTAATCCAGATTCTCCACTTTAGTGTTACAATCACCTCCTAACTCTCACCTACCTCACATATTTAGTCAGCTGCCATCTTGTTGTCCTCTTTCTGTACAACATTTCTCATTGCCTTGTCTTCTGTCTATTCACTCTTCATTAATCACCACTCTTGTCTGGGCCTTCATCAGTTCTTGCTTGAACTAATGAAATAGTTTTATTTCTTCATTTTTCAATTAAAAAGGATTTATTTCCCTTTTTGAATCTCTCTTCCCCTACCGAGAAAAACAAAAACAAAACCATTTTAACAAATGTGCATAGTCAAGCAAAGCAATATTGCAATAGCTTTTGATTTGGTCTCCCTATTTCAGTCTCTCAACATTCTATTTTATCCTCTACACAGCCAACAATGGGATTTACTTAAAGCAAATGTCTGATCATATTACCTCCTGACTCAGTAAACTCCTATAGCTCCCCATTACCCCTAGGATCAAATATAAATTCTTTTGTCTGGCATTTAAGGCTCTTCCTATATGGCCTCTTCTTATCTTTCCAGGTTTCTCACACATTTTCCCTTTAATGCCTTCTATCTAGCCGACTAGACTATTTATAACTTATAACACATACAATTCTCTCATTCCCTTGCCTTTGTAATAACTGGTTTCTAGGTTTGGAATATACTCCCTACCTATCTCCACTGGTTAAAATCCATAATTTTCCCCAAGAGTCACCTCAAGCACCTCCTACTACACAAAAACTTTCTTTATCTAGCCTTGATTTTAGTATCCTCATTTCTTCCTTCCTTCCTTCCTTCCTTCCTTCCTTCCTTCCTTCCTTCCTTCCTTCCTTCCTTCCTTCCTTTCTTTCTTTCTTTCTTTCTTTCCTTTCTTTCTTTCTTTCTTTCTTTCTTTCTTTCTTTCTTTCTTTCTTTCTTTCTTTCTTTCTGCTTTTTGGAGGGCAATTGGAGTTAAATGACTTGCCCAAGGTCACATGGCTAGTTTTTGTGTTAAGTGTCTGAGGCCAGATTTGAACTCAGGTCCTCCTGACTCCAGTGCCAGTGCTGTATTCACTGTATCACCCAGCCACCCTATCCTCATTTCTTTTTTTTCCCTACAGATTCAACTTTTTATTGAAATAAGCTTTATACAGTCTTTCACTTAACACAAGAGTCTCTGGACATCCAAAGAGACTGACTTTCATATTATTCATAGGAGGAGGCAATATATACACATCAGCATTATATAGTTCTGTACAGGACAGTAATTTTCAGAAAAAAACTGTAAACTATACTCTCTGTCAACAAACCTGCACCATCATGGAAGTCACCATGTTATCAAAGGCCCTAGAATGAATACGGTCTCTAGGGTTGTAGAAAGGGTTGCACATGACATCTGTGTAGGAATTATGTAGCTTTCAAAACATACTGCAGATCTCATTGTCTCGAAGTGCTGTGTTGGAGGAATCCACCACCATAACAAACTTCACCTTGGAATTCGTCACATAGCCATATACTTTGTAGACTTCTGCGGGGTACAGGAGTCCCAGGTAGAGCTCCTTCTGATCCACGAGGGCCTTTCCCATTGCAGAGACCTTCTCATCTACCACATCAAGAGACGTGTGCACTGTATAATGGAACTTCAGCTCATGCTCTGCAGGGATGCTCCGGATGTAAAGCGGGTAATTCTCTTTGGCGATCATCGCGATACACAGCGCCATCTTGGTAGGGAAGGGAAGCCTATCCTCATTTCTAAAACTCCTTGTAATTAATTTTGTATGTATCCTGTGCACACATCTATCTATCTGTCTGTCTAATCTGTATGTTTTCTTCTTTGTTTGAATATAAGCTCCTTTAGGATGGGACTGATTTGCTTTTGACTTCAGTGTGAGCATAGTGCCTGGAACACAATAAGCATTTAATAAATGCTTAATGATTAACTGATTGATTAAGAGGGTCATGATATTCATATCACTAATCTTATTGCATGACTTTGAGCCATTTAAATTCTCAGGGGGGCAGCTAGGTGGCACAGTGAATAGAGCACTGGCCCTGGAGCCAGGAGGACCTAAGTTTAAATCTGGCCTCAGACAATTAACACAAAAACTAGGCGTGTGAGCTTGGGCAAATCACTTAACCCCAAGTCCCTTAAAAAATTCTCAGAAACTTAGTTTCCTTGCCTATAACATAAGGGGATAGACTATATTATACCCAACTTTCCTTCCAGTTCTAAAATTCTGTTATTCAGAATTTGAAGGACTCTTATTTGGGTGAAGAAATAGAAATTCTGTGTAGCTCTAGAACTAAGGGAGTTTTGATTACAAGAAGGCAGATTCTGACTCAAGACAATACATACTTTCTCACCATCTGATCTGTCAATCAAGGAATGGGCTTCTTGGCAAACTTCCCACTATGAGAAGTTATCAAGCAGACTTTGGGTCAGGGATGTTGTTGAGGTGATTCTTGATTTGTTCAGAGAGTTGGATAAAATGACCCTTGATGTTCCTTCTAATTACTAAGATTATGCAATTATATCTTTAAAGGATTTTATCCAGGGAAGGTAGTTTATAAAGGAAAAAGAAATATTAAGCCAGATTATTATTTGGTGGGACCATCACCATTGGTGAGCTCAGGATACAGACCTTGAGTGGTGGGACTAAGTTAGGTGATGGGAGTAGGAGTAAGGCTAGGTAGATCTAGTATGCCTTGGCAATGGAGAAGATGAGAATAATATGCAAGTATAATTTCACCTCTTTCACATTTTGGCCTCAGGACAGTTCTGCTCATAGATCTCATAGTACCCATAACTGCTGCCATATGGGGAGCTTTTTCTCTCCTATACACACTTTATAATGCTTTATTCTCATTTGCTGTCCTTCATTTTGCTTATGAGCACTCATTTCAGGAGCATTCTGGCCATAAGATGTAGATCTTGAGAGGAATTTCCTTCTTAGTGCTTTTCTCTAAAAAATGGAGTATCACAGACTGGGCAGATTGACAGAGGTAGGTTCCTGGCACAACACTGAGAGGATCAAGCTCTGGTGCTGGAAAGGATCTCAGAAGCCACATAGTCTAATTTTCACATTTTATAGATGAAGAAACTGATAATGCAGTGACTTGACAAGGTCATACAAACACAGCAAGTAGCAGAGGTTAGATCTAAACCCAAGTTCTCTGACTCCAGAGACAGTGCTCTTTTCACTGTTCTGTGCTTTCTCTTGTGGAGAAGGGAAGGTTGGGTAGGCTTCAAGGGTGAGGAATTGGTAACAGTGTTGTGCCAATACAGCCAACAGTGCCTTAAGGAGGGTAGATGAGAAAGGTCGAGATGCTTTAAAATGTTAAGTATGGGATATATGAGAGAATTTGTCAGTTCAGATGTAGGAAGGGGCATGAAATTAAGTGAATGCTGAGTAGAACAAACGGAAGGGGCTACATCATCCAACACAGGAGTTAATTTCTATCTCTGAAACAAAATAACAACAACAACAAAACCTAGCACCACCATAGATCAATTAGAAGTTGTTTTCTTGAATTTGGTTTATGTTTGATTTTTATTCTCTTTAGGGATGGTGGACCTTGATTCAAATAACAGCAACAGTGATAGTAGTCTTGTAGTATTTAACATCTATTCACAGAATCAGACCCTCAGAGATGGAAAGGACTTCAGAAGTCAACTGTTTAAACTTATACCTGAATAAGAATCCCTCCAAAGAATGACTAACAAATAGTCATCCACCTTCAAGGGTGGTAATTCCAGCATTAAAAGTTTATTTTCCAAATTCAGACTACAAGATTCAGAGGGATTAAAGGGTCCCTGTCTCTATTGGAAGCTCTTCCAGCTTTCAGATTCTGTGAAATTGTCCAAGATCACACTGTCAGTAAACTGTAGATCATGAAAGCAAATACAGGATCTCTTTCACTTAACTCTGCTGGGTCTACACTTAGTTTTCTCATTTGTAAAACAAGAGGCTTAGGCTAGATGGCCTCAGAAGTCTCATCCAGCTTTAGGTCAATGATCCCATGAAACTCTGAACCTTTTACTCCAAGTCTAGTATTCTTTGAACCACACAATGTTTTCCCCAGTGCTTAGCCTGGTGCCTGGAATGTCATCGACACTTAATAAATGCTTGTTGACTTGACTTCTTGGCCACACCATCAGTGATACAGAGAAGTGATAAATGTTTGGGGAGAAGGGACTAGACTAAACTTTATAAATCATGCTATGTTTCCTTTGTAGAAGAAAATAAAACTTTTATTTGCTTGTTTTGGTTTTATTGTTGCTACTTTTTTTTGGAGGAGGGAAGGTTAGGAGCAGTAAACCTTAACTACTCTATTAAAAAATTAAAAATATGCATTTGATACCAAGATATAGTAGTTTTTAGTCCCTATAACAAAATGTTAAACTTCAAAGTATTCAGTAAAGTAGATTTAATGACAGAAATTCATAGGATCATGGATCTAGAACCAACAAGGTGCTTAATGCCCAACTTCCTTGTTTTATGGATGAGGAAAAAGACACTCAGGGAGAGTGAACATCTTGTCTGAGTTCACACAGAAGGGCGGTGGTAGATCTGGTAATCTAGGTACGCTGAGTCTAGATCCAATAGCCTTCTTACTATATACCACAAGGCTTTTCAAGATATTTGAATAGTTTCAATCCTTTTGCCTCAGGAGTTCCAATTATTATATTTTTTTTATGAGATTTAATTGCCCAATATTGGATGAATGTTGTTCACCATTTTCAAAGTGGAAATCTAGGTACAGTGAGAAAATCCATCAAGAATGGTAGGGTCTTAGAATCATGAGTTTGGATTGAGCTGGTCCAGATTTAGAGGGTCAGAAGAGGTGCAGATGGGAGGTGAGAGGGGATGAAATGCTTGTATGTGAGTGACGTTAAGACAGTGTAAATGACATCATCCAAATTAGATCAACGGCATCAGTAATGCCCAAACCCTTAGTGACTCTCCTTTCACCTTCTCATTCCCCTCACACATGCATATAAGTATGCATATACTTTTTTTGACGGGGTGCCACTGACCACACACACACACACACGGAGCACAGTACTCTTGGGATCAGGAAAGATCTTGTGTAGTAAGTGGCATCTGAACTGAGCATGGAAAAGGACTAAGCATTCTTGAGAGAAAAGTGAGAAGGGAGTGCATTCTAGGCATGGAGCACATCCTATGCAAAGACCTAAAGGTACGAGATGGAATGCTGAATTTAGGGAACAATAAGTACACCAAAATGCATCTAGGGGACAGTGGTGAAAAATGTTTGTCAAGGTAAGAAGGAGTCAAATTGTTGAAAGAATAGTTTCACATTATTTTTTTTTTTTGCCTTTTGGAGTGCAGTTGGGGTTAAGTAACTTGCCCAAGGTCACACGGCTAGGTTTCTGTTTGTGTGTGCATTAAGTGTCTGAGGCTGGATCCGAACTCAGGTCCTTCTGACTCCAGGGCCGACTCTCTACTCACTGCGCCACCTAGCCACCCCTCACATTTTTTGAAAAGAAATTTTATGAATAATAACCAACCTCTACATAATCCATAAAAGTTTGCAAAGGTATTTATATATGTTACCTAATTTGCATCTCACAATAATCCTATGAGGTAGGTAATGCAGCTATTCTTATCTCCAGTTTACAGATGAAGAAACTGAAGCTCACTGAGGTTAAGAGGCTTACCCTTGTTGACTCAGTAATTGTCATGGGTGGCCATGATTCATACCCATAATCTTCCTGATTACACATCACTCTGTCCTCCACCACTGTACCCTATAGAATTGCTGGATTTAGCTGATATTTTGGGATCCTGGCTTCTTAGCATGGTCTCAGAATCAGGTTTAGAACTAGAAGAATCCCTAGAAGACATTAAGTCCAACCTCTTAATTTTATAGGTGAGGAAACAGGCCCAGAGAGGATAAGGAACATTTTCAAGGTTGCACAGGTAATAAATAACAGCAGCAACATTTGAACTCAAGTTGTCTCACTGCACAGGCAGTGCTCTTTCTACTATATATTGAAAAAAATCTCTTTTTTCCCTTTTATTTCTTGCTCTTTCCACAAGTCATTCCAAATTAAATAAGAGTGTTGTCACTTTGGTTCACTTAATAGCTCTGTGTCAAGTAAGTGAGTCTGGCCTTTGGTTTCAATGGCCTTTGGCAATTGCTTCTTTGATTGAGGACACTCCAGGGCTTGCAAAACACTGCAAAGCTGGCTAGTGAGCCAGATGGGTTCTTTGTCCTGTCAGTGTATCATAGATCATTCTTGCTATCCATATGACTCCTTGAGTTATTCTTTGTCTTTACAACAAACTTTGTTCTAAAGACACATCAGTCATTTCTCCAGTAGTCTCCTAAAGTGTATCCAATTCATATCCTCTTTGAAGTAATTTCCCTCCCTTAACCTTTTTCAATTTCCTACAATTCTGCAAGATTAATCTCCTTGGTCTATCAGTTGCCATCAGAAGCTGTCCAGCACTGTATCATGAGCAATGAAGTTGTGTTTACTTTGAACAGAAAGGACAGAATTAAAGGTTAATTCTGAATTCCCTTCAAAGGACTGTGTAAGATATTAAACAGGCTGCTCCAATGATGCGCCCTTTACTTAACAATAAAGTTTCTGGGAAGAGAATGGACTCAGTTTCAGGTATTTAAAGGGAAGAAACAATTCAGTAAACAGCTTTCCCTAGTTTGTAACAGTGCTTAAAGCTAATTGCATTTGTTTGGTATGAAATGCAGCCCTGGCATCAAAGGAACCTGTTTGTGAAGCATCAAAGATGAAGCAGCAATAGCCTTTCCAATATGTCTCTAATGATTTCCTGGTAATGATGATTCCCTGAGAAGAAATTCAACCTGTATTCTTTTTTTAAAATCTGCTTAGTGTTTATTTTTGGATCAGCTCCAGATTGGAGTGACATCATGTTTACTAGGATTCGTAAGGACCTTGAGAAGCAACTTGTTTTTCACAAGAAATATTAAAAGTTGGATTCAAGTTTTGGGGTCTTGGGCTTGGGCCCCTCAATCATTACCTTGATATACAAATTTGGTTTTATGGTACAGTGTATACCATAATATGCTACAGTGGTTAGAGCACTGGGCATGGAACTGGGAGATTCTTAACTGATGTAGTGGAAAGACTGATGTACCTGGACATGACAGACTTGATGAACTTGAACATGATAACTCACATGAACTCAGTTTGGATCCTTGTTCTGCCATTATCTATCCCTGTGATCTTGATCAAGATATATTTCTTCTTTGAGACTCAGTTTCCTTATCTGGAAAAGCAGGAGGGATGGAGTAGATGACATGTTCCTTCAACCTCTGAATTTAGGGTCTTGTGATTTTCCTCTCCATGTGACCTTGGGTAGCCTCACTTCTTCATCAGTAAAATAAAGACAATGATGCCTTTAGGTTTTACCTTAGAGGATTGTTGGGTATAGATTACTCCTTTTAAGAATCTGCTTTTGGGTGCCATACTTGCAGTTCTTCAAAACGTATAACAAATATGTCATATTTTAGAATGCTATATAGACATACTATGGCCCATTCACAGTATGCCTGTCAACAAATGGAAAAGTTTGAGCATCCGGGAATTCCATTATCTAGAATTTGAGTAAAATCCCTATTTGACATGAAGAGAGATGCAACAAGACTGACCTGTCTGATATGTCTACCAGCAAGTATTTATTAAGCACCTACTATGTGTCAGGCGTTGTTCTAGACTTTAGTTGTTCTCTAGGGGCTTCCATTCTCTCCAAAGGAACATTAAAGTACCAAAAGGGACCATCTAGAAAAGAAAAGTGCATTGAAAAAATAGTATTGTAGCATGAACTTGGAAACCAGTGTTACTAAAGCACCCATCTCATAAGGTCACTCAGTTTTTGACGTCTATTTTTTAAAACATGGCGTCCAGTTCTCGCCCTCAGCAAATGGAAACACAGCCACAAATACGTCTAATCTAGCTAAAATGTATATTAATATCATCTCAACTGGTTATGAAACACTGACCTGAACAAACTCCTGAGAAAGGATAAAAGAAGTCACATATTTCTGCCTCATTGCCACTTGAATCGAAGCCTTGTCCTGGTTCCTGGAAATGAGGCTACATGTATAACTTTAACCCAAGAAATCAGCTTTACCCAGAACTGTGTCTAGCACCAATGCAATATTCATAGCCCTGATAGTGACTATGAATATGCTGGTATATGGTTCTGAATCACAAAATATAACAGACTCTCCATATAGAAGACAGAAGCAAAACATTTATTGAGGCAACAGAAAGCTGAATCCCAAAATCAGAAAGCCAAATCCCAACATCAGAAAAGTGAATCCGTCACAGCAACAAAGAAGTCAATACACAATAACACAGCAGGGAGCCACACCATACCTAGCCTGCATCCTCTCCTCCCTTCAGCTTTAACTGCTCTGACTCACAGCTTCCTCTGGGCTCTGTTCCACCTGTTTAGGAAACCCCTTCCACCACAGGCTCCATGCATTTGGCCTATTAAGAGGGAGGGAAGATCTTCAAAGCAGGAAAGATCTTCAAATTTCCTTAGGCCTATTTAGGGGGCAGGGAAGATCTTCTAATTCCTATTACAATTACACTGTCAGACTCAGAGAGGCATGAGACAGAAAGACTCTATGTGGTCTCGTATTTCAGTAGGCCTAGGGAATAGGAGTCTTTTACAAATGTGTCTATTGGGCTAAAAAGAACCTGAGGGCTTTTCAATGCACTAATCCTGCATATAAGCATAAACACAGGAGTTGGTAGAATTTCTTTGATGTCAAGGAATGCCCTCATGGATTTTTGAGTCATTCTAAACTCTTCTTGTCTCCTGGTTCCCCCTTATCCCTTCAGAGAGACTCAGCCCAATTTGCCTCATCAAATGACTCGATTTTCACACCTATAAAAATAAAGAAAGCATGATTGGAGGACTGTCTTGTGGCAGATTTACATGGACCAGAGGAGCACATAATTGGCAGGTGTGAGTGGGCTGTGATAGTCTTTCCCTAGAGGGAGGGCCTCCATTGGAGAGATTACAGATCCCTTGGAATAACATCAGAGCAATCTGCAAAAAGCTGTTAAGACAATGCATTTTTCTTTATTTTTCTAAAAAGGTTCTTAACTTATTTATTTTTCATGTAGGAGTTGGTGACCTTTAAAATTTTTTTGATAACTTTATTTCTTTTTTTTTTAACAAATGCTTTATTAATTTCTGGTTTACATCATTCATTTCTGTCAGATTATGAGTTACATTTCCCCCCTTTTTTCCCTACCCACCACCCCAGAATAGCAGTCCCACTAGATATCCCCTCATCCAATCTGCTCTCTCCCATATCTTCTCCCATACCCCCCTCAACTTTACCATTAGGGCAAGGTAAATCTCTGTGCCCCAATGCATGCACATCTTATCTCCCAATGACATGCAAAATAGTATTAATAATAATATTTATATATGTTTGAAACATTTAATTTTAAAACTTTGAATTCCAGATCCATTCCTTTCCTCCCTTGTCACCCCCTCCCGCTGGGAAGATAAGCAATTCAGTATATGTTGTACATGTGTAGCTATGCAAAACATTACCATAGTAGATATATTGTAAAAGACTGTCTATAGTTCCCTCCCACCCATCCCACCCCCCCGACCTGGTCCATTCCCTACTCCCTCTCATGTATTTTTTAAAAAATTACATATTTTCACATTTTTAAGTTTTGAGTTTTAAATTCACTCTCTCCTTCAAGACCCTCTACCATCCATTGAGAAGGCAAGCAAATTTCAGTTGTACATGTGAAATCATTTGAAACATATTTTCATATTAGCTGTATTGCAAAAAAGTGAGAAAAATAAGGAAAGTGAAAATAATACTTCCATCTGCACTCAGAGTTTACCATTTCTCTCCCTGGAGGTAGATAGCATCTTTCATCATGATTCCTTTGAAATTGTCTTGGATCACTGTATTGATCACAGTAGTAAAATCTTTCACAGTTCATCATCATTACAATATTGCTGTTACTGTATGCAGTGATCTCCTTGTTCTGTTCACTTCATTTTGTATCAATTCATATAGGTCTTCCTTTGATTTTCTGAAAGCATCCTGCTCAACATTTCTTATAGCACAATAGTATTGCATCAAACCATATATTACAATGTGTTCATTCTCCAGTTGATGGACATCCCCTCAGTTTCCAATTCCTCACTGCCACAAAAAGAGCTGCTATAAATATTTTTGTACATCTGTGTCCTTTTCCTTTTTTTAAAAAACAAAAATCTCTTCCAGATACAGACCTAGTAGTGTTATTGCTGGGTCAAAGTGCATGCACAGTTATATTCCTTTGGGAATAGTTCCAAAATGTTCTTCAGAATGGTTGGGTTAGTTCACAATTCCACCAACAGTGTATTACACATTCCCTCCATTATTTGGCATTTTCCTTTTCTGTAATGTCAGCCAATTTGATAGTTTGAGGTAGTACCTCAACGTTATTTTAATTTGCATTTCTCTATTCAGTAGTGATTTAGGGGATTCTTCATGTGACTATAGATAGCTTTGATTTGTTCTTTTGAAAACTGCCTGTTCATACTCTTTGACTATGAATTGTCTCCCCCATGTCTTACTCACAGTAGGTAAATAATAATTGATTGTTGGTTTGAATGGAATTTACCTTTCTGGCTGCCTTCCTTTGGATGATCTTTGATCTTTGGCTTGTCAATATACTTCTTAAACTATAGTACCCAGAATAAAACACAATGCTCCAAATATAGACTGACTAGGGCCTAGACTAGCTTAAAAGTCTTTATGATTAGAGTGTTAAGGAATGTATTTCTGGGAATATTAACACCAAGAACCGTGATACTGACAGGTACTTTACTCACCTTATTTCTAGTTGAAGCAGTATATTAATTTTCATAAGTATAAAACTTGTCTAGTTTGCTCTTTTGAAAAGGCCTACAACAGACAGTCCAACAAGAATGTGTGTCTATTAAGAGTGTGCTTTCTAATGGTGCCTCTGAATAGCTGTTAAAATGTCTTGATTCCTCAGTGAAGGATTGGGTGCAGTTCACCTTTTTGCTGTCAGAGTTTTCGTTTCGTCTCAATCATCCTCATTTATCATTAGATTGCATCTGCTCTCACGAACTCTATTAGAATATTAAACACTTCTCTGCCATCATCCTAGAAATACAAGATCTGGGGGCTATTTTGTGTAAATCACCTTAAGTAACCTCTTTTTTGATTTGGTTTTGTATAGTTAATTTTTTTGAAGCCCTTCAACTGTCCATAGTTCTTTGCTGTAGTTAATATTAAGACAGATTGAAATAGTTAAAATAAAGGGTGATGCACTTGGGCAAAAAGGCTTAGGAATAAGTAATTTTCTTCCTCACCTTCCCCTCCTCCAAGGCTTAATTCAGGTCAGAATGAGCCCCAGGGAGATGGGTTGGAAATAAAGGGCTTTAGGGAGCTGCTCCAGTGGAAATTCAGTCAGATTCTCTGGTACATCTCACTGAAAGATGGTGGTCCTTGCTTGATCCCTGGGTTGACTTTGCTCTAGAGAAGACTATAGTTTCTGCTTTAGATGATTACCTCTAGGATTCTCCTCTCCAGCTCCCAACTCCTAAAATTATTTCATAATTATGTACATACACACACAAACACACACTCATATATAATATTTGCTTATCCATAGTCTCCTTCATCACTCAGATAATAAACATTTATTAAGCATTGATTTTATGCTAGACAATATGCTAAATGTAAGGAATAGAAAGATAAAAGTGGAAACAGTCCCCTGGGTGTCAAGGAACTTACATTCTAAATAGGGAGGCAACATGTCCTATACAAGTATCTAACACAGGCACAATGTATATAAGAGATTTTGAGAAGGGAGGACATGATAGCTGGGAGCATCAGTCAGTCTATCCATTTATTAAATGATTGCTTTGTTTCAGGCACTGCACGAAGTGACTGTGCAGAAGATAGTATCTGAACTGAGTTTGGAGGGAAACCAGAGATTCTGATAGATGAAGGAGAGGAGGGAGCATTGCAGGCGTGGGAGACAGCCAGTGCAAGGGAATACAGATGGGTGATGGAGTTTTGTTTAGTGTTTGTTGAAAGTCACATGGGCTAATGTGACCATATCAAACTCTGTGTGGAGGGAGAGTAATGGGTAAAATGACTGAAAAGGTAGAATATAAGCTCTTTGAGGGCAGGGCCAGCTTTTTCCTCTTTTTATCTTTAGCATCTGTTACAGTATCTTGCATATGGTAGGTGTTTAATAAATGTTTGTTGAATTTCACTGAGCTACATTTTTATAGGCAAAGAACAGGTTTTTGTTATGACATTATAACCATTTAATAGCAATTCTTTTAATCATTTGCTTATTGAAATAAGAGGTATGCAATATAAGGCAGGACATACAGTCTAGGTGATATGCTACAGTGGTATCTGCATTAGAAAGCAGTGCTATTTATTACTTGTGTGACTTTGGGCCAATCCCTTAACCTTTCTGTTACCTTAGTTTCTTCCATTTTTAAAAAAAGGATGAGATTAAATTCAGGGGTGGGGAACCTGTTGCCAGGAGGTCACATGTGACCCTCTAGGTCCTCTAGGCCCTCAGGCCCTTTGACTGAATCCAAATTTCCCAGAATAAATGCAATAATGAAAGGATTTGTTCTGTAAACTTGAACTCAGTCAAAAGGCCACACCCAAGGACCTAGAAAGCCTCATGTGGCCTTGAGGCTCCCCACCCCTGGCAGATGATCTGTAAAGCCATTCCTTAGCTCTAAATCTATGATCTTATGATCTTCTTGATACTAAAATTGTGCTCTAGGAGAGGAAGTCAGGAAAAGAAAACAAAACCTTGCCTTCTTTTATTATTGTTATTACTTTGAGTGAATTTTCCCCAGTTGGTCTTGTTCCTTCATGCACTTGGTGAATCTTCCTTCTGTCTCAGAGGCAGAAGTGCCCCTTCTCGAGAACTTTCCATGGCTAACCTCATCACTTGGGCCCATGATTCCCACCTTTCCCATCTTCTGAAGGACTTCAATTCATCAGTCTTTCCTATATATTTCTTTTATCTTCAATCTGTCCCTCTTCACTTCTCTGTTGCCTACACACATGCCTAGGTTTCCTCTGCCCTAGGGAAACTTTCTGTCAATTCTGCCATCCCCCTAGTCTACCCTCCTATTGTGTCTCCTCCAAACTCCTTCAGGGAGTGGCTTACACTTCCCACCACCACTTTTTCACCAGCCAATTACCCCTGTCCTTTGCATTCTAGTTTCTACCTCCACCCTACTAAAACTGTTCTTTTAAAGGTTAACAATAATTTCTAGTCTCCAAATATAATCACGGTCTTAGGGTTCATCTTTTCTGAATCCACTCTAGCATTTGACAGTCTCTGCACTTTCCCTCTCAATAATATCCATCACCATTGCCTTGGGACTAGTAAGGAAATAGAGGGAAGTTATAGTTAGGGGGTGAAGGGGTTAAACCATGGAAATATCTTCATATTAATATTTTAGAGGCATCTGTAAGCTGCTCCATTTAAACTTCCTCCTCGCCCAGCATTCTTCTCCTTCAATGGGTGTTACATTTCTCCAGCTCCAAGTGTGGAGTAAACAGCAAATGTGATCTATTGAAATGATGGCTGAACTGAGTGTGAGAACCTCACATCAGATCTTGGCTCTGTGACTACTTGGTGACCTTGGGCTAGTCATCTCATCTTTCAAGGTCTTAGTTTTCTAATGTATAAAGAATAAGGGAGGATGTGTGGAATAGATCATCTCTAATCTTCCTTCTGGCTTTAAATCTATAGTTCTAATGGAAGTTCATACCACCTCACTACCACCTTCTCCTAACTTTGATCCCTCTCCATCATTGGCTTATAGGAACTGTCACCTTTTGTATCACCAATACGGTATTCACAATGCCTATGGTGGTTTGAACACTTAACCTGAAAACCAAGCCAATACAAGGGGATCTTTAAATTCCATCACCACTACATCATTTTTCCTTGACTTTGGCTCTTGGCTCACAGTCTTTCTCTCTTCCCCTGACATTATTCTTGGAGACTTCAGTGTCCACTTTGATGATTTAACACTCTATCCTCAGTTCTTCTCAACTTCTATGACCTTCATCCCCACTAGTATCATCACTACTTGTTGAAGTTCTTTCTTAAAGAATCTGAAGTGCTAGATCTTGAGCCAGGAAGATCTGAGTTCAGATCTGACCTTTGTTGCTTTCTAGCTCTGTGCCCCTGGACAGGTCACTTAATGTCTGTCTGACTCAGTTTCCTCAGCTGTAAAATACTGATACTGATACTACTACTACTACTACTACCACTACTACTACTACTACTACTACTACTACTACTACTACTACTACTACCACCACCACCACCACCACCTACCTCCCAGAGTTGCTATGGGCATAATATTTGTAAAGTGCTTGGCATAGTGTTTGGCAAATAGTAGGTACTTAATGAATGTTTATTTCCTTTCCTGTCTCTTCAAATTATGCTTTCCTTTATTCCTTCCATAACTGTTTTCCACACTTATTGTGACTTTAGAAACTTCTCAGTCCATCAGCTGTATTCTTACTTCCTTCCCTTCTCTTCCTGATCAGTCTTGGTATTACGGTATTCCATTTCAAAAATGCTTTTTCCTTCTACCATTGAGTCATCTGTCCCTTGAAATTCCACTGCTCTTACACAGTTAGCTCTCAAACTTGGGAAGCTTTGAATATCTCAGTTCTTCATTCCTGAGTATGTGAATACTGCTGGAGAAAATTTATGAAGTAAGCCAGGGATCATTTATTCTTTCAATAAGAAGGCATCAGGTGGGTTTGGGGTGACCGGTGTAGAGGGGGTGTTGAGCCCTTCAATGTATTTTCCCTTTGCTTCTCTAATTCACAACCAAGATATTTTCATAGCAACCAGAACATCGTGATATATAATAACAATAATGGGAGTGATATGGGTGCCATTCTGCTTGGTTATAACAATTTATAGTTTTAAGTTCTTTTACATATTATCTTATTGGAAACGCACAAAACTCTCATGAGCTATGTAGAAGGTATTATTCCCCACTTTTACAATGAGAAAATTGAGCCTAAGAGAAATTAGGTCACCTGTTCAAGGTCACACAGCTAGTAAGTCAAAATGTTGGGATGATATCAAATATCTGTATTATTTTGAGTCATCTGAAATCATAGTTGGGCCCTATGATGATCAGAATTCCTAATTCTTTCAAAGTTATTAGTGACTTAAAGCATTATTTATTGTGGGTACTGATAGCTTAGATTTCTTTCTCTGAAAACTGGCTTTTTATATCCTTTGATTATTTATCATTTGGGCAAGGCCCTCTTTCTTTGAAATATTAGATGAACTTTATTGGGTATTTCATATGTATATTTATGGGATATTTTGTAAAAGAAATGAATCTATTTGGGGATGGGGTTTGACTAGATCAGGGTTCTTAGCCTCTTTTTGAGTCATGGACATGGTGGCAACCAGATGAATCCTATGGACCCCTTCTCAACATTTTAAAAAGCATAAAATAAAATAAGTTTACAAAATTAAAAGAAAAAAGTGCAAATAAAGACTTTTTTTTCATCTAAGTTCATAGAACTGTGGAAATTTATTCAAAGAGTCCTTTAGGGAATGTGGAATTATGGTTAAGAATCCTTGGACTAGATGGTTACAGAGGACTATTTCACTTCTAAAAATTCTGTGATCCTGCATCAGAAGATATTCAGCTTCAGAACTTTCCTCTGACACTACCTGAAGAACCACGGGAAAATCATCTCAAACACATTGAACCTCAATTTTTTCATCTGAAAAATGGGGATTTGACAAGTACATTCAATTTTACAAGAACATATTAAGCACCTGGCAAGATTCAGGTACTGCTTTACTATAATAAGGGCAACTGATCTATGGGGCACCTTGTAACACTATTTGTAACATGCACACATATCTTTGCTTTGGATTAGTCCAAACAACCCTTGGAAACTTGGGCATGAACCTGCTTCCAGCTATGATGACTGAGGAGCTTGAATTGTGCAATGCCAAAGACTTCTAATTATGGAGCAAAAGAATCCATGACTCAGGGGTTGCTAAACTTGACTGGAGTGGTTATACAAGGGAGAAGGCCTACCCCTTTATCAACAGTCTTTCCTTTAAGACTGCAACTGAGGCAGGTCAAATTTTTTGAACTGGTCCTGAAAGTTGGGTGAAGGAGGGTTCTTCACCGAGCTACGGTGGCTTTGGTAGTGCTCTGCTGATGTTTGTTTTTCCTCCTCTATGAATATTTTGAGATGAAGTGTCTAGGTGACTTGGTGAATTCAGGAGATACTGAGGTCCCATCAGAGCTTAATCACTTCAGTAGCAGAGGTTTCTGGAGTGGGAAAGGCCAATGACAGCTGCAAGCAGATGCCAAAAATCACTCCTCAGAGTATAGCTCCAAGAAGGATGGTCCATCATGGTGGAGAGAAGTTTGAATATAAACTCTAGAAAGGCCCTGATCCTCAGACATCACAAATTCAACCTGTTCAGACATGAATGTGAATTCATTATCTCCCCCCTTCAAATCCTCCCCTATTTCCAATTTCCCTATTTTTGGTGAGGACAACACCATCCTCCTAGTCCCCTAAGGTCACAAACTAGCTCTCATTTTCAATTCCTTACTTTCTCATCCCCTAAATCCAATCTATTGTCAAGGCCTTTCAATTTTACTTTTGCCACCTCTCTTGAATATGCCTCCTTCTCTCCTCTGATATTACTGTCATCTTGGTTCAGGCCTTCATCATCTTGGTCCTGGACTACTGAGATAGTTCACTGGTGGGTCTGCCTGCCTCAAGTTTGTCCCCACCCCAATCCATCTTTTACTCAGTCACTAAAGAGATTTTCCTGAAGTGCAGGTCTGACCATATCTCACCCCTCCCCTAACTCAATAAACTCCATTGGCCTCCTCCTGCTCCTAGGATCAAATAGAATCTTTTATTTTGCTTTTAAAGTCATTTATAATCTGGGTCATTCTTCACTTTCTAGTCCTCTGACATTTTACTTTTCTCAATATATTCCACATCCAGAATCACTGACCTTCCTGCCATTCCTTACACATGACATACCATTTCCCTTTTCACTGACTAACCCACCCTCCCCGCACCCCCCCCATCCATGCCTGGGATACTTTGCCTCCTTGGATCTCCCTCATGGCTTTTCTTCCTTCCTTAAAGCTCAGTTCAAATCCTACCTTCTGAAAAAAGCCTTTTTTCATCCCCCTCAAAATTGTTGCTATTCAGTTGTGGCCAACTTGGCACGACCACATCTGTAGTTTCCTTGGCAGACACTAAAGTGGTTTGCCATTTCCTTCTTTGGCTCATTTTACAGAGGAGGAAACTGAGTCAAACAGAGTTAAGTGACTTGCCCGGGGTTACGCAGATAGTAAGTATCAGAAGAAGTCAGAAGCTAGAAGAGTGAGTTTGAACTCAGTTCTTTCTCATTCCAGGCCTGGCACCATGTCCACTGAGCCACCTAGCTGCATCACCTACATGACCCCCTCAGTATTAGTACTTTCCCAGTTTATCCTGTGAATATATATTCTATATTCATAGTTTTGTGCATGTTGTTTCCCCATTAGCATGGGAGCTCCTTGAGGTCAATGACCATTTTTTGCCTCTCTTTGTATCCTTAGCACTTAGATTAGTGCCTGGAACATTACAAGTGCTTAAAAAAATCTCGTTGACTTTACTTGTTGGTTTGACTGATTGACAAAAAACCACTGGAGAAGTGCCATGGGTTGCCTGTATGTGTATGAGCTTCAGGTCTTCCTCATCCAAATGGAATTGCCACCTTGTCTCTGAAAACTTGCCTCACAGAGTCAATGTCAAACCATTAACAGTAAGGTTATTGACCTTCTTCATTCTCCCCTCTTTTCAACACAAGGAAATGTTTACTCACATATTTCATTTCTCTAAATAGTGTCTCCATGATCATTGCCAAAGTGCCTCTGACAGACATAAGCATAATAGCAACTGATTTTGACTGCAATTCTCTGTTCTATGTAGGAGAGGATGACTGAAGCTTAATTACAATTCTTTTATACTAAGCATGCATGGTTTTCTGAAGCATTTCTTGTGATTTCCCACAATTTCCTCTCCTGGAACCACCTTATCAGTCCTGCTAATTATAATGGGATTTGGTGGTGTGAGCTTGTCTTCTGCACAGAACCTCAAAGCATCTAGGTAAATAACACTTTAAAAGCAATAATAGTTTCACAGTTTACTGAACTGTTTTAACATAATTTTTTTGCTAGCAAATCAAATAAGCCCCTACCCCCACATGTATATATATATATATATATATATATATATATATATATATATATATATATATATGAGAGAGAGAGAGAGAGAGAGAGAGAGAAGGCAAATTACAGAAACACAGAATTACAGATTAAGAAAGGATTCAATGTCCATCCAATGCCAATCCACAACATAAAATGAACTCTATAGCCTTTCTGTTATGAAGCTCTCCATCCTTCAATTTAAGACGTCCAATGGGGAGAAACAAACTACCTCCTTGAGGCAGGCTGGGCCTCATTGTTAGCAGGTTTTCCTGACATACTTAATGTGCTTATTTAATGCTTAATAAATACTTAAATGCTCTTCTTTAAAACTTCTTTCCCCCCATCCTATCTCATTATTTCTATCTCTGCTCTCTGGGGTCAAAGAGGACCATCTTAATCCCCTTCTAGGTGACCATCCAAGACATAGCAAGTCTGTTATGTGTCTGGCACTTTCTCTTTACCAAGTTTTCTCTCTTCATTGATATTCCGGAAAGTTGACGCAACTCCAAAACGTTTCTATTATGTGTGTTTACTAAAGTAGTGAGAGTAAAAATGAATAGCTATCTAGCAAATTTAAGTTTTAGCATGTCATTACTTCTCTTTTAAATTCATGTTCATTACATAGAGGGGCAGCTAGGCGGAGTCAGGAAGATTTCAGTTTAAATATGATCTCAGACATTTACTAACTGTGTGATCCTGGGCAAGTCACTTAACCCTTATTTGCTTCAGTTCTCATCTGTAAAATGAGGACATTCTAGAGAAGGAAATGATAAATCACTCTAGCATCTTTGTCAAGAAAACCCCATGGAACAAACGTCCATGGGCTCACCTATACTTAGACGTGACCGAACAACAAAATCGATACATATACATGAATATACACACACATACATATACGTGTGGACATATATATACACATACAGATTCATTTGTTAGACACAAAATAGTATGTGGACAACTTTCTTTGAAACCAGAAACATCTGAATTCATGTTCTGCCTTTGTGACCCTGAATGAGTAAACACATCTTGATAATTCTCCAAAATTATTGGTAAATTGCAGAAAAGGCTTTGACCTACATTAGTACAGAGAGTTTCCCATTCCAATGAAAATACAGGTCTATTCCTTATTCCAGTATATAATTTAATCCAATAGATCATTTGATGAAAACTTATCTCGAGGGGACTAACATTTGTATTTCACAGTGTTCAATTTAGCAGAGAATTTGTGTTCCCTCAATGATTTTTCATATAATATCTTTAAATACTTCTCTGTATACACAGTATCTCCCACTCCCAACTTCTAAAATATAAACTCCTAGAGGGCAGGGACATTGTCCCCCTGAATTCCTAGTATCCAGCAGCAGCACCAGGCACATAGTAGGCACTTAATGTATTCTCATTGAATTGGTTAGAGGGAAGTCTAGTAGAGAGAGCCTAGGAATTTGTCATTAATCAATGCTGAACTGACTGCCCTCTATTGACCTTTGGTTTCCTCTAAAACAGATTTAAATAACTAATTAATTCAGTGAACATTCATCAGGCACAACATTGCTCTGAGTATTCCAGGGGATGCCAATGAGCAGAAAGAGAGAGGCCTGACCTCCAGGTAAAGATTCTTGCATGTAAAGATTTGGATCAATTATTGAAGAGCCATCAATCCCTCCTGGGATAGCCTCACTGAGAATCATGGCTTTCCAGGACTTTAAAAATAGGGCACATGGTTGCAGGTAGTTTCCCTATGGCTCTAGATGGCTTCTTAGATTCTCTTCCAAACCTAAAGCTTTGATTACAATTGCTTATTAGTCATGAAAATCAAGGGGGTATGACTAGGGCAGGGTGCTTGAGATCAATGCTCCTCAGGAATCTCAGAAGGACAAGAATCTTTGGAAAGCTTCCTAAGGCAGGTGGCATATCCCAAAGTAGGCACAGTAGCTTTAGATTCCTAGTTTTCAGACCTGGAGGGGACCTTAGTGAATATCTAGTCCAGGGTGTTATAATGTTGTTTGTGTCTTGGACTCTAGGGCAATCTGGTGAAGTCTACAGACTTCTGCTCAGAACAAGGTTTTTTTAAATGCACAAACTTTTTAAAAGGGGGTTATTAAGGAAGCCAATTATATTGAAATAAAGTAACCAAAATATTTAAAAATCAAGTCCATGGACCCAACGTCCATGTTAGGACCAAGTCAGAACCCTCCGTTAGGGGCAACTAGGTGGTGCAGTACATAGAGCACCAGCCCTGGAGTCAGGAGGATCTGAGTTCAAATCTAACCTCAGACATGATTCATTTACTAGCTGTGTGTGACCTTGGGCAAATTACTTAAATGCAATTGTTTTGCCTTCCACCCTCCAAAACAAAGATTCCCTCAGCTAGTCCAACCCCATATTTTACAGATAAGGGAGCTAAATCGAAAGAGACTATTCCCTTTAATTCTAATGTCTTCTGTTTGAGATTATTTCCAGTTTATCTTTTACATATCTCTGTACAGTTGTTCACATGTTTTCTCTATTAGATTGTAAACTCCTTGAAGGAAGGGGTTAATTTGAATTTCTTTGTATCTTTAGCACTCTGCATAGTGCCTGGCATACAGAAGGTACTTAATAAATGCTTGTTGATTTGATTTGAAATGACTTGCCTGAGGTCACACTGCTAGCTAGTGACAGCAAAACCAGAATGAGGAGCAAGAATAAGGTCTGTTTCCCTGATATCCAGGAACCAGTATCTTTTGATGCCCACTTCCAGTGAAGGCTGTCTAAGGGATGAGAGGGGGTGTTACTAACCCTTGATTTGGAGTACATATTGCAATCTTTGCTACTGCATTGTTGAGAATGATTTTACTCCATTGGTCATCTTTTCTTTGGCACATCTTTAATTTCTCCCTGACTCCTTCCTCTCAGACTACAGATAATATGCAGGTCTTCTTAATCCTAACTAAATAAAACAAAAACAAAAGGCTTTTTTTGACCCTAGCATTCTCCTTCCCCCAACATGGTGTCCTATGCCCTTGGTACCACATGAGGCTTTACTTTGACAAAGGACCCTAGTATATTGTGAGGGAAATTTTTCTTCTCTTGGCTCTTGTGCCCCCACCTAGGAAACCTGGGAAAATCTATGCTAAGTCTTTCTTCCCAGTAAACTGAGACCAACTCCTATTTGTAAAATGGAAGTTTTAACCCCATAGAAGAGATTTTTCTCTGAAAATGAAGGTACACAAAACAAGAGCCCTGGAGTGTTCCATCATGAGTTCCAAGCAAGAGTGTTTCCCACAAATCCTATCTTCTTGTCCAGATCTTTTCTAGTACGATCTTAAAGATTGGCTAAACTAGGTTCAGAGTAACTAAGAAGCCTCAAACCAGTTGGTGAGTTAGGTAAATGTTTACCCCAAGCATGTGAAAATTTTCCCTGGTGGAGTGGGCAGACAAGAACAATTTGTTCCAACAAACAACTTGGTGAAGCATCAAAGAAGCCAAGGGCATCCACATCCTAGGTCATCACCAGTCATTCTGACAAAAGTAAGAAAGCAAAGCTTCGACTCTGAAAGAGAGAGAGGCTGACACTTTGTGCAACTCTGCCCCATTTACACCCAATTCACAAGCAAGTCAAGATGTCACTTTGTGATGTCATTGTTCCTCTTCAAAAACAAAAGGACAACAGGTGGGTAATGTTTGAGAGATAGCTAAAGGAATGGTACTGGTCTTTTTTTCTCCTACCTTCTTGCTGTTTCTCTAATACTGCTCTTTCTAGCTCTATTTCCAGTCATTCTTTTAACACAGTTTATCAGGCAAGGCGAAGAAAACTTTGAAGGATTCTCTGTCTTTCTGTTCTTTCTCTCTCATGCAAAATTAAGAGCAGAGAATTCTGCCACTTAGTGTAAATTCAGGTCATTTGGGTGAGGGGAAGGTTACAGACTTTGGAGAAGGAAATGGGAACCCATGGCTTTCAGGTCCACCAGTGGCATGCAACATACAGTTAGGATCCACGAGGGGATTCTACCCTTGGCAGATGAAGTTAATATGAGCATGTGGGCAAATAATTTGGTCCATGCTCTCTCAGCATGACTGAACCCTGATTGTGCTGAATTCTCCTCTCAGGAAAGTCATTGTTCCTCTGTTTTATATCTTCTACTTTTCTCTTTTTTACTTTCTTCCCTCCCTTTTCTACTGTGATTGCTGGTTCATATTATTTTCCTAAGTTAGCAGATAAGGAGTTAAGATCATAGTTGAATTGAAATGATAACTGGAAGATTTTTTTAAGGGCAGATACCGAGTATACAGTCACAATCAATTATTATCATCTGACTTGATTTCTGAGGTTGACTATTTTAAAACATTTGTATTTGCAACCTTCAGTGAATATTCATGGAGATAGGGACTGGTCATGTGATTTCCTTTAGTTAAAGGGAACTTCCAGGTGAGGAAACTCCCTCTACCAAGGCAAATCAACATTGTCTATAGGATTTATAGGTTTAGAGAGTTGCATAGAACACTGTAGGGGGTGGGCATAGGATTAGCATAGGGTGGCTATTTCCCATGCCTTATCTTTATGGGGCAAAATTTGAGCCACTCTCTTTTGTCTAGGGTCACACAGTCCATATAATCCAGTTCTTCCTGGCTTTGAGGCCAGCTTTCTATCCACTACATTGACCTACGTTGCCTCTGACTACTTATCTAGCCAAAGTACAAACTATTTAACCAAGGTTTCCATAGAACCTCAACTCAAAATGCTTGTGTATCAATTGTGAATGTGTGAAACGGATTATTTTCTGATAGCCGACCCCCATGGATTGTCTGAGTCCTACATATTCAGGAATAAAGTAATTTTTATAGTAAGGGGGTGATAATTGACCCTAAACTGTTAGTAATTTTGTAAGGAAATTAATTTAGTATATTAAAATTAAAGCAAAATAGCTCATTATGTTAGTACTGTGATGATGAATGTAAAGATAGAAAAATGTGCATTTTCTCTCCTAAATGCTCTGTTTCTGAATGTCACATTTAGTTTACAATTCACACTCACAGTTATATTTAATGAAGTAATAAAAATAAAATGCAAATTGTCTCACCTTTTCCCCATTTATAGAGAAGCAAAATTACTTGAGTAATAAAATTTGTGAAGGGTATGAAGAAATAACTTATGTAATAGAGTCTTGCTTTTTTCCTTATTTTACTATTTAACTCACTCTTATGTGAGGTGATTTGTCTTGGAAGGATATATGGGCAAGGGGAAATTGACAAGCAATCCCCCAATTCCCCTGTCCATTCTGACTTCAATGCTTAGAGATTTATTCCTTTGGGCCATGACTCGAGGGGTCTCCTATTAAAATAAAAATGCATGTGGTGACTGCCTAAATGGTTATTAGGTAATACTTTAGTGGAGTTGAGGATGGGGGCGGGTTGAGGAAAATGATGGCAAGTTGATTACAAAAATCCTGAAGGAATAAGGACAAAGAGAGGTTCCAGACCAGAGTTTCCCAAACTTATTTGGCCTATTGCCCCCTTTTCAAAAAATAAAATTAGTCAGCACCTCCCTGGAAATCTATTTTCTTTAACCCTTTAACAGTTTTTTAAAAATTTGCATCATTTCAAAGAAATATATAATATTTTTAAATGACATCTTAAATTTAATGATTTATTGTAACTTTTTGTTTTTTTCTACATTAAAATTTTGATGATGCAACATTGCATCATGTAACTGTATAGTATCATACTGTAAACAAGTTGTTGCACAATCATATTCCTGCCGATGCATGTTGGACTTCCTTATGAGTGAGAAAAGTTTGTCTGCCAACACTTTCTTGTTAAGATCTGTCAGCTTACTTGACCACTGATGAGTTATAATTTGCATTTTGTATGTCATTTGGAAAATAATGTAATCACTATGACTTTAACTCTGTTACACAACAGATGAAATATATACAAATGATTTTTCAAAATTTTCTTTTCATCTTTCCTTATGCTTCCACAGCCCCCTTATTTTTATTCAACACCCCCAGTTGCACTGGAAGCTGTTACTGCCCCCCTGGATCACTCCAGTGGCCCCCCCAGGGGGTGGTATCACCCACTTTGGTAACCTTTGTTAGCCCTGGGATTAGGAGGGATGGGGTGGAGAGCCAGGGTGTTAAAGGTGGTAATTGAGTTAGGCATTTCTCACCATTAGAACAGCTCTAAAAATAATACGAGATACGTGTATAAATTATATCAAATTGCTTACCATCTCGGGATGGGGAGTGGGTGGGGGGATGGAGGGAGAGTAAGAATTTGGAACTAAAAGCTTAAAAAAAGTTAAAAATTGTTTTAACATGTAATTGGGGAAAATAAAATATTCTATTAAAATTCATATTGTATAAACAATAAGGTTGGTATTAGTGAACAACAAAACCAGAAAAATGCAATAAAATTACACAGTTAGGTGTTTATGTAATAATAACTTATAATGGAGACAAAAAATGTGATTTATAAGCACCAAGGTGGTAAAGTGGATAGAATTTTGAACTCAGACTCTGGAATACCTGAGTTCAAATTCTGAGTCAGACAGTTCTTACTAACCTTCCTAAGCCTGATTCCTCATCTTTAAAATGGTGATGATAGCACTTTCCTGCCAGTGTTGTAAGGATCAAAAAAAGATAGCATATATAAAGTGTTTTGGAACCTTAAAGTGCTATATATAATTATTATTCAATAACAGAAACTAATTTTCAATTTTATTGTGCCTTTTTCTTTCATAATATAGGAAGATCTGAGTTCAGATTTCATCTCTCAACTGTGCTGGTTGTCCCGGGCAGGTCACTAAACCTGATCTGTGCCCAGATACCTTAGGACAAAGTCCTATTTTTCCCATGCTAGTAATGATGACTGGGATTGTATAAATTTTCTACTGGCATGATTTTGACAAGTAGCTAGTCCCAATGTAAACTGTTATACAGGCTGGTATTTTTGCTGATGAGCATCTGTGGGGCTGACCTTCATAGGGAACTTGTGATTCATTAGAGGGAAAATTCTTTGTTTAGAAGTCTCTACTTAGTGATTGATTTTGCAATTTGCATACCACAGATTTGCAAAACAAATTGAGCTAATTTTCAGGTGTGAAAATGCTCTGTGGGAAATGGTGGCTCTTCCTTCATGTAGCAAATATCTTGATCATAGAGGCTAACATTTCCAATAAGTTCAGTGCCATCAGAATCAGAGCTGCTTTTTCTAGCACAGATAGAGGTAATTACATAGTGAAGTGTTTCAATGAAAAAACCTTTGCACAAAATTAATTTATTTTGTAGGTGGCTGGAATGCTTCACCTCCCCCATACCTTTGTGCTATAAATAGTGTGAAGTAAAACTTAAAAAAAATTATTCTCACGAGAATTTAGCATTGTAATCACCAGATATAATCAGAAATACCAGATTCCAAGCTGGAAAGAACATTAGACATCATATAGTACAACCCTCTCATTTTATTTCTTTATGCCTCTTGTTTCTATATGATAGCCACCCTCCATTCCCCACTTACACACAAACACTCACACACATATTAAACCCTCCTTCATGATGAAGAAAAATAATCAAAGGAAAAAAACCCAGTCAGTGACCATGTCTGACATTGTATGGAACACTTATGCCACCCAGATCACCACTTCTCTGCTGAAAGAGCTGTAGGTTTTATTGACTCTTCTCCAGGACTAAGACTGATCATTAGTCAGTTTATCAACCTTTCTGTGTTATTTTATTTCTTGTTGGTGTCAGTGTATATGGTGTCCTGACTGGACTTAGTTCATTCATTATCAAATGATATTGTACCCCATGTTTCTCTGAATTCTTCAGATTGCTTATTTCTTACTATGTAACAATATTCTGTTATATTCACATCAAGTTAAGTCAAGTCTACAAAATTTAAGTGGCTACTCTATGTTAGGCACTGTCCTAAGTGCTGAAGATACAAAGAAAGGTGAACAAGCATCCTCTCCCTGTCCCCTAACAAAACAAAACAAAACAAACCAGCCCCGGTTCTCAAGGAGTTTAATGGGCTTAATGGGAGCTTAATGGGAGAAATAACTGGGTACACATGCCATATGTGCAAGATTAATTGGAGATAATTTTAGATGGAAGTCACTAAGGTTAAGGAATTTTCATATGACTCATTTATTCAACACAGTTGGTTCTACCATTTCCTAATAAATAGGTACCTACCTCATTTCTAAATTTATGCTGCCACAAAAAGTACCACTATAAATATTTTGGTATATATGAGACTTTTCTCTTTTTAACTTCCTTGTAATTAGCTCAGTTATGGGATCACTCAAAAAAAAGCACAAATCTTAGTTATTTGTCTCACCTAATTGCAAGTTCTTTTCTAGAATGGTTGAAATTATGCACTGATCCACCAACAATGCATTAGTGTGCCTGTTTTATTACAGCTCCTCAAACAAACTCTTTTGGGCAGAGTTTTAAATTTTTTTGGGGGGGGAATTTTACCAGTTTTCTGGGTGGGAGGTGAACAGTCAGAGTATTTTAAAATTTGTGTTTCTCTTAGTATTAGAGATCTGGGGATTTTTTTTATCTGTTTGTTGATCAAATATCACATCTTATAGATGGTGAAACTGAGGTCTGGAAAGAATAAGTGTCTTGACCAAGGTCATATAGTGAGTAAGATTGCATCATAGTGTTTTAAAAAGTATACATCCACAAAGTATCCCATTGCTAATGATCATCTTTAGTGACATGCTGAACTCACATAAGTTCCATCCTTCAATCGAACCATGTTGGATATGTTGGATATGTTCTCTCTCTCTCTCTCTCTCTCTCTCTCTCTCTCTCTCTCTCTCCACCCCTCCTTTCCTTTCCCTCTCTCTCCCTCCCTCCTTTTCTCCCTCTCTCTCCCTCTTTCCCTCCTTCCTTCCTTTCCTCTTCATCTCTCCCTCTCCATACTTTTATAATGTTCCCTTTTCTAGCTGATATCTGATTAAAGGGACAGTCTGATTTAGTTGCTTGGCTGTTTATAGCCTTACAGCTGAGATGTTCTTGCCTTCAGTGATTTGGCATCTCTATCATCGACTCATCTATTTTGCCATGATTTTTCCTCCTTTTAACTAGGTTTTAATGAGAGATTCCATAGCCACAATGTCTTGAACTCAGAATTTAATACTTTCAACAGCTGATCGAGGAGTAAATATGGCAGTTACAGAGATGAATAAAAAAGATGAAAGCAACAATTCAATGAACATTAAAACCAGAGTAGCATAACGGGAGAAACTCACAGGACAGGATGATCCCACACAGTCCATTCTTATGTCAAGGGCTAGAGCTAGGTATGTTAGACATTGGGAAGGCTGGGGACTTAAAAAGATACTTTTATTAAGCACTTACTATGTATGTTCCACTCCCTGTGCCAAGCACTGGAAATGTAAATATATACACATAAGACTCCTAAGCAGGAATAGGGACAATAGAGCTTTTTCCAGGGAGGGCCCCATCAACAGTCATAACAAAAAGATTTGATGTGCAGGCTAAATAGAATTGAAGTGGTTACCTCAGTCAACCATGGAAAGGAGAGACCCCTAACCTCACTTGAAGAGATCCCAGATGTGACCCTTCAGTTGGAAGATAAGGTCATCTGGATATAAAGAGGCTGCTGGTTAGGGGCCACTCATAGAAGAGGCAGAAAGCTTACTAAGGGTGAATGAGAGCCAAGGCAGGAGGAAGCTTGCCATCTGGTATCTTCCTAGTTTTACTAATTATTCTTACTAATTAGTTTCTTCATTGCAGTAGGAATATCAGAAGCCTGAGCAAATTATTGTATATGAATGAAATGAAATATGTTTGTTCCTTAAGAAATGATGAAAATTATGAAAGGGACAGGTTCAAAGAAACCTCAGGAGATTTGTATGGAGTAATACAGCATAAAGGGACAGAACCAAAGGAACAAATTGTATACTAACAACATTGTAAAGGCAAACAAATTTGAAAAATTTAAGAGTTCTGATCAATGCAATGATGCTCCACAATTCCAGAAGAATGAAGATAATGCATACTACACATCTCCTGCCAGAGAAGGGGATGGACTCAAGATGCAAATGAGATATTCATTTTTTGGCCTTGGCCCATGTGGAAATTCCTTTTACTTGACTGAATCTTGCTTAAAAGTGCTTTTTTTCTTTGTCTTTAAATGGGGGAGTATATGTGAGGAAAAGAAATATTTGTTAATTACAAAGAATTAAATTTCAAAAGAGAAAAAAAACATGGATGTGACAAGGTAAGAGCAAGGGCCAGTGTCTATGCAAAGGACCAAGATTACAAAGACAATACTTATTCCCAAGGAGCTTACATTCTTACAACGAGAGAGAGAGAGCGAGAGCAGTGTTTGGAGCAGACAAGGTGCCCTGTCTACAAATAGGGAGATTTCAGAGAGTTGAAGAGATAGTGAAATGAAACACTGATGGAATTAATCCTAAAATAATCATTTACATCTGTTGTGCCCTCTAAATTTTAGTACTTTCTGTCTAAGCCCTAGTCATGGATTTGTTCCTTAAGATAAATGCCTTGGGAGTTTCAGGCTTCATCATCAAAATTCTATCAATCTCCCCCCCCACCCCCCGCATCCAGTCTATCCCTTTATACATTTCCAATAAAATTAACAAAATTTTTAAAATATTGTTCCTCTCCACTTCTCCACAGATATAACCCAGGCAGGTATAGCATCCAGAAGAGTAATATTTATCACTCTTGTTTGTCCCCTGATCATTATTGGTTTTTTTTTTAGTAGAGGGAATGAGACCCTCATTTGTTTGTATTTCTACCCCCCCTCCCCAAACTTACAAAATTTTCTCATTCACAGTGACATTTTTTTTTCATGGTGATAGGATATTTGTTTCTTGAATACAACTATGGTCTTGCTGATGTGGACATTCCCTCCCAGTGTATGGATGATAAACCATACTAATGCCTGCTCATCCTATATAACCATTGTTTACATTTTCCCTTTGACAGTAATTAGTTAAGAAAATAATCCATACAACCATATAATCTTAACCACTCAACAGACATTTTAAAACACTTATTATGAATAAGCCGTTCCGATAAGCACTAAGAATATAAAGAAAAAATGACAACAGTTCTTGTCTGGAGAAATCTGTCCAAGTGATTTTCCTAAAGTATGACCCTAGCATTCTCTCCTCAATAAACTTCAGTGGCTCTCTATTGCCTCTAGGATCAAATACAATCTCTTGGCATATAAAGCTCTTCCCAACCTGGATGATCCTTTATCTTTCCAATCTTCCTACATTCTACTCACCTCTCCATATTTTATTGTTCAGTTATACTGGCCTACTTGCTTGCCTACTTGCTCTTCACACACAACACTCTGTATCCCATCCCTGTGCCTTTGTTCTGACTCTCTGCCATTCCTGGAATACTCTTCTTCCTCACCTCTGCCTTTTACAATTCCTAGTTTCTTTCAAAACTCAGCACAAATCCCGTTTTCTAAAAGGGACTTACCCCAGTCCCCTTAACTAGCAGTACTTTCCTCTTTAAGATTTCCTTCCAAAAGGATTCTGGGAAGATGGCAGAGTAGGTCAGAAAATTCCAAGCTCTCAAGATTTTCCTCCACAAAAGAGTTAAAATAGGGCAGACAAAGTGTGGGTGGAGATAAATAGGAATGGGGATCTTCCTGGGAAAATTTGAGATCTGAAGAAAAATTCCAGGATGATATTTGGTCCGATGAAGAGTGAAAGCCTCCAGGCTAGGTTCTATTTTATTTATTTATTTATCTTAGGATAGGAATAGGAATCCCAGGTGAAGAGGGCGGTCTTCCCCTTGATCATGAAGAAGAGGCATGTTACAAAACGAAGAACAAGAATTTATACGCTAATGGGGTCCCTTCTCCCATTGGTTGGGGGTGGGCTCAAGTCTCTGAGTGAAAATCTTCCCCAATGGTAAACAACAGAGGAGCCCACCAATGAGGCTGATTTACAGCAATGGAAAGGGAGGAGGGGCCCACAGAGGTGAGAAATCTGAAAGCCTCCTGAAAGGGCTTGCTGCTGATTAACAGCAGAAGAAGGAGTGGGCGAGTGAAAGGGAAGTTCTGAGTTTTCACTCTCCCCCTTCTCCCTCGATCCCTTGTCTTCCCAAAATGGGGTCTCCAGCAAAGAAACAATCCTAGTAAAGGCCAGGTCTAGACTCTTGGGAAAGCTGTATGCTAGGTTCTATTTTAACCACAAGCAGCAAACCCTGGGGTTGGTTGGCTTGAGAGGCTGCCTCCTCCCCAGCCACAGAAACTTCTACCGCAGGATACTGAGGGGAGTTGGGCTTCTGAGCCTCGGAAGATTGAGGGAACCTCTGCTGATAAGCAACACCAGAACCAGTTGTGCTGCAGGGAGTGGCCCAGGTGAGAAGGAACTACTACACATGCCTAGTGGGCAGAAAGTCCCTGGCTGAGGGCACTTACAGGAGTTTGGAGATATGACTTTGGTCCCATGCTAGAGGGGAGAACTGAAGGTCTGGGGCGAGAACCACCATTTCCAGTATTCCAGGGCTAGAGGTGATTGCAAAAATTAAGCTATCACAAAAATGCCAGGGCAAAGGAGAATGACTCCATCCATAGAAAGGTATTATGGGAATAGAGATGACCAGGATTCATCTTCAGAGGAGGGTATTGAAGTAAAGAAACCCTCAAAGAGCAATGTCAAATGGTCACTTGCCCAAAAAGAATTCATAGAAGATCTTAAAAAAGACTTTAAAAATCAAATGGCAGAGTGACAGAGATGGAGGAATAACTAAAAATGGAAAATACGAATAATCCAAGAAAACAGGGTTATAAAAGGAAAGTCAACCAATTAGAAAAGGAAATCTCGAATCTTTTTTTTTTTTTTTTGCTTTATGGAGGGGGGAAAGGAGGGCAATTAGAGTTAAATGACTTGCCCAAGGTCACACATCTACTAAGTGTTAAGTGTCTGAGTCTAGATTTGAATTCAGGTCCTCCTGACTCCAGGGTTGGTGCTCTATTCACTGTGCCCCTTAGCCCCACCAGAAATCTGGAATCTTAAGGAAGAAAATGACACCTTGAAAATTAGAATTGGGCAAAGTTAAGCTAGTGAAATTATAAGAGATCAAGAAATAAACAAAATATGAATAATGAAAAAATTAGAGACATCTTATAAGAAAAAAAGGCAGATTTGGAGAATAGATCAAGATGAGAAAATATAAAAATAATTGAACTAACTGAAAGTTATGCTCAAAAAAGAATCTTGATACAATAATATAAGACATAATTAAATAAAGTTGTCCTGACGTATTAGAACAAGGGGGGAAAGTAGAAAGAGAAAATCTATCAATCACCACTTAAAAGTGATCCTATGAGGAAAACTCACAATCAAATTCCAAAACCCCTAGTTCAAGGACAAAATATTAAAAACATCAAGATTAAAACAATTTAAATATGGTGCTGCCACAAGTAGATTCACATGAGACCTAGTAGCAGAGACATTAAAGGACCACAGATTTTGGAGCATAATATATCAAAGAGCAAAAGAACAGGGGCTCTGGCCAAAAATATCATACCCAGAAAAGTTTATTATCCCAAAGGAAAAGAAAATGGACATTTAACAAACTCTCTTATTTTCAAGACTTTGTTAAAAAAATCCTGAACCCAATAGAAGATTTGACATATAAGAATCAAGAGAAATATAAGATATATACCAAAGACTGATTATAAGGGACTCACAAGAACATACTGTTTTATATATATAATGTAAAATGTATGTCTAAGATTCTTTTTTTTTAAACAAATGCTTTATTAACTTCTGTTTTACAGCATTCATTTCCGCCAGATTTTGAGTTACAATCATTTTTCCCCCATTATTCCCCTACCCAACCTCCCAGAATAGTAGTCCCACAAGATATCACTTCCTCCAGTCTGCTCTCTTCCATACCTTCTCCCATACCCCCATCGACTTTTCCATTAGAGGAAGGTGAATCTTTGTGTCCCAATGCCCGCACATCTTATCTCCCTATTACAAGCAAAAGAGTATTAATAATAGTATTTATATATATTTGAAACATTTAATGTTACGACCTCGAATTTCAGATCCATTTCCTTCCTCCTTTGTCACCCATTCCCTCTGGGGAGATAAGTAATTCAGTATATGTTGTACATGTCTAGCTATGCAAAACATTATCATAGTAGATATATTGTACAAGGCTGCTTATAATTCCTCCCACTCATCCCACCCCCCACCTGGTCCATTCCCTACATGATCCTGTCCCTCTTCTATAGTGGGTACTTCCAACCTCCCCTCACCCCAAGGATGCCCTCCCATCCATCATCCCTCCTCTCATCCCCCTTCCCCCTATCCTGCTGCAGGTTGAGATATCCCATTTAGTATGTATGTCATTTTCTCCCTGAACCAAATTCAATGTGAATGTGGTTTTGCCTTTTTAGCCTTCCTTATTCTCCCCCTCCTTTGCAACCACTTCCCCTTGCTTCTTCTACATGGGATAGTTTACCCTACCCTGTCTCTCCCCATCTCCTCTTGCCACTTTCCTCTCTCACCTCATAATTTCATCCCTTGAGTATTCTCCCTTCCCAACAAATTCAACCTATGCCCTCTATCCATATAACTGTAACCATATACACACACATTCACATATGTATTCATATGACCACACCCCCTTCTTCTGTTATTTTCATAGTGAGAAAGATATCATCAGTCACAGTTATTGCTTTTCCATATAGGAATGTAAATAGTTCAACTTTGATAAGTTCCTTTTGATTTCTTTTCCCTGATTACCTTCTCAGGCATCTCTTCCTTCTTGTGTCTGGATGTCAGATTTTCTATTCAATTCTGGTTTTTTCCTCAAGAATGCTTGAAAGTCCTCTATTCCACTGAATGACCATATTTTCCCCTGAAACAAAATACTCAGTTTTGCTGGGTAGGTGACCCTTGGGTTCATTCCCAGTTCTTTTGCCCTCTGGAATATCATATTCCATGCCCTTCAATCCCTCAGTGTAGAAGCTGCCAGGTCCTGGGCTATTCTGATTGTGTTTCCACAATATTGAAATTGTTTCTTCCTGGCTGCTTGTAGTATTTTCTCCTTGATCTGGGGATTCTGGAACCTGGCTATAATATTCCTGGGAGTTTTCTTTTTGGGATCTTTTTCAGGAGGTGATCTGTGGATTCTTTCAACCTCTATTTTGCCCTCTGGATCTAAAACATCAGGGCAGTTTTCCTTGAGAATTTCTTGAAGGGTGATTTCTAGGTTCTTTCTTTGATCATGGCTTTCAGGTAGTCCAATAATTTTTAAATTGTCTCTCCTGGATCTATTCTCCAGGTCAGTGGTTTTTCCCATGAGATATTTCACATTGCCTTCTAATCTTTCGTTTGTTTGGATCTGCTTAACAGCATCTTGATTTCTCATAAAGTCATTAGCTTCCATTTGCTCCAGTCTAACTCTGAAGGAATGAATCTCCTCAGTGAACTTTTGAGATTCTTTTTCCATCTGGCAAATTCGACTTTTTAAGGCATTCTTCTCCTCATTGCCCTTTTGGGCCTCCTTTGCCATTTGAGTTAGTCTATTTTTTAAGGTGTTGTTTTCCTCAGTCAGGCTGTTGACCCTCATTTCATACTTTTCCTGCATCCTTCTCATTTCTCTTTCCAATTTTTCCTCCACTTCTCTTATTTGATTTTTAAAGTCCTTCTTAAGGTCCTCTATGGCCTGCAACCCGCTCATGTTTTCCCCTGGGGCTTTTGGAGCAGGACTTCTGACCTCACAGTCCTTTTCCTGCTCTATGCCCCCAAAATAGGAGTCTAGGGTTGCAGTTTTCTGTTTCCTTTGCCTTGGCATGTTGCCACTTAATTACTTGACTTTTGGGCTTGTTGCCACACTATGGCTTTAAGGCCAGATAGAGGAATTTTCGTCCCGAACGTGTGGGGGGCAACTTCCGTTTCTGGCAAGCTGTAAACCCACCCACAACTTCCACCCTAGATCACAATCCAGATCCAGGGAGGTTAAAGCAAGAGTGATTACCCCCCAAGACTGATCGCTGGATCTCCCCACGATTTGTAGGCTGGGAGCCCGAGCTGCCTCTGAAAACTACAAAATGGCGTGTCTCCTCAGCTGCTTCTAGCCCCCAGGGGAGGGAGCTGACGCATTCCCCAAATACAGGTCCCAAAGTCCATAGGACACTAACCTCTTACTTTGTCCTAGGCATGTCTATGTTGATAATTCTGGAGTCGCCACAGCTCCTGGTGTGCTGGGGTTCCTCCAGCCGGCTGCTGGCCCTGCCGCCCTGGGGCTAAAACCTCGGCTCAGTCGGACCTGGGCTCGGCTCGGCTCCTGCGCTCTGCGCTCTTCACGCTGCCGGCTCCCAGACCACTGCGCTGGTCCTTCCTGCAGGGCTGCTGGGCTGTCCTCAGCGGGAGGTTAGCTTCTCTGTGTCGTTCTGTTGGTGCTGGGGCTCCAGAAGTTTTTCACAGTCCTTTTTTACATAGTCTGTGGGGAATCTGGGGGCAGAGAGGCTTGGAAGAGCTGTTTCTACTCCGCCATCTTGGCTCCGCCCCCTCTAAGATTCTTATTAATAATTTAATAGCTCATAAGAAAGATTGGAGTAAACCTGAGTATGATATTAATTAAAAAAGTAAAACCATTTAAGAACAGTTTGAAAGAATAATTATTTTATACAAATGAGGTGCAGGAGGAAGAATCAATACTGAGGAATTAGATGGGGGGAGGAGGGCTGGTAGTTCTGGTAACCTACTTCCATTGGGAATGGGTTTAAGAGGGAAATATATACATATACTTAGAAGAATATAAAAGTCTAAATTCAGAAGAAATAAAACAGTAGGGGTATAGGGAAGGGGGAGTGGACAAGGGAGGGATCTTTAGAAGGTAGGGGGAGGGAAATAGGTAAAAGGGAGGTATAGAAGGGTGTTTGGATTGATGGGAATGGGAGGATAGGGGAAGGATTCTTGGAGGGGGGGTAGGCAAGTCATAGGAGGGCAAGGTAATGGGTAGAGGAGGCAGGAGGGATAGGCATAAACATAAACATAAAAACAAAGATCAGGAGTAGAATATGTTTGGGAAAGTATATGTCTGTATCTATGTATACATATATATGTATGTGTATATGTATAAATTTATAGCTATAGAGAAATATGTCCAAACTTTATTGTAACCTTCTGGGGGTGGTAGGGGGAGGGAAAAAAAGAACAAAATAAGAAAAGTACACAGCAGAGAACAGAAAAACTCACAAGGAAGCAAAAAAAGATGGACAAGTCTTGACACAACAGGTATTATTTATCATATAGGCTTTCTTGAAATGAAAATTTATTGTTACATATTTAGAATTCTCTCTTATGTTCTGCTATGCACATGATAGGCTTTTAAAAATTGTATTTAAGTTCCAATATTTAAGTTTATGATATGTTTTTATTTCTTTTCTCTATTCTGTATTCTATGCATATTTCATATATCAATTGATGTGCCCTTATCCATTTGAATTTATGCTCCTTGAGGGCAGGGACTTGTGTGAATTTAGATACAGTGCCATTGGGTGTATTAATGACATTGTTTCAATATCTGTGATGTCTTTAAGATTGATGTACTTTTGGGGCGGCTAGGTGGCGCAGTGAATAGAGCGCCGGCCCTGGAATCAGAAGGCCCTGAGTTCGGAGCCGGCCTCCGACACTTAATCCACACAAACAAAAAAACCTAGCCGTGTAACCTTGGGCAAGTTACTTAACCCCAATTGCCCTAAAGGGGCGGCTAGGTGGCGCAGTGAGTAAGAGCGCCGGCCTCGGAGTTTGGATGACTCGAGATCAGATCCGGCCTCAGAAAATGAGCACCCACGCATAAATAATGACTAGCCGTGTAACCTTGAGCAAGTTACTTAACCCCAATTGCTTTAAAAAAAAAAAAAGATTGATGTACTTTTCCTTTTAATTTTTTTTGAAATTATAAATGTGTGTGTGTGTGTGTGTTTGTGCGTGTGTGAATGGTTATAATTCTTTGTTTCTTGGAATAATCTGATGCATAGTACCTTGTTTTTTTTACCAGTCTTTCATTTTATTCTTTATGTATCTTTATTTTTAGATAAATGCCTGGTGTATTGTGAATTGTTGGATTTTATGATCTATTCTGCCACTCTTTCATTTTATTGGAATATTTGTTTCTTTTACATTTAAGATTAAGACTGTTAGGCTTGTATTTTTTTTTCTTTTGAATTGATATGTATATTTTTCTTCTGAAGTCAGCAGTTTGTTCCTATAACTAATTATGTGTGCTCCTCTCTAAGAAGTTTTCATTTTCTTTGATCACCTTATTTCTATCCCTCTTAGTTTACTGTGAATTTGATCCTCTCATTTATGGGCTATAAATATTCCTTTTTCATTTCATATTCTTAATGAGAGAGGAAACTTCTGATGTGTTGAATTTGAGCTTCTTCTTTTGTTCCTTTTTTAGTGCATTTGCCAATCAGTTATTTCTTGATTTCATGCTATCTTCCATTTCCGTCTGGTATTATTCTATCCTATTATTTTGCTTTGTTTTTAGTGATACCTCCTGCTGTACTTTTCTCTAAACAACAATTCATTAAATAGAAGTAATAAATAGAGTCACTTTGTATTGTGAGTCATGAAGTCTGGGTCTACCTCTTGCTCTTGTCATGATCATTCAAAATTCCTAAGACTAGCATATTTTAACTGTGAATCTGAGTTACTCCTGTAAGCCTGAGTGCTAGTCACCCAGAGACCCATATATCTTCTCCCCTGGGGTTTATAGATGTCTTAAGAGGTACATTCCTTTCTCAGAGAAGGTAGTCTTCCATTGTGCTCATTTCCTCCTAGATATAGCCTACTACAAATCCCTAACCTTTGACCAGATACATATTCTCCCCTCCCCTGGGAATATTCTTTCATTGTACCCTTCAATTCTGCCTTATCCCAGTCCTGTTGCCTTCCTTTGCCACTCATTCATCTTGTTCTTCCACAAAACTGGGATTGTGAAAAAATCACTCTCTTTTCTGTTGACCTCCAGGCTAGTTGGGGACCCATTTTTGACCCCGCTATGTGTCTTGTGCCTGTCATTCACACTCTAGTACATTCCAACCATATTCCCACACCATCCCTCTCCAATATATTGATTTACTTATATAGAGGTTGAGGATTTAATCCATGTAATATTGATTCAGTTCACCCTTCTTGACTATTTAAGCTCCCTTTAAATCTTTAGTCCTTTAGATTCTTTTAGACCTTTGATGATCCTTCTTTGTTCTCTCTTTTCCCCCTTGATGCAATTTATTTCTTTTCAACAATATCCTGAGAAACATGGGAAAATCAACTCTATTGCTTACTCCTCTTTTTATAATTTCACTTACCTTCTTTTTCTTGTGTTCTTCTGGTTTTATGTCAATATTCTGTTAACCTACACTTTGTTTTTACACAGATGATTCAAATGTCAATGTTTTTCAACATTTTTTAAAATTCATGGTTAGGGCCAGCTTGGTAGGATATATAATGATGGTTTATCTCCTGATCATCTTTGAAGTTAGGGTTTCTAGAGGCTCCAGAGTTTTCAGTGCCTGGGATATCCCCTGGTAACACTAGATGCCTGGATTTCAGGATTATGTTGCCCAGAATTTCCCCTCTTCTCCATTTAGAAAATTTAATTTTAGGAACTCTCACCATTTTGCCAAGTAATTTCCCTCTTCATGGCTGTCATCTCTTGGGTAGATTGGTTATACTGCTCTGACTAAAAACTGGGGTAAGGAACTTGGAACCTAGTGCTCCCAGACCATTTAATGAAGGGTTTATTTGGTTGTGCCAAGCCAATATAAGTCACTAATGATTCCTAGGCTACTTTTCCTAGACCTTACCCTCAATAGCCAACTTACCCAGCATCCAGATCCACTCTTAGCTATTCTGTGCTCTTCTCTGTTCTCTGAAGAGTGAGTGTGGGTGTCTGGGGGGCAGGGAGGAAAAATTTAATAGGGGAAGGGTCAAAGGGTATAACTGATATCACACTTATATAGACCAGCACAAATGGGTAGTTCGTCTTCCAGCTGTCTTATCCACAGGAGTCAGAACCAACTAATTTATGAGAAATTACTGAAATCTGTCTTCTGGGAAGGATCAAGGTATATATCCATTCTCTCTATCAGGTCTTAGGACCTTAGGATCTGTAGGACTTAGGCAAGTCATCTTGTAGTTTAGGTTTGATATTGGAACAAAATTAGGTACTCATGGGTCATTCAACAGTTAATAAAATATTTAGCCATAACAGAAAGAAAGATATTTAAGAAGGTAGACATCAAGGATACCTAGAGTTGATCCAGATGAGTGAAGCTTCCTTATCTGAGTCTCTCATTCTTTTCCAATAGCCAAGCTACAGATCAACAGACTGGAATTCTACATGGCTGTTTTGTACTCTAGCAGTAAGGAAGTGACAACAATAAGCCTGAGCCTTTAGTCACCTATGCCAACAAGTGCCAAGGATGGTCTCAATAGCTTTTAAGGGATAACTATCCTAATTTACAGAGGTAGAAATTAAGATATTGCTTTTTACCATCCCCTCCAAAGGAATATATGAACAAAAGTCTGAAGTAGAGCTTGACCACCATGGTAGCTCATCTAAGTGAACAGGAAACTTTGCCTGATCAGGTTGTAAAAGATGGTCTTAGTCCTCTCAATAAAGTGTCCATGCCCCTGCATGGAGATGGGCTCCAGGTCCCAAGAAAAGCTCATCATTAATTTCTCTAAACCGCAGTTTCTTCATCTATAAAATGAAAAGATTGGAAGAGATGACCTCTGAGGTCCCTTCTATTCTAAATCTATGATTCTATGAGATTGTAGCGAGTCAAGGAACTCCCCTGATTATCCCCTACAGAGACATTACAAAATAGATCTAAAAAGTCACTCCCAGAATGCCCATCCACACTTCTGCCTCCTTTATAAAGGGAATTTCAATCTCAATCTCATCATTGGGGTCTTATTAAAAACTAGGTTAGCAGTTGTGTTTATTTCCAATGGGATTTGAAAATGAGCAAGGCTTTAGCAAGGGATGTCAGGCAATATTTCATCCTGGTGCTTCTGGAGAAGAAAATAGCCAGCTCCAATCTTTACAAGAGGCAACTTTCCAGTGGGAGGAAATGATTTTTCCCCTCTTTGCACCTGCGGGTAGTTGAGGGAGTTTTACTGTAATATTTATTTGTTTATTTCATTCTAAGAGTATTGGTAAAAGAAAGAATAACAGGCAGTTCCACCAGAAATGGCTAAAGACTCATTGGAAAATGCAGCAATATTTAAATAGGTGGTTCTAATGCTTGCCAGGTACACCAACCCCCACCTCCAACTCCTAAAATCCCCAGCATATCTTCTCCTGAACATATCCCAGGTGCTGCCTCCTGTGCAAGATGGTTCCTGAGCCTTCGCAGGTGTTATTGTCTTTTTTGGTTTTCTTTATTTGTTTCCTTGGCATTTCTTACCAGGGTAGATTTATGGGGTAGATGACAAGGTGTGATTTAAAAAAAAACAAATGGCATCTTTGCATTATGCTATCTATACTTTGATTTACTAACATGCATTCATACTGCAAACGCCTTGTAGAATGAAAACTCCTTGAGGTCAAGGAGTATTTCATTTTTGTATTTGTATACCAAGCACCCTACCCCACAGTTATACATTGTAGACAGTCAGTAAATGTAAAATTGAATGGATTGAAACCCCATCACCTGTTCATTGTGTTAAAAAAGGAATGGAGCCAAGATGGGGGAGTAGAAGCAGGAAATTCTATGACCTCCCCCCAAAACAACCTCAAATACCTATAATGTATGACTTTAAACAAACTTTAGAACTGCAGAACTAACAAAGTGACAGAGAGAAACAAATCTCCTGCTGAAGGCAGCCTGGCAGGGTGACAGGGTTCATTGCAGCACACTGGGGGTCCAGTCCAGTCCCACATAAGCCACGTGGTTTTGGTCCCAGGGAGGTAGCAGCAGCCTGAGAAGACTTCAGGAGAGTGAATCACCAGCAGCTGTGATGGTTTCCAGACTTTTCAAACCCGTAAACTCTAAAAAGAAATTTAAAGCTCAGTTGGGAACTCTGTTGGAAAGGAAGGGAGTGGTCTGACCTCTACCCCTGGGGGCAGGAGGTAGTCGAGGCACAGTGGCTGCAGCAACTGCCATGTGGTTGCCTCAGGAGCTCTTGGCCTACAGATCATAGGGGGACCAAGCAACTATTCAGAGGGTAATAGCTCTTACTTTGACCTGCTTGGATCTGGGTCACTTTCTTGGGTGGTGGTCCTGGGATGAAAAATACCAGTTTGCCAGTGCAGTGTCTATAGAGAGAGTGCCCTTCTCAGACCTCTGACATTTGTGAAAACCCCAGTGATTTGGGAGAAAGCTCTCATCTCTGGAAGCAGAGTTCTACCATGACAAAGACCTCAAAAGTCAAGTAATTGACTGGCAATATGAGCAAGCAGAGGAAGCACAAATAGACCAGAGAATCCTGTTTTGGGGACAAAAAGGATCAAAGCATGGAATGAGAGGAAGACAATGAAGTCAGAACTCCGGCATCAAAAGCTTCCAAGAAAAATATGAATTGGTTACAGGCCATGGAGGAGTTCAAGAAGGATTTTGAAAATCAAGTAAGAGAAGTGGGGGAAAAAATGAGAAGAGAAATGAGAATGATGCAAGAAAATCATGAAAAGAGAGTCAACAACTTGACTGAAGAATATAACACTTTAAAAATAGACTAACTCAAATGGCAAAAGAGGCCCAAAAAGTCAATGAGGAGAAGAATGCCTTAAAAAGCCAAATTTGCCAGATGAAAAAGGAATTTCAAAAGCTCACTGCAGAGAATAATTCCTTCAGAATTAGATTGGAGCAAATGGAAGCTAATGACTTTATGAGAAATCAAGAAACTCTAAAACAGATCCAAACAAATGAAAAAATAGAAGGCAATGTGAAATATCTCATTGGAAAAAACACTGACCTGGAAAATAGATCCAGGAGAGATAATTTAAAAATTATTGGTCTACGTGAAAACCACAATCAAGAAAAGAACCTAGAAATAATCTTTCAAGAAATTCTCAAGGAAAATGCCCTGATATTTTAAAACCAGAGGGCAAAATAGAAATTGAAAGAATTCACCGATCACCTCTTGAAAAAGATCCCCAAAAGAAGACTCCTAGGAATATTATGACCAAATTCCAGATTTCCCAGGTCAAGGAGAAAATTTTACAAGCAGCCAGGAATAAACAATTTGAGTATTGTGGAAACACAATCAGGATAACACAAGATCTAGCAGCTTGTGCATTAAGGGATTGAAGGGCTTGGAATATGACATTCTGGAGGTCAAAGGAGCTAGGATTAAAATCAAGAATCACCCACCCAGTAATACCAAGTATAATGTTTCAGGGGAAAATATGGTCATTCAATGAAATAGAAGACTTTCAAGCATTCTTGATGAAAAAAAACAAAACAAAACCAGAGTTAAATAGAAAATTTGACTTTCAAATACAAGAAGAAAGAGAAGTATGAGAAGGTAAACAGGGAAAAAGAAATCATAAGGAACTTATTAAAATTGAATTATTTACATTCCTACATGGTAAAAATATAATTGTAATTTATGAGACTTTTCTCAGTATGGGGATAGTTGAAGGGAATATATATATGAATACACACGTATATGTTTATATAGGAGGGTATATGTGCATATAAATACATATGGGAGTGTGTGTATATATGTATACATGTATACATAGACAGGAATAGGATCAGTTGAATAGGAAGGGATGATATCTAAAAAATAAAATTAAGAGGTAAGAGAGGAATATAATGAGAGGAGATAGAGATAGAATTGGGTAAACTACCTCTTATAAAAGAGGCAAGAGAAAGCTGTTACAATGGAGGGGAAGGACAGGAAGGCAAAAGGGAATGGGTCAACCTTACTCTCATTGAATTTGGCTTAAGGAGGGAATAACATACACACTAAATTAAGTATTTTACCCTATAGGATAGGAGGGAGGAAGGGGATAAGAGGGGAGATCATAGAAGGGAGAACAGATGGGGGGAGGGTAGTTAGAAGCACACACTTTTGAAAAGGGACAGGGTCAAAGTAGAAAATAGGACAAGTGGAGGTTGGGATAAGATGGATGGAAATAAGTCATTCTTTCACAATATATTTACTATGGAAATGTTTTTCGTAACTTCGCATGCATAACCTATAGTGAATCACTTTTCCCATCAGTAGGGGTGGGTACCGAGGGAAGAAGGGAAAGAATCTGGAAGTCAAAGTTTTAAAATCAAATGTTAAAAATATATTATTATTATTATTGTTATTAATTAATTCAATTTTTTACATGCAACTGGGAAATAAGATATACAGGCACTGAGGTATAGAAATCCATCTGGCCCTACTAGAAATTCAGAGGAAGGATGGGGGAGGATATAAGAGAGAGCAGATTGGGGTAAGGGGTATTCATTAGGATCACTATCTGGGGGGAAGTCAAAATATGGGGAGAAATTTTGTAATTCAAAATCTTGTGGAAATGAATGTTGAAAACTAAAAATAAACAAATTAAACAACACCCCCCCCCCCCAAATCAACAACAAAAAGCAGACAAGAGTTGGATAGTAATGCTAGATCTTATACGGTGTTTTAAGGTTTCCAAACACTTTCCTTAAACAATCCTGTAAAATGGGTAGTGTACCAGTTTTTCCACTTTGCTGAAGAGAAAACTGCGGCTCAAAAGTGTTTCTCACAAATTGAAATGACTTGCCAAAGGTCAAATAGCTACGGGTCCAGCCCTTCTTCTCCTTTCCTCTTTTTATGTTAATATTTGCCTGATACCATTTGTTTCCTTACATTTCACCTTGTCTTCTAACCTTACCTGGTAAGAAAGGCAAATAACTAAAATTGAAACAAAAAACCACAGCTACCACATCTGACAATGTATACAACACCCTGCATCCATAGTCCATTAGTTTTTCAAGAACAGAAGAATTCAGACTTTCTTGACTTTGACAATGACTTTCTTTTTAGCTGAACTACAAAGCCTATGTTGAGCAAGAGTAAACTAATGGGAGGAATGGGTCAGAAATAATTTGGTAACAGGTAGCATTCTATTCTGCATTAATTATTAAACCTATTCCTGTGATAAAGTATACTTCCATTGAAGAGGACAGAGTTTGTTAACATGGATACTCTTTCTGAATAAATCCATAAATTCATGCAAATATATGTCGTTTATATACCTTGATAAAGCTTTACCATCCATAGACTTGGAAGAACTCCCAGGTTTTCACCTTAGAGAAGTTCCTTGGTTTTACATAGCAAGCTATTAATTATAATTATTATTGTTCTATAATTGTGGATAGTGAAAGATCCATCTAGAAAGACTAGTTTTTTTTTTGTTTTGTTTTGTTTTTTGCAAAGGCACATGAATATGAACAATAAGTGCCAGTAATACAAGACAACAAGGAGACAATTCAGGCTGATGCTTACCGGTGTTTTTTTCTCTTTCTTTTATAAATCACAGGCCGAACACTAGGATGCCACGGTATCTCGGCAACAACTCGACAACAGATGTAAAATATTCCCTCAGAGAATGGGAGGGGGGAATCATTTGTCTTCAGTGAAGGTATTTAACATTCTGTACCACTCTCAACATAAATTAATTTTCAGTTAAGCTAATAGTGTTTCTACATATGTATTTTTCATTTACATGGAACGAGATCTTAATAGTTAGAACTTTCATTTTCTGCTGTAAGGATTAGCTTTAGGTAAAGTTAATATCCCTTGTTGACAGAGGTGGACTAGGTAGCTGACTGTGAAATTTCCATAGTGTTGGAATGTGGTCCCTTCTCTTACCCTCCAATGCCTCCCATCTCCGATTAGAAATATCTAAAATTCATTTAACAGGAACAAAACATTTTACTGCTAAAGTAAAAGTACATGATGCAATCAACCTTGAGAGAGGTAACTTTAAAATTTAAATTCATACTAGGGTGTAAATGACTTGTATCATATTACTTCTTGAGAGGGAATTTTAAGAAGGGAAAGATGAAGAGAAAACTATAGAACTTCTAAAGGAGAAAAGAATGCTCCAGAAAGAAAAGAAGGGGAAGGGGACGAAGGACAGTCTTTGTATATAGTAGATAGAATTTGCCTCTATCTAGCAGTAAGATGTGGGGAGGAGGCACTGGACTTACTCATTTACTACCTGAATGACCAACTCAGTTCATTTCTCTGACTCTTAGTTTTCTAATCAATAAAAAGTCTGGGTGGCCCCTGGTTAGGAATGTTGTAGATGAGATTTTTTTTTTTTTTAGGGAAAGGTAGGACCAAATGACTTCTAAGTTCCCTTCCAACTCTGACATGCTGTTATTCCACATGAGGGGTTAGGTTAGAACCTAAGGTATATAAGGAGGACCTGAGTTCAATCTAGCCTCAGACATTTACAAGATATGTGACCCTGGGCAAGTCACTTAACCCTGATTGTCTCCAAATTAAAACAAACAAACAAATAAAACTCTAAGTAGTTTCCAGCTCTAAATCCAGAGCCTCTCTCTCTCTCCTTACTCCCTCTCCATCTTTTCTGTAGGGTTGGCACCAATAACCTAATAGACCCTGGAATAAAGTTACACTTTTTAGGGATTTAAAATAAGGCAGGGTGGAGTTGATTGTGAGTTTAACCATAAGAGATTGAGCCCTTGCAGGAAGGGCTATTCTAGTAAGGATGTTTCTACTACAGCAAGACGTAGGTGGGAGAATGTGTACCAGAGCTAAATTAATGTAGTTTTACTTTGTTTTTGTTTTTTGTAAGTCTGGTATACCCTTACTTTGGAGTTTGGGATTTAAGGGTGATTGAAACATACATATAGAGCAAGAAGGGACCTGAGAAGCCATCTAGATCATCCCCCCTCATTTTACAGATGAGACCCAGAGAGTTAGATGACTTGTCCAAGGTCATACAAGAAGTGAGCATCAGAGCCTCAATCTGAACTTAAGTCCTTTGAATCCTGAACCACAATCTTTTATTCTAAATAGCATTTATATGGCACCTTAAGGTTTGCAAAACACTTGGCATGTTATTTCATTTTTATCTTGACAGTAGCCCTGTGAATTAGATGCTATTAATTATCCCCATTTTACAGATGAGGAAACTGAGTTTGAGAGAAGTAATATGGCTTGTTTAGGATTGTGTAAGAAACCGTATACTTCTGTGTTGTTTATTTTTTGAGAAATGTGTGTGTATGTGTGTGTGTGTGAAATTTAACAATATAGAGATAAAGTTTATTTATTACTAGTTATTACCATCTGTACCTTCTTGTTTTCTGTGCATTAAAAGAAAAAAAGGTTTATTAATACCTGGCTGGAGTATTTGTAACCATCAACTAATCTGTCCCCTCCTTCCTTGTGGATAGAATCTATCTGTTGTAACAAAACATATATGGTCCCAGAAAACAAATCAACCCATTGACCATGTCTGAGAATGCCTTTTTCATTTTGAATCTCTTGCCAGAACTTTTTAAATTGTGGGTCACTATGGTGTCATGAAAAATTTGGTGACAGTAAAAGGTTTCTAAACATGCAACAACCAAACAATTAAAAATGAAATGTGTAATGAAGCCAAGGTGTTTCTGGCAGCCCTTGCAACTTCACTGTAGCCTTGGTTCTAAACCCAAAGCATGCACACATTGCATTGCAGCCCTCAGGCCATGCAACACTGAGCAAAAAGGGATCTCAAATGGAAAAAGTTTAAGAAACCCTGTTTTAGGCAATCATTTTCCTGCCAAGATGTGGGAAACCGGGTTGATCATCAGTCTTTTCAAGTAATTATTGTCTGCTGTTTTTAGTTGGAATTCAGAGATCTTTCAATTTCACATTAGTTTTGTTATAACTGCATATGTTGTTCTGTTCACTTAACTTTGTATCTGTTTGTGAACATCTTCTAGGATTCTCTAACTCTCATCCTATTTACCATTTCTAGTGGCACAGTAAGATTCCATTACATTCACACATGACAGTATCCAGTGGTTTGCTCATTGCTGGTTGTCTCTTACTATTTCCAGTTCTTTGCTATAAGAGTAGCTACAGATATTTTGTATATATGAGTTTATTCCCACTTTCTTTGCTTTTTTTGTGGTGGTGGTAGTGGGGATATGCCTTGTAGTGGTACCACTGAGTACAATGATGAGCACAGTTCTGTAATTTTTTTTTTTTTTTAGTTTCACATTAACTGGTTCTTTATTGGATTAAAACCTAAACATTGTCAGTTTGAGAAGAAACCCACTTTGATGTGGTACAGCAATCTTGCTGTTAAAATCTAAATTCCTCTTGATCCTTGGTAAAATTTATTCCAAGAAAAAGAATAGATACATATTTATTTTAAAAACATGAACCATGGATATTCAGATCTGAAACAAAGTCACTTAGATTTTGATGCACTTGCTCCCCTGATTTTTAGGCTGAGCATCATTTAACTCCCTAAAGACCTTAGCAGGAGAAAAGGATTTCTTATTGTTCCTATTCTCCTTGAGATGACCAGGAGTGAAATAGAATAAAACAAAACAATAACAACAACAAAAAACCCACACCAAAAAGTCATGTGGCCTGGTTGTTCCCAAATGGGGTTAGAAATATGGGAAATTTAAAGTTGTATTCGTATTTATCACCTTCCTGCCTAGTCAATGAAAGTTTAGATTCATGATTTAAAAAAAATTTTTTAAATATACACATTTTTGTCTTTGCTGACAATGATTTTGTTTTTTAAATTCAGGTAAAGAAGGAATGGCCATTTTCATTTTGAATCCTTATTGTTTTCTGGATTCCTGTCCACTCTGATAACTTTTAGTAAAGTTAAAATTCCAATAGGGTTTGCCTCAAATCTTATTGCTTCACCTGTAATAACCCTTTCAGTTTTCTTTTTTTAAAGTTAGGTGGCAAATTCATTGGATATTTTGTCATGGCTTTTACTGGAGACTGGGGAGAGGCAGAGTAGCCAATAAACAAAGGTAATTTTCTCTTAAAAAAACAAAACAAAACAAAAAACGGGGCGGGCGGGGGTGGTGGGAAAGAGAAGATGCTGTTATCTCTCACCAGTGGGGGGAGGGGGGAGACGGAAAGGGGGAAAGCATTCAAAGCCCATGAGTCAAGCCATAGCCAAAACCATGATCTACCCCTAAGTAGATTTTTTCCCCTTTTTATTTTTAAATAAAATCTCCCCAAACCATCAATTTTTAATCTTCCCCAGATTGAGCTTCATCTTCAGACCCTTCATCCCCAGACTTTTCAGGTGGGGGGCTAGCAGACTTTTTCTTTTCTGGGGGGCTTTCTGGCTCCTCATCCTCTTCTTTGGGGGAAGGAGTCTTTTTCCTTTGATGCCTTTGATGCTGTGGGACGGCCCACTTTTCCTTTGCCTTTCACTGGACTTGGTGTCACTGTAGCCTTTAGCCTAGGTTTGGGCATTTTCTTTTCTTTCCTTTCAGGCTTGGATTTCTTCACAATCTTTTTGTTTTTCTTTTTTGAACTTCCATAATCACTATCATCATCATCTTCCATTAGGAAATCTTCATCACTGCCAGAATTCTCCTGGAATGGTGCCTCTTCTTCCTCTTCTTGTTCTTCTTCACTCCCCACGTCTTCCATGAGCATCTCCCTCTGCTTGGAAGCTGCTTTGGAGGCTGCCTGGCGCTGTTGGCGAACACTTTTGTGATCTTTTTCATCTTCACTATCCTCTGGTGAGTGTGAATCATCCTTCTTGGTCTTCACATCTTTTTCTTCAGAGTCCTCACTATCTTCCTGTGAATTTTTCCCAGACCTCCTCTTGTTTTTAGCTTCTCGGGGTGATGAACGGATTTTCTTAGCTGGAGGGGCTGAATCTCTTCCATAATCTTCATCTGCATCATCAGATTCCTGAAACTGTGAATAATCGACCACCTTCCTGTTTCTGACGGGCGGGGACATGTTCGCAGCCGAAACCAGACCTCCAGCGAAGCTGAGACCAGGCCCCCATGAGACCAGGCCCCTCCCCCCCTCCCCCCCGAGCTGCTTTGGCCGCCGAGGAGGCCCAGGCCGCTAGCTTCTCAGGCTCTGCCGCCACTGGATCCAGGCCCCTGGGATCTGCCGATCCCCCCCCCCCCGCCCCGCTCCCGCTCCCCCGTCTCTTCAAAATGGATCAGTTCTGTAATTTTTAGGGGGCACAATTCCTAATTGCTTTCCAGAATGATAGAACAATTCCCAGTTTCATAAATAGTACATTGGTGTGCTTGTCCTCCCACAACCTTTCCTAGTGGTATTTTCCTTGTTATCTCATCATCTTTGCTCATCTAATAAGTATGGGGTGGAACCTTAGAGTTGTTTCAAGTAACATTCCTCTAATCATGAGTGATTTCCAGCATTTTCCTAATGGCAGTTGATACTTTGTATTTCTTCATTTTAAAAGTACCTGTTCATATCTTGGGACTATTTATGTATTGGGGAATGGCTTTTATACTTACATATTTGAACTAATTCTTCATATATCCTGGATATTAGACCTTTATGTGAGAAATTTAAAGTACTTCTCTGCCTCCCTCGGGTAACTGATTCAGCTAAGAGAGCATTTGATCCATATCTGTTACAGAGAAATTTATCTATTATAGCAATGATTATAGACTCTTTTCAAAGTGAACATTGAAATCCCAAATGAAGTGGTTAGAAAAGACAAGTCTAGGTGAAATTGCATTGTCTAGTATGGATATATCATTCAGGAAATTGAATTAACTTTGTGAAGAAATACAAATTTGAGCTTCTAAAAAAATGGAGGTTAAAACCTTCTTTAGAGAGGACCAGGGATTTGTTTGACATTTAAAAAGATTTGCAATTCAACAGACAGTTTCAAACACCTGCTACCATCAAGTCACTTTGATAGCTGGGGATACCAAGATGAAATTCCATAGTTCTTGCCCTCAGAAGCTTACAGTTTAATAATGGGGGTAATATTATTATTATTATTATTTTTGCTTTTTGGAGGGGGGAAGGCAAAGCAATTGGGGTTGACTTGCTCAAGGTCAAACAGCTAGTTAGTGTTAAGTGTCTGAGGCTAGATTTGACCTCAGGTCCTCCTGACTCCAGGGCTGTTGCTCTATTCACTGCACCACCTACCTGCCCCTCCACACTAATTATTATAAGGCAATGAAGAATATGGAAAATGGATAGGAGAAGTCCAAAGAGAGAGAGCTGTGAGAAATACGAAGCTACCATCACTGAGTTAGCATGTGGAATGGCAAAAACATTGGGCCTGGAGTCAGGAGTATATTAGTTTAGAATTTGTCCTGTAATATTTACTCATTAGGTGATCATGAATATTCACTTAATCCAGCTGGGCCTCAGTTTTGTCACCTATAAGATATATTAGGATGTTTGTTACTAATGTTGTCTTGATTCCCTTCTTTTGGGTATTAGTGCCATCCATGATTTTTCTAATCATTTGTTGTCTTTCTTTTCTTCAGATATCTTGAAATTTAGTCCTTTAATACTTTGAAAACCACGTCTCCTTTAGCACGGATTTCTTCTTTGCATAATTGCTCTAATATAGCCAGGAGTATGCTGGAACCAACTGCCACTGTCCTAAGATAGCCTATTGTTAAAACTTCAATGTTAATAAGTGTACCTCAGAAATCAGAAAATTCTATAAATCTGGGTTTGGTTTCATATTTCATTGATTATCTGGACTTAACAAATGATGAAAAAAATGTTAAAAATGAAGATCAGACTTCAAAATTCATCATGTACACTATGATCTCCCCATGAAGAGCTGGTTATTAAACATTTAACATCACATCCTTGGGTTTAACCATTCCTGTTAACTTCATTTTCCAAAATGTCATTTCTTCATATGGCATATTAGAGATGGAAATATGAAATACAACATGTAGTGATTCCATTGTCAGCTATATGATGAAAACAAATTGCTAAAGAAATGGAAGGATATCTCTTTTATTTTTCTTCTATTTGTTGTCTTTCTAATTTTACATATATGCACATATATACATACACACAAACATATATAGATATATACAGTACATATATACATACATAAATATGTGTGTATGTGAATTAGATGGATCTAAAAGCAATGTTACTTCAGACTTCTCCCTTTTGGTTATTGGTCTATTGTTTCATGAATGATACTGTAGGTCATGCTTTGCAAGCATACCAGTTATTTCCTGATAGAGGTGGTTTCTGGGTCTGCCCTTTATAACAATTAAGCTTCAGTGGGAAATGATAATAATCAGAGTCAATTTCTTTTACTTTGTCCATTTTCCATTGTCCTATGTTAAAAATGTATTTGAATAAGCCAAATTGGATCTATTGTGTTTGCATCCACATTCTATCTTCTTAATCTTGTATGCTAGTTTCATATTGATTTTGACTTTTATTTTAATCTATCAATAATCTGACCACACAAATAGCTGACTCAGAAGTGAATGTCACACTGGTAATTAGTCACTTCCTGACTTTTAAGATACAGTCAATTTTATAGTTTTTGGTGTTTCATTCTCCCAATTTTCAATGCCTTCTGACTCTTCTTGAAGAAAATATTTCTGGCAACTCAATCTTCTGAGGAGTTTACACATCTTTGGCTTTCTTCACTTATTAATCTTGAGCCATATTCATTAATATATTTGTTTTTTTTTCATCTTCCTCAGTGCCCACCTTGCCATTGAAGACAATAATATCAATGCACATCTTGACATGGAAACTTATTATTTTCTTAGAATTTTTCTTCTGTCAGTGGCATAAAAGTTGGTAAATATGCTGCAAACATCTTTCTTGTGGACTTTTAGCTTATTCTTTTTATTACTATTTCAAGGAAAGAACCAAATGTCTAATAGAATGATGTTTTCTTTGATTTTGGGTATATATTGAAGAAGAACTTGTGAGCCATCTTCATATTCAGCTGAACAATAGTTTCATTTATTGTGATATCAATATTGATTTGAATTTTATTGTTCCCATCATATGTCAGCTCATTAATCATTGGACAAGGATGTCACTTTTAGGGTTTAATGGTTGTTAATATTTATTGGTGTTCCGAAACCTATGTGGTTCTTAGTATCCTCTGACCTTTTTTTCCCACCAACATCGCCACTATTAGTGGAGAAGCAGAATGACTGAGATAAATTTTTTAAAAAAAATTTCATAGTTTTCCTAGTAGAGGAATTTATCTGGTCATATGAGGCTTGTCTTCAGAAAGCAGATAACGGCTGTTGGTTGGTCTATATTTAAATCTCTGTTATCTTCCAGAAACTCCACTAAGATGGCATAGGTTTTAGGAATTTAGGGTCACCTCCAGGGAATAATATGGTGTCAGAGTAGGATTTTTATAGAAGTCTTCCATGCCTAGAAAAATAAAGATGACCAGAAGTGATGAGTTCCCCTTAATTTCACTGGCCATTACTCAATAAAAGCCATGCAGTCTCTGAGCAACCTCAAAAGTTATTTTTCTACCAAAAGTTCTGGCAGCAGAACTTTTCTATGTAAAATTCTGTGCTAATATTCTCTGCCTGGCTTATTTACTCTGGGAAAGGGTTTGGAAATTGATCCCATTTCTTTTCCCTAGTCATTTGCCTGGTGAGATGAACTATAGAGAATTAAATTTTTTTTGCAATGAAGAGAGAGTGAATGAGACATTTAATGAAGACTAGCAAGCATACATACACACACATTTGGGTGGACAATTTCCATCTCAATAAGCCATGTAAACACATAAAAATAACTTTTATATATTGATCATATAATTGTCATCTCTATGCCTAATGGCATAAATAAACACGGCTACTTTCAGATAAAAATAATTATAATAATAACTAACCTTTTTATAGGATTTTAAGATTCATACTTAGAGCAAATCACTTTATATATGTGTGTGTATATGTGTGTATACACACATGTTAATATTTGCAAATCACTTGATATACAAATTATCTCATTTGATTCTAATCAGAGCCAAGACCAGCCAGGCTTTCCGTGTAGCCCTCAAAAAATAACTAAAGGAGAAAAAAGAAAAAAAATGACTACTACTTGGTACTACTACTTGTTATTCTGGGATATAAAGAGAGAATAATGAGATAATGATGAGCTACTATCAACATGCATCCTAGGAGTAACTGAAAATTGATTGCTGGTGAAGAGACAGTAAAAAGAGAAACCCCTAGAAGAACCGTGTATCTTTCAAAAGTCTAAAACTGGCATTTAGGGTCTCTGTGCTTGCTACTTGGCTCCCCCAAGAACTGAAGGTAATAGCACATAATTTGCATTTCAGAGTTATCCCACCTTTTCATCAGAGAGGCCAGTTTTGAATAGAAGAGGATCATACCTTTAAACAACAGAAAATTATCCTCTCAATCCAATCACACAATTTATTTCTGTCTACTTTTTATGAGACATATTCTGGTTGGATCTGAATGGGAAAGGGTTGTTATTATGGATACCCCATTCCAAATAGCCAAGAAGTAATGGGATGTTGGTTGACAATTATGGTATTGTCAAAGAAGACTAAGATATCAGGTGTCTAACAAAATATACATTTTAGTATTTAGATTAAAATGTATAGGTGATTCAGTGGATAGAGCAATGAACCTGGAGTCAGGAAGACATCTTCCTGAGTTCAAATCTGCACTCAAAAACTGACTAGCTTGGCACCCTGGGGGAGCCATTTTTACCATGTTTGCTTCAGTTTTCTCATCTGTAAAATGAGTTGGAGAAAGGCAATAGCAAACCCTTACAGTATATTTGCCAAGAAAACCCCAAACAGGGTCAGAGTTAGACATAACTGAAGAATGACAACAACAGTAATGATGGAGGTATTTGTTCTGACATCTGGATTGACAGAAATCCAAGTAAAATAATATAAGGGCTTTATTTGAACACATTTTTAGTTTTAGCCAGTATTATGTTGTAGCTAGTAAATAATTGGATCAAAAGAAGTAATACAGTCCCAGTCATAGTTCAATATAATCCCACTATATGAAGTAGAAAATGGCACAAGATCCTTTCAAGTTTGGAACCTTTTCCTAGCATAGAACCTTCAGTGGTGGGTGTTTTGGGTATCCATGATTATGAATTCAGAGCAAGCACCATGTCAGGACATTCTCTACCAAAAGACCAGGTAGCAACCATAAACAGTCAATCATTTAATCGAGACATGATATTTTATGGGCAGAAGTAAATATTTATGACTAAATACATAATACTTAAAGACATAAGTAAAAAAAATGGGACAAATCAAGTAACAGAATCACTGTAAAGTTCCATATTTTAATTGGCTCTAAGATCCTTTAGACTCTAGTGTCAGTGGGAAAGGTAACATAATATTGCCTGGACAACTTGCACTCTGAGATGAGGAAAGTGCCTATGCCTATGCCTATGCCCCTTGTAGTTTCACTTCCTGACAGGCAGTCATGCTTCAGTTTCTCCTTTTCAGTTACCCCTCTGGTAGATCCTGGGGAGTGGTCCCAGTCTGTCTGCTTCTGCTTTTCTAACCTGTCTCCATTTCGGTCATTTGTTACTATGGTTTCTTCTTGGTGGGGTAATGATGGTTTCTTCTTGGTAGGGTAGTGGGTATTTTGTAAGACAGTCCTAGCCCAGCATGCCTCATGGTCTATTCAACACATTTTCAGCTCTCTTATTGGATCGGATCCTACTAGGGTCTATTGGAGAAATGTCACCTAGGCAACTAATAAGAGTTTTCTACTATCTCCCCTTCTCCCATCACCCTTAGTCCTTAACCTCATTTCTGGGTGGGTCAGGGAATAGGGATGTGATGATGTTGAGTAGTCTATATTTGAAGGAGTGGTTGGCTTCTCTTTATTTAATGGTTAAAAATTACTAAAATAAAACTTTTCTTTGGTCCTCATTGGTTCCTAAAGCAATTTAAAATAACAATTTTAAATTAGTAATATTCCTTACTTATCTTCTGCCACATGCATTATTTTTTCCTATTATAGTATCAGCAGTAAAGTCATAAGGAAAAATATGGATACTATTTGTGTCTATATTTATTGGTATTGAGCAAGCATTTATTTATATGCATATATAGACACCCATATATGCACACATATTATATAGTTATATACACACATGAGCATATACACATATGTATATGCATCAGTATGCTCATAAATATTTAGCAACCAACTCTCTGGGCAAAAAAGCAGGCTGTAGTTTTAAGTTAGATCTGCATTGTTAACATCTTCCCAATCCTTTTCTTAAATCTAGATAATCAAAAATAAAATCAAGTTCTGATTTATAGCATTTGCTGATTTCTGAGGTTTAAATTCTTACACAATATATTAGCAATTATAAATCCAAGCTGGCTCTAGCACACATGTTTATATGTGTGTGGTATAGATGCACATAAATATATAGGGGATAAAGACTGGGTCTATGCTTTTCACTGGAATAGACAGCTCCTGGATGAACAGCCTCACTCTCCTGATTCAGATCAATCCTTTCTCTGCAACTTATCATCTTAGAGAGTTGCTTAGAACCCTTAGAAGTTAGGTGACTTTCCCGGGGTCACCAGCATGCTAGAAGCTGACTTGAACCCAAGTCTTCCTGGCTTTAAGCCACCTTTCTATTATGCCATTCTACCTCTTTAAATATTTACTCCACTCATTCATTAATTCAATGGTTTATAAAAATTTATTTTTGACAGAGGTAAATAAATTCAACAGTTCTATTCCTTGAATTTTTCATTTAACAAAATATTTAGGATAATGAACTTTTCTTTGTCAGATCCTGGACTCTTATTCAAGTGAGGGGAGTTTTCCCATGCATCTAGTGTCTAATACACTAGTGTCTAAGTGATCCAGAATTGATTCTGCACTTAAAGACATACTTTTGGAGTAGGTAAGTAGGTAAAATTTGATGGAATCAAATCCTCAGTGAAGATTTTAGTTTTTCCTGAATCTTTCTTTCTCTTCCTCTTGGCATGTATATGTAAGAAAGGTCACAATTCACATCTTTAGGGGATCTCTCTTTGTGCTATTATAATATCTGGCACTCATATAGTACTTTATGTATATTATTTCATATGACCCTTGCCACAACACCAGGACATAGGTGGTATTAGATTTTACTGAAATGGGCATCCATTTTACATGTGAGGAAATTGAGACTTAGAGAGGGAAAGGGACTTGCCTAAGGTCCTTTAGCTAGTAGATACAGAGATAGGACTTGAACTGAGTACTTGGAACTCCAGGGCCAGTGTTCAATCCACTAAGCCATGGTGCTACTCCCAATATAGAGGAGTAGCAGATGCTAACAGTTTAACTCCAGGGCAAATGTGTTAGCATTCTTTTAACTTAAAAGCAGAAAGGAGAAACTGAGGGACAAGCTTCTGATATTATAACTAGATTAAGAAGTTTAGGATTGGGAAACAGAATAGAAACTATTTAGGAAAACATAGAGTAGAATTTTAAAAATAAGATAAATATTTTAATGTCTTCTCATTCAGAACATTCCTTCCTTCTTCAATAAAAAGACAATGGAGAGATACTTGGTAGGTAAAAGAAAGGCTGTAACATGTTAGGGATAGGATTAGGGGCTGGATCTGTGGTTTCATTGATATGGGGAATGACCAGTGAGGAAACTCCCTCTACTAATGCAGCTTGGTGCCTGTAACTGCAAGTCTTAGAGAGTTGCCTGGCAAAATGAGAGCTCTGGCATGAAACCAGGTCTTTCTGGTCCTAAGGCCAGCTCTTGATGAACTTAACAGTTAGGAAAGCAGGGAAATTTGATCTATTGAGGCAATAAACTGTTGTTAAAACCTCTGAGGAGGACATGCCAGTCTTTCTCCCACTTTGAGCTGCCCAGATCTAGCTTATATAAGTGGGCTAGCCCAGATTTTTGGTCTGGCATTTCAAAAGTGGTCCTGATAATACAGTTAACAATTGTCACGAGGACAAATAAGATTTATGCGATCTGTGTCCTATGGGATAAAACAACATAGTTCTTGGGAGTCTGGTTATCTGGCCTGTTTTCCTTTATGTGTCTATTGTGAATTCTCATGTGTTGAATGTGACCTGGGGAGATTCCTTGGTAATGTTCTAAGCTGGTGGTCTGAAGCCCATGATCTAAAGGCACAGAATATAGCAGGGGGCTTGGTCAGAGATTAATGATAATATCACAGGATCAGGGATGGCCATGTCCTTGTCAATGCCATCATAACCCTTCCCAGTGTTGTTACACCTACACCATGGGTCATGGGACTCTTGCAGTCAGTAGTTGCAGGACCCTCATAACACCATTAACACATTAACATGTTCATTTCTGCCTACTGTGACCAGCAGACTAACATTTATCAAAGTGACTTAAAAAGTAATAAGGAAATAAACATTTTGGCTAATCACAAGTCAGGTGTGAGTCTGGATCTTCAGGCTACAAATTAAAAGCAAATTTAGCTCAGGCAGTGGGTATATCATGTAGCTAACAAGGCATTAACTCTGAAAGGAACACTGAGGGAAATGGAACTTGAAAGCACAACCCAGAATGATACAGCATGACCTTGGACCACTGGGAAACACAAGCAGGAAATAACTTGAGGTGATCCTCATCCTTTATAAATGAAGTGGCCCTTTCAGAGCAGCTGCTTCAAAGAGAACATGAGTCATGGGGCCAGAGTTGCAAGTAGCACCAGGTTCCATGGAGGCTGGCTACAAACCAAAGGATCGATCTAATGTAGAAAACATGGAAAGGGCTAGAGTCTATTTAACCATTCATGAATAAGGAAGATCATCAGAATTAGCATTGAATACCAATGTCTATATATATGTGTGTTATATCTTTGTACACACACACACACACACACAGAGGAAGAAGCATGGCAGAGTAGATAGAGATATTGCTTTGGAAGCAGGATGAACTGAGTTCAAATCCTCTTTTCAACTCATACTAGTTATATGACTATAAATGGGGAAATCACTCAGTCTCTCAGTGTCCAAATACTTCTCTAAAAGTATAGATTGCAGAGGTGTTGAACTTTATTGGATGTAGTTTCATACCAAGAGTTCATTGTACTCATTGAATCCCAGGCCTAGGTTGAATTCCACCACATACACACACACACACACACACACACACACACACACACACACACACACACACACTTCCATCGAGTCTAGAGTAAGACATTAGAGTAAATGTCTCTAATGTGGGCCATCAGTGACTAGATTTGCCATAGAACAAGTCCAGCTAGGTTGAGCTATATTGGAAAGTATAAATGAATGAATCAACAAATAGTGTTTATTAAGTTGTAGTATATGCCAGGTACTAGGTGAGGCACTATTAGGCACTAGGGATACAAATACAGAAGAGATATAGTCCCCGCCCTCAAAGAATTTATATTCTAATATATGAGGCAACAAATAAAGTGAAGGGGTGGTCAGGGAAGAAAGTTTGGACAAGATAGTCTCAGGGATGGCTAGTAGAGTTATGGGGCAATTGAAAGTCACACCCTTCATGGAAGCAATGGATTGGTTTTTGGATTACAAGCCCCCTAGAGCAGGGCTTGTAAAATGGGAGGGAAGACTATGTACATGGTGCTATGGCAAGAAGATGGCATATTTCCATAACTGAAGTCAGCTAAATGTAGTGAATGCTTGCTGACTAGGTCCCAGAAAGCTCTATATTAGAGATTTTATATTTTGTCATTTCTCTCCCCAATATCATTCTCTTTTTCAGGGAAAACTGAAACATAATAATAGTGGCTAACGTTTATGTAGCACACATTAAGGTTTGCATGGGATTTTTTTGGGTCCTCACAACTCTATGATGTAATACTATTATTAGCACCCCCATTTTACAAAGGAGGAAATGAAGATTGAAGGAAGTTAAATGACTTGTCTCGGGACACATAGTTAATGAGTATCTGAGGCATTATTAGAATTCAGGGCTCCCTAATTCCACATTCAATTTTTATCCACCTTGACACCTAACTTCTTCAAAAGTAAGATTAGAGCCATTCTGTCATTCATTTTCAATTTACTCCATTCATCTTGAGCAGCGTCTGATCCCTTCTTTGGTCCCAACCCTTCTTTTTCTACTTATTCTAATGTTGGTTGGACAAAGCTACCTTTTTGTTCACCTCAGTTTTTCTGTCATTAAAAATCTTAGTACTCCTCACATTATTCTTATAGGATTATAGTACAATTTTCTATCTATCCTCTGTTACAAGATCTTGTCTTCATCTTCTGTTTTTTTTCTGATTTTAAAAATCTGTGTTCATTTATTTGTACCCTCTATATTCTCATTCATTTCTTTAAACAACTCTCCATTTTCCTCCTTGTGTTGTTTTTCTGTGTCTTCAGAATTCCATTCTTGAGAGCTTTCCATCCATCTTGTCTAACCTCCCAGGTAGAATTATGGCCCAAGGAAATAAAATCCATTTTTGGTCTAAAATCTTTGAAATCTGCTCTCCTGAAATCTGTCCAAGACATGCTACTCCTAGATTTTTTCTATTACAGACATTAAGATGATAGCATTACCTATTTCAATGTTGCCAACATTTCTACTAGGGAACCACTTCCTCATTGTTGGTGATAATTAGTTTCAGAGTGGAAATTTCCTTTGTCAATTCCTTCAAAGGATGAAATCATCACTAAAAGCAAGTCAATGTATTATAAGTTGCTGACAGAGAGAGAGAGAGAGAGAGAGAGAGAGAGAGAGAGAGAGAGAGAGAGAGAGAGGTAGAGGTCCAGCATATGCCTGGTTAATTGAAGTTCTCAAACCCTATTATATCTTTCCCTTATGGCATACTTGTTATGCTGCCCAAACCTTCCATTTTTTTCCTGTCCAGGCAGTCTGTTGTGTACTGTGATGACAACATCACTTTTCTTTCTGACTCTGTTATCTTCACCCCCAAATACCCTCTACCTCGGGTTTCTGAATTTTCTCATGTAAGTACAGCTTTTTATAAGCAACTGTCACTCTGCTCTGCTTTACCTGTTTCATTTCTTTTTAATTGGGTACATTCTTCCCAGCCATAACTCTTCATCCCATCAGATTTGTCTCCATTCATCAGGATTTCTAGCTAACCTTCCTTGCCTGCTGCATGTTGTTATATGGGCATCTAAGTCCACATTCTGTCTTCTTCCTTGGATTTTTGTCTTCTGAGAAGAAGACATCATCATCATTATTAATTATTATTATTAAATATTTTAACAGCTCTGTGTCATTGTAGTATTTACCTTGGTGCCTGTAAGCAGGCAATATTTCCCTCCACTCTTAATTTTTGGTTTAAATCCATTTTAAAAATTTGGAGAAGAGCTTAATGCCAATGACCAAACACATAGTGAGTATCAGTAGGTTCTGGGGAAGGAAATGGTAAATTGCTCTGGTATCTTTGCCAAGAAAACTCCAAATTGGGTCACGAAGAGTCAGACATGATGCAAATGACTCAACAACATCAGTAAATTCTAGTATATTTCCAAGGGATTACATTCAGGAAATATAGGTAGAGAAAAACTGGTAGGTGGCCCATAAAATATATTGTCATATATCAAGAGCGAAGGATATGAACAATATGGAGACTGTATTCATAGTGTACTAAGTAGGGTACTGAACCAGGAGCCATGAGAGGGAGTTAGACTCCCTATCTGCTTCTTGCTACCTTTATGACCTTGGATAAGTCACTTAACCCTTCTCGGTCTCAGGTTACTTATCTATAAAATGGGGGTGGTGGTGGACCAAATGGTCTCTAAAGTTCTTTCCAACTCCAAAATTATGATCTAAATTCAGCTATATGTACCTCATTGTAGTGTAGTCTTACAATATCAATCACCAGCTACCTGCCAGTAATTAACATTCCATGATCATGAAGAGACATCTAAGTGACTCAGTGGACAGAGCTCCAGACTTGGACTTCAGATAGCAACTCACTGTGTGACTCTGTACAAGTCATTTAACTTCTCTCTGTCATGGTTTCCTTATCTACAAAATGGGTATAATAATAGCACCTACCTCCTAGGGTTGTTGTGAGAACCAAATGAGACAAATTTGTAAAACACTTTGTAAACGTCAGAGCACTATATGCATGCTAGCTGCTATTATTATCTAACCAATTAAACTTCAATTGGCCTTTAGAAAGTCATACTTACTGAGAAGATATAGCAAAAATAAAAGTACAAACATCTCTTCCCAATATCTGGAATCAGTCTGTCAATAAACATTTATAAAGGGCCTACTCTGTGCTAGACACTGTGAGAAGCGCTGGGGATGCAATTATGAAAGAGAAAGACAGTACCTGTCCCCAAGAAGCTTATAATCTAAAGGAGGAAGATGATATACAAAGTGGGGGGAGAGGTACAGGGCAGATAGGGCATGATGAATCCTAGACGGCAGTTAAGTTTGAAATGAAGGATTATCATATTGATCCCTGGGAAAAGTGGGATCAACTTAAAAGTTTTTTCTGCAAAGCACTTTCCACATAAAGTTCCCTTCCTAATGCTGGCTGAGTTGATGGATAAGTTTCTGTCCTCTGTTTTGGCTGCCTTTGATCTACTTCTCTGTTGGATCAAACTGGTACTTTGGGACTTGGCCCCTTCACCAGGATGAAATCTAACATGGGCATAAGTCATGCCAACTGAAGTTCACAAAGCCACAACCTAGGGAAAGGCTCCTTCAACTAAGATCATAGATATAGTGGAGAAAGAGACAACAACAGCCAGGTCACGTGCTCATGGGTCATATGACAGCAAGCCTTTGTCAGGAATGGAAAGGTGGCAGCAGAGGCCATTGCTACCATTGTTGCTTCCTCTCCCAGAAGCAACTGGGCCATGACTTTATGGAGGTATATGCATGTGTACACATAGACACTTATGTATGCACACATATATGTACATACATACATACATGCATGCATGGGGCAATAGGAAAAACATTGTGTTTGGAGTAGGAATATTTATGCATTCCAGTAATAAGTGAGTTTAGCATCACACTTTGTATACATTAATTGGTTCTCACAACAATCCACTGAGGCAGGAATGACAGAGGTTAATCTGTCCACTTTGAAGTTTGGATAATTCAGGCTCAGAGCAGTTTAAGTGACCTGAAAGATGGGATGGTGGTGGAGAAAGCCTTTCATTGAAAGGCAGAGGGCTTGGGTTCCCATCTTTCCTTGGTAGCTCACTCCCGGTGTAATTTTAGGCAAGTCACTGAACTTCTCTGGGGCTCAGTTTTTTTTGTCTGAAGGTGAGAGGGGTTGGATGAAATATTCTTTAAGGTCTTCATCAGCTCCAAATCAATGATATTACAATCCTCCCTCGACCACACAGGTCATTATTATCTGAGATGGGATTGGAACCCATGTCTTCCTGACTCTGAGTGCAATATTTTCTCCCAATCTCTACCTCCTAGAGCTGTGAAGAGGATAAGATGGGCTAACTGTAAAGCCCTATGGAGATGTAAGTTGTTGTTATCTAAATATGTGAATGTACAGATGGATGGATGGATTGTACTTCTCTTGACACACATTTCCCCACAGAGTGAGTTTCCTTTTAGTTGATAGGAATGGCTAATGCCTGTCTGCTGCCCCAGTACCCCCTACCAAGCTTCATTCCCTTGGGCACAGGATACCATAGAAATTTCTCATTTGTGAGATTCTTTAGACAGATCTGATCTTAGAGTCTTCCTGCATTGCTTTCTGGTCTCTGGTAGATGCTGTGTGGGAGCAGCCAAGTCACAAACTCTGCCTGAGACAAATACCTGTGAGCATCCACCCACACATTCAAATGGCAATGCAGGGAAGAGGTGTCAGGCAAATGCCACCACTGCTGCTAGCTTCCTTATTCCATCTTTTCCTGCAAAGTAGCTCATGGTTCACCACAAGTCCTGACCCACCCACCACATCCTTTGACATTCTTTCAATGGATAGTCCCTACCTGCAGCAGAGGCAATGTGTTATAGTAGAAACAGCACCAGATTTGGAGGCAGAAAGGTCTGGGTTCAAATCTTGTCTCAGTCACTCAGTCAATGGCTATACTTCTTGCTTAAGTCATAGGAACTGGGTTCAAATCCTGATTGTTGGAAACTACCTGTGAGGCCTGAAATATAGATCATGTTTCATTTTCCCTTTCTGTTAAATGACCTGCTACCAAATGGTCTGTAAGCACGTGACCCAATTCCTGTTGTATCTCTGATATTAAGTGAAGGTGAGCTTTGGTTGGGACAGCTAGGGTCCATGCCACATTTTATCCTGGTGAAGGGGTCATTTATTCTAAGGCTTAAGTATATGTTCTCCAAGAATTCTTCTAGCTCTAACTTTGTGATCTTATTGTGATCTTCTGCCATATGCAAGCAATGTTGCTTTCCTAGAACCCTTGATGCCCTTGTGAACCTTGGATCAATGCCTCCTTTCCTCAGCTGCTCCTCCAGAGGAGAGTCTTTGTGAGAGTCTCTTTTGGCAAAAAACAATTGGCAGCCCTGTTGGGGCTATGGGGATAAAAAGCATGTCATTACAGCCCTGGGGACCAATTTGTTGCCAGTTCTACAGTATCTAAATGTTCTGAAACTCATCTGGAAGTATCAGAATAAAAAAACCAAACATATGACAATTCATAATGGGAAAACAAGAGTGAATAGAAGTATAATAAACTACATTTTAGGTTAATAGCAGTAAGACTTCGATATACTAAAAGGACTTAAGGGTACTAGCAGTTGACTGAATAAGCAAGGCACTGGAGTAAGAACTGATTTGCTGGCATAGATACAGTGTGCTAAGTGATGGATGGTTGATGGATAGCATTGGTTCTTACTTTCACCTTGAAATACAGGTATCATAGTGCATAGATCACCAAACTTAGAGTTAGCTCTGAATTCAAATCCTCCCTTAAACATTTAATAGCTATATTACCTGGGCGAGTCACTTGATCTCTGAACCTCAGTTTCTGTAAAATGAGAATAATACTAGCATTTACTTTACAGTATTTTGCAAAGATCAAATACCATATATAAAGCTGACCTTTCCAACAAAAGCTCCCCTTCCCAATTACTTTTTGTCTGTCCTGCTTGTATATTTTATGCCACTGAAAGAGCTATTATAAATGCTATTATTATTGTTATTATATAAAGAAAAATAGGTGAGAGCACAAATAATGTGACCCCTCAATAGCTTAATGCTGAGGAACCAATGGAACACTATTACAGTATCCAAATGAATTACTATTGCCTTTTGAACACAGTAGAGTGGAAAACATGCTGAATTTAGAATCAGATCCCAGCTCTGCCACTTACTGATGCTGGACCAGTCACTTCATTCTTCTCTCTCAGTTTCCTCCCCTATAAAATAAGAGGGTTGGAGGAAAGGTCCCATTGAGCTCCTAATTTATGCAGTCATGTATCGCCTCCTCTTCCTCTAAAATGTTCCTCTGATGCCTTGCTCTGACATGGAAATCATTGCTTGAAACCCAAGCCCATGGGTTACGAACTCTAGAAGGACCCAACAAGCTGGAGAGGCTTGTTGATGTACTGGGAGTCTACCATTGCATGACTAACCTGCTTCTGGCAGAGAGACTCCCTTCCTTGAGAAATCATTAGCAACTGATGAAGACTTTAGTCATCATTCAGAGCAGCATAATTAGGGATGTTGCAATCCATATAAGGAGAGTCAGTAACCAAGTCGATGAAATAAAAAAAATCTTTTGAAGCTGAGGCACCATCTCAACAATGCAGTTATTTTCCAACTCATCAGCCCTCAAATCAGAATCCTTGAATGCTAAATCGATGTGAACAGTGCCCAGTGCCTCTCCGGCGAAATGAACTTTGTAATATTCTAACATGATTTGGGAGCACTTTCAACTCTATTTTGTCAATTGAAGTAAATTTTACTTAAACTGATCATCTGCACTGATAAAATGTTGATGAGAAATGGATCAGGTTCTAGCATCAGTCTACAGTGTTTCTCTAAACCTTATTGATGGGGTGGCTGGTTATTTTTATTTTTTGACTACATACAAAAAGTGTTTTCAAAAGTTTTAATACTTTTTCAGGGTAGCCCAAGTTTATTCAGGAACTTCCTTGGTAGATCCTTCCCCATACAAGTTCCCTAGATAATGCTTTCTTTCATTTCCCCAGGCTGTGAAGGATACAGGAGGTAAATTATATTTTTAGTTCATCAGGGAATGAAGTTGAAAACATGAGCTAATTTTAGTTGCATTTTTTGTGTGTATATTATTAGATGATGGTCTCCCTGAATTTGTTTTTGGTTGTCTTTGTTAATTATGGACTGGGTATGTTAGAATTTGTAGAATTAATGATGATGTCTATTAGCCCTTTGGTTTATAATAATTAAAATCCTGAAATCAAATATTCACCATAGAAAGAAATATTTCTTGCCTCTTCCATCTTTGCACTAAGCTCTGTCTGCAAACAGAGACAGAGGGGAAGGGGATTTGATTTGAATAGTACACAATTGTTGAGCATATGTAGAGTGTTGTTCAAGTTATTTGAAGATCAGTTGAAGGAAATGAGGATGTTTATGTAGAAGAGAAGACAGGTTGTGGATATGGTAGCTGTCTTTAAGTATGTGAAAGGCTGCCATGCAAAGGAGAGGCCAGAGCTGTTCTTGGCTCTGGGGGGGGAAAGGAGCAATGAATGAAAGATATTTTTGTTCACTCGTTTTTCAGTCATGTCTTTTTGTGATGCCCTTTGGGATTTTCTTGGCAAAAAATACTGGAGTGGTTTGTTTGTTTCTCCAGCTCATTTTATAGATGGGGAAACTGAGGCAAACAGGGTAGAAATTATGGAGAATCAAATTTAGGTTTCATGTGAGTAAAGGCATCCTATCAATTGGAGCTATCTAAAGTAGAATGGGTTGCGTTGGGAGGCACAGGGCTCCCTTTTTTTGGAAGTCTTCAAGCAGAGGTTGAAAGACCACTTGTTCAGGACATTACAATGGGTATTCCTTCCAGGGATGAGCTGGACTTGGAATCAATTAAATCTCTGAATCTTTCTCAATTTCAGTTTCCTTATCAATGAGGGGTGTGTAGAGGGCTATTCTTGGAGTTTGGGAGACCTGAAATAAAATCTTACCTCTGACAGTTATTAGCTGTGTGACCTTGAGTAAGTCACCTAACCTCCTTCAGACTCAGGTAAATCACTTGACCACTGTTGGCCTCAGTTTCCTCAATTGTAAAATGGGGACGATATTAGCACCAACTTCAGAGGGTTGTTGTGAGGATCAAATGGGATAATTGTAAAGTGTTTTGCAAATCTTAAAACTCTAATGAATTCTAGTTATTATTACTATTGTTATTGTTGGTATTATTATAGTAGTAGTAGCAGATGGAGGAGGAGTAAGAGAAGGTGTAGCAGTAGTAGTAGTAGTAATAGTCCCTAAAATTATTCCAACTATCTAGTTGAAAAATGCAAAATGAAATAACTTGGGGATGTATTACCAGTGTTATTGACAAAAATAGTTTAAAATGATAGGATTTGTTGTTGGCAGGATGGAGGGGGAAATGGTGGATTCATAAGTTGATCCAATCTTTTTGGAGTGCTGTCTAGTGATAGATAATTAGAGCTCAAGACTGATCATAACTTTCGACTCAGTGATTCCACTGGTAAGACTTATAGCCTAAGGGCATTATGTGATGGGAAAAAGAGCTTATATGTACAAAAACAGTCATTGCACCTTCATTTGTTACAGCAAAAAACCTGGAAGCAGCCATATGTCCAATGATTGGGCAATGGCTAAATAAATTGTGGTGTATCAATATAATGGAATATTATGGCACCATAAAAATGACAGATATGAAGAATACCAAGAAATATGGTCAAACTTATAAGAAGTGAGGCAGAGAAAAGCAAGAAGAATAAAAGCAGCACACAGGCTATGGTTTTATATACAAATAAGAGCAAAAACATCATGTAAGCACAGGGACAGAGATCAGATAGGGTTGATGGGATACCTTAAATGCTAACATTATTATTTTTTTGGAATTTTTAACCCTTTCATTGAAATCATCTAGTAAACAAGAATGAAATACTTACTACATGTCAGGCACTGTGCTGAGCACTTGAGATACAAAGAAAAGCAAGAAGGAAAAACAACAAAAAAACACTTGCTGCCTTCAAGGGGCATCTATTCCAACAGTAGAGACAATGTGTAAATAATGAGTTGCATACAAGATACAAGCAAGATAGACAAAAAGTAATTGGAAAGGGGAGGCCTTGGTAGCTGAAGAGAATATCAGTTGTTTGGAGTTTATGGCTTTATTCGTGACTTGATTCCTCATTTTTGGTTTGATTCTTTTTGTTGGAGTTGTCATTAAGTTTGCAATTCTACTTGATCCAGTTCTATCCAAGAAGCATTTATTAAGTTCCATATGCCATGCTTTGGGAATACAAAGACAAAACAAAAAACGATATCTGCCCTCAAGGAGTTTACATTTTATTGATGGCTGCAATTATTAAACAGACCAATAAAGACAATATACTTGTAGTATGAGAGTCCTGACAGCTGTGGGGATGGGGAAAAGCTTTAAGATAAATGGAGACTGACACTGACAATTTCTAAATTTCCTTTTTGTGCTAAAACTTTAATGATTCTCTTGCCTATTTTCTTTGCCTCATGTATGTCTTATTTTTTCTTATCTTCTTAGTCATAACACTTTAAAGATGATTAAGATGTTTCATCTTTGTTTCTGTTTCTCTATCCACTATTTCATGGTGGCCATGCCTGTAAGTTTTCTATAACATTTCCATTTTTATAGCTCATTTTAATATCAAAAATCTGTCACAAGTCAAGTGAATGTGTTTATTAATTATCTACTATGCACCAGGGAAACTACTAAACTGGGGATACAAAGAGAGGCAAAAACATTCTCTGCTCTCAAGAAGAGCCCAATGTTTTTCCTGCTCACATCTAATTGGAGAGACAATATGCAAACAACTCTGTGCAAAGGAGATACACACAGGGTAGATTGGAGGTAATAGCATTAAGGAGAATTTGGACAGGCTTCTTGCAGAAGGCTAGATTTAAGCTGGACCCGAAGGAAGCCAGAACAGTCAGGAAGCAAAGATGAGGAATAAGAGAATTTCAGGCATGCTCGAGATTCAGTCCATGAGCACTGATACTCTTCCCCTTTTTTTCAGTAGTTCTGGAGGATTATTTTGGGGTTCATTAAGTAATGAATTTGGGTTTAATCATTAAGTAATTACTTTGGGTTTATTAAGAATATATCTATCGAATGTGAAAGGGAGCTCTGAGCAACTTCTGGAGCCCCAGCACCCACAGAACGGCACAGAGAAGCTAACCTCCTGCTGAGGACAGCCCAGCAGCCCTGCAGGAAGCGGCCAGCACAGCGCTCTGGGAGCAGGCAGCACAGCGCACTGGGAACCCACAGCGTAGCCCGCAGAGCCGAGCCCAGGTCCGCGGTTTTAGCCTCAGGGCGGCCGGGCCTTCAGCTGGCTGGTGGAACCCCAGAACACCAGCAGTTGTGGCAATTCCAGAATTATCAGCACAGATATGCCTAGGACAAAGTGAGAGGTTAGTGCCCTATAGACTTTGGGACCAGTATTTGGGGAACACATGGCTTCCTCCCCTGGGGCAAAAAGCTGCTGAAGAAACAGCTGCACAGAAGCCATTTTGCAGCGTCAGTAGTGGCTCTAGCTCCTGGTCTGCGAACTGTAGGAAGATCCAGCAATCAGTCTGGGGGTTAATCTCTTTTGCTTTAAACTGCCTGGATCTGGATTGTGGTCTGGGGGGGAAGTTTGGGGTGGGTATCCAACTTGCCAGAGTGGGTGGAGGCTTTACAGAGGCCACCCAACTGGCGGAAGTTGTGAAGACCCCACGTTTGGGCGGAAGCTCCCCTGTCTGGTGGCAGAGTCCTACTGTGGCAACCAGCTCAAAAATCAAGTAATTAAATGGCAACATGCGTAGGCAAATGAAACAAAATAAACAGAAAAGTTCAACATTGGACTCCTATTTTAGGGGCAAAGAGGCTCAAAGCATGGAGGAGGACTGTGAGGTTAGAACTCCTGCACCAAAAGGCCCAAATGAAAATACAAGCTGGCTACAGGCCAAAGAGGACCTTAAGAAGCAGATAAGAGAAGTAGGGGAAAAATTGGGAAGAGAAATGAAAAAGATGCAAGAAAAGTATGAAATGACAGTCAACAGCCTGACTGAGGAAAATAACACCTTAAAAAATAGACTAACTCAAATGGCAAAAGAGGCTCAGAAAGGTAATGAGGAGAAGAATGCCTTAAAAAGTCGAATTTGCCAGATGGAAAAAGAATCTCAAAAGCTCACTGAGGAGATTCATTCCTTCAGAGTTAGACTGGAGCAAATGGAAGCTAGTGACTTTATGAGAAATCAAGATGCTGTTAAGCAGATCCAAACAAATGAAAGAATAGAAGGCAATGTGAAATATCTCATGGGAAAAACCACTGACCTGGAAAATAGATCCAGGAGAGACAATTTAAAAATTATTGGACTACCTGAAAGCCATGATCAAAGAAAGAACCTAGAAACCATCCTTCAAGAAATTCTCAAGGAAAATTGCCCTGATGTTTTAGATCCAGAGGGCAAAATAGAGGTTGAAAGAATCCACAGATCACCTCCTGAAAAAGATCCCAAAAAGAAAACTCCCAGGAATATTATAGCCAGGTTCCAGAATCTCCAGATCAAGGAGAAAATACTACAAGCAGCCAGGAAGAAACAATTACAATATTGTGGAAACACAATCAGAATAGCACAGGACCTGGCAGCTTCTACACTGAGGGATAGAAGGGCATGGAATATGATATTCCAGAGGGCAAAAGAGCTGGGAATGAACCCAAGGGTCACCTACCCAGCAAAACTGAATATCTTGTTTCAGGGGAAAATATGGTCATTCAGTGGAATAGAGGACTTTCAAGCATTCTTGATGAAAAAACCAGAGTTGAATAGAAAATTTGACATTCAGACACAAGAAGCAAGCGATGCTTGAGAAGGCAATCAAGGAAAAGAAATCAAAAGGAACTTATCAAAGTTGGACTATTTACAGTCCTACATGGAAAAACAATAATTGTGTTTGATGAAACCTTTCTCATTATGAAAATAATTGAAGAAGGGTACATGGCATATGTTCACAGGTATACATGGATAGAGGGCACAGGTTGAATTTGATGGGAAGGGATGATTATTTTTTTGGGAGGGCAATTGGGGTTGGGTGACTTGCCCAGGTTCACGTGGCTGGGTTTTTGTTTGTGTGTTGGGTGTCTGGGGCCAGATCCGAGCTCGGGTCCTTCTGGCTCCGGGGCTGGCTCTCTGCTCGCTGCGCCACCTAGCCGCCCCAAGGAAGGGATGATTCTTAAGGGGTGAAGTCAAGAGGTGAGAGAGGAAAGTGGCAAGAGGAGATGGAGAGAGACAGGGTAGGGCAAACTATCTCATGTAGAAGAGGCAAGGGGAAGTAGTTGCAGGGGAGGGGAAGAACAGGAAGGCAAAAAGGCAAAAGCATATTCTCATTGAAGTTGGCTCAAGGAGAGAATCACATACTAAATGGAATATCTTACCCTCACTCACTCTCCTGAGTAGGGGAAAGGGGGATGAGAGGGGGGATGATGGAGGGGAGGGCATTCTGGGGAGAGGGGAGGTTAGAAGTACCCACTATCAAAGAGGGACAGGATCAAAGTAGGGAATGGACCAGGTGGGAGGTGAGACAGGTGGGAGGGAAATATAAGCAGTCTTTTACAATATATCTACTATGGTAATGTTTTGCATAGATATACATGTACAACACATACTGAATTGCTTATCTTCTCAGAGGGAGTGGGTGACAGGGGAGAAAGGGAATGGATCTGAAAATCGAAGTTTTAAAATTAAATGTTTCATAAGATGTCCAGGCAGTGGGGTTCAGAGATTCACCTTGCCCTAATGGCAAAGTGGAAGGGGGTATGGGAGAAGATATGGGAGAGAGAGCAGATTGGATGAGGGGATATCTGGTGGGACTGCTATTCTGGGGTGGTGGGTAGGGAAAAAATGGGGGAAAAATATAACTCATAATCTGGTGGAAATGAATGATGTAAACCAGAAGTTAATAAAGTATTTGTTTAATTAAAAAAATAAATAAATAAAAAAAGATAAAAAAAATAAAATAAAAGAACAGAGGGAGGAGAGAGGATACAGGCAAGAAGATAGGTAGTATTGTGAGTGTTTGTTTGTAGGAAGACTTTGGGATGGTGTTGTTTTTTGTGGTGTTGTTGTATATAGATTTCTTTGTTGCTATGATGGATTTGGCTTTCTGGTGTTGGGATTTGGCTTTCTGATGTCTAAATAAATGTTTTGCTTCTGTCTTATAAAAAAAAAGAATATATCTATCAGGTGGCTAGGTCACTCAGTGGATAGAGAATGGGCCCTGGAGTCAGGAGGACCTGAGTTCAAATCTGGCCTCAGACACTTTTACTAGCCATGTGACCTTGGGCAAGTCACTTAACCACAATTGCCCTGCCTTCCCCCTCCAAAAAGCAAAGAAAATGAAAAAAAGAATACTTCTATCAACAAGATCTTGATCATAAAAGAAGATTCTACATTTTGTGAGTTTTGGCAAACTAGGTTGGTTGTTGGGTTGATGGATTTTGTAAGGTGCTATATACAGTGTCTTTGTATAAGATTTCAAAGTCAGTAAGATGTAAGTTCAAATCCCACCTTGATACTTATTAGCAGTATTCCTATGGGTACATTGCTTAACTTCTATGAGAACTAGGTTATTTGTCAACTAAATGGGAGTAATAATGCCTTACAGGGTTCTTGTCAAGATCCAATGATTAGTCTATGTAAATTATTTTGGAAATCTTCAAATAAAACAAAATGTCAGCTATTATTGTTGTTGTTGTTGTTATTAAGTTTGTTAGTGTTCTTAGTGGGTCCTTTGACAATGGGTTAGTTTGAAGTGGTTTTCAGATAATTAAGTCAGACACCATTGAATGAATCCTGGATACGTTGCTTGTACATCTATATTTGTGTTTATATATTATGGTCAGAATTTAGGGTGCTCTCCCCTTATCCTAAAAATGACTGACATTTACATGGCACTTTAAATGTGGCAATGTAATTTAAGTCCCATAGTCTACATAAGGACAGGTAGGACAGAGTGGAAAAAGTACTGAATCTGGAGTTAGGAGGACCTGAATTCAAATCTGCCTTAAATACCTACTAGCAGTGTAACCCTGGGCAAGTCATTTAACTTTTGTTTGCCTCAGTTGCTCATCTATAAGTGAGTTGGAAGAGGAAATGACAAACCACTCCAATATCTTTGCCAAGAAAACCCAGATGATGTCACAGGAAGTCAGACCCAACTAAAAAGACTCAACAACAAAAATCCATATAACCATGTAACAGATACTCTAGGTATCATTATCCCCATTTCACTAATGAGGAACTGAGACCCAGAGATTGTAAGTGACTTACACTGAATGTCAGAGATGAGATGTAAACCTACATCTTTCTGGCTCCCAGTTCAGTGTTCTATCTATTGACCACTGGGCTCAGCCAAGAACATGAAGAAAATCTCAATTATGGCTTTGAGAATTTCTCATCATCACTGACCAAGGGTCTTCTGGATCAAACTTGTCAATTTTTAAAAATGTCTTACTCTTCAAATATTCCTATCCAAAGGGCCCCACATCTGCCATGAGTATCCCGGTCATTTCAGATCTTGAGCTCATAGGGTCACAGATTCAGAACTAGAAAGGAATTTAGAGGCTGTCTAGTCTAACACCCTCACTTTCCAGATGAAGAACTTGAGACTCAGTGAGTTAAGTGACTTGTCCAAAGTCATGGAGGTAGTAAGTGATAGAGGATGAATTTGAACCCAAGTTTTCTGCCTTCAGATCTGATTTTCTTTCCATTCTACCATACTGGTTGCTTTTTCTTGCTCCCTATCTCATCCCAACCCTACCCTCATCTATAAATATCTATATAAGTATGTGTATATATATATATATATGTATATGTGCATATATACATATATATACACACACGTATATGTGTATATATTTGCTTTTTGGAGCGAGGGCAATTGGGTTTAAGTGACTTGCACAAGGTCACATGACTAGTTTTGTGTTAAATGTCTGAGGCCAAATTTGAAGTCAGGTCCTCCTGATTCCAGGACCAGTGCTCTATTCACTGAGCCACCTAGTGGCCCCTCGATCTATGAATATTTTAAGTGTTGGCTAAGGTACTAATGCGCAGTCCCATGGAAAAGCATAAGCAACTGGGATTATTTCATTTACCCATACAATATATAACCTCCTTACTCCTTTTCTCCATTGGAAAATGAACATTAACCCTGGGAAACAAATATGAGACATAGTGATAGTACAGATTGGAAGTGGGTGGGTAAATACCTATGAAAAACATCTTTAAAAATCTGACAGCAAAGTTATATCTGCTTAAGCTACAGACACAAGAGTCTCAGTCAATCATTATCTAGACTGCTTAAGGACAGAATTATGAAACGAGCATCCAGCAATGTCCCAGATTCAAAGCAGGAAGGGACATTTGAGGTCATAACTTGAATGCTAGCCAAAACATATGTTCTTTCCAATTTTCTCAGTTGTATGTAGCAGATATATGCAGGTAACTCTCTAAGAAGGGCAGCTAGGTGGCACAGTGCCCAACCTGGGAGCAGGGAGACCTCTTTCTGAGTTTATATCTGGCTTCAGATTCTCATTAGCTGTGTGACACTGGGCAAGTCACTTAACACTATTTGCCTCAATTTCCTCATATGTAAAATGAACTGGAGAAGAAAATGGCAAACCACTCCAGTATCTTTGCTAAGAAAACCCCAAATGGGGTCATGGAGAGGCAGGCACAACTGAAAATAACTCAACAACAACAAAATCTCTGTAAGAATGTCAGGTGCTGCACTGGTGGAGGTAGTTCCGTCACTGGGAGTTCCTTGTACCAATAAAATGATCATGTATGTACCCATGTATTTACACACACAAGTATAAACACATATATGTACATGTGTAACATACTGCACATATGCATAAGTGCACATATGTTTCATGTAAATATACCAGTATATAGGCATACATGCAATTATGTATTAAAATGTATATGTATTGGCATCGTTATTTATGTATATATTCACATATGTGTATGTATGCTATGGGCTGTATGTGATATGCTGTATATTATGATATATAATATGCAAAATGTACTATTTATTGCTATCTAATTATGCAGATTTTTATAGTAAGTCTACTGAACTTGGAAATAGATTATTAGAATATAAGTCTCAACTCTAAAATTTTCCAAATTGGGGACCTCTGGTAAGTCATGTGTCCTTTCTGAACTTTGATCCCCCTTTTTGTAAAAAAGACATAATAGTACTTGTAGCTCATTTGCATGACACTCCAAAGTTTACCAAGGACTGTTTATTATCTCAGTTCATGCCTACTGGTGCAGTGGCAAGAGTGTCAGTTTGGAGTCAGATGGTCTTAGTTCAAATTCTGGCTCTGAAGTTTTCTACCTCTTTGCTTTTGGGTAACTCATTTAAACTCTGGTGGTCTCCTCTGTTATCTTAGGGGATGGCTAGTGGAGGTGCTTGGAATAGATGATTTTTTTTTCTTTTTGGAGGGGGGAAGGTAGGGCAATTGGGGTTAAGTGGCTTGCCCAAGGTCACATGGCTAGTTTTATGTTAAATGTCTGAGATCAAATTTGAACTCAGGTCCTCCTGACTCCAGGGTCATTGCTCTATTCACTGCGTCACCTAGCCGCCCCTGGAATAGACACCTCTAAATTGATGCCCCACAAGCAACAACCCCCTAAGGAAGATATTTCAGCATTGTTAACTCTGGAAAGGTAATCTTCATTCCTTTCCTCTCTGGGTGGTTGTGGGGGAGGAACTTGATAACCTGCAAAGTGCTATAGCAAATGGAGTTATAATTGTATTTTTTCTTTTGTTATAGATAAAATGTGTTTCCATAGGTTTTAAAAATGATTTTGCACTCTCTTTTTGTCTTTCTGTGTGTCTTCGAGGTGAGAGGGTTATTTTTCTTTATTGTTGTTGCAGGGTTTTTTTCCCCCATTTAAAATAAATTACCTTTTGGAGCTTAACCAAAGGATTCCTGAAAATATAAACTAAATTGCATTAAACCAAGTGCCATTGTTAATCTTTCTTAATAGGCTCTGACAAACATGGAGCTAAGCTACAAATGCATCTTTCTGTTTTTTCTATCTTCTGTAATCTAGAAATGTCAAAAAGAGAAATTTCTTTCCATTGTTTCGTCCTTGTTAACTTTCAGGTGATGACATTCTAGGATAGTTGAGGCAGCAGACATGGCAGTAAAATAGTATAAGTCCCTGTTCCCAGTCTCTATTATCTCCAGTCCCTGCCTCACTCTGTTGTCCAAATAACCATTTGTGATCTAGCCATGCCACTTGCTCACTCAATAATTTTTGGTGGCTCCCTATTGCCTCATGGGCTACATCTGCCTCTCCACTTTGGCATTTGAAGCCTGACAAAACATGGCTCCTAGCAGCCTTTCCAGATTGACTTCAAATGATTTCCCTTCACACCTTCTATGTTGTTTCCCAAGTGGCAGAATTGCTGCTTCTCTTACATGACATTCCACCTTTGACTTCCCTGCACAACAGTTCCTGGAGTGTACATATTTCTCTCCCTTACCTCCTTGAATTCTTTGCTTTTTTTCCCAGATGTTTCCTGTGGGTCACCTCCTCCAAGAAGCCTTTCTGAATCTCTTTAGTTCAGAGGATTAGCAAGTGATATCCAAAAGGCAACCTAGAGTCTAACCCCTTCATCTTACTGATGAGGATACTGAGCCTTCTACATTAAATAATTTGCTTGTAAATAGAGATAATAATTGTAGCTCATTTGCATAACAAGGAGTAGGGAGTGTCAGAAGCAAAATGATGATGGTTAACATTGATATGGTGCTGCCCACATGCCAGGCACTGTGCTAAGAACTTTATAATCATTATCTTATTTGATCCTCATAACAATCCTGGGAGGTAGTTGATACTATCATCTCTCTTTTACAGCTGAGGAAATGGAGGCAAACAGAGGTTAACTGACTCACCTAAGACCACACAACTAGTAAGGGTCTGAAGCTAGATTTGAACCTGGGTCTTCCTGACTAAATTCAATACACTTTGCATATCTCCCTCTCTCTTTCCCTCCCTCCCCCCTCTGTCTCTCATCTCTCTCTTTCTCCATTCTCTATCTCTGTTTCAGTCTCTCCATCTCTATCTCTTTATCTGACTCTATCTCCCCTTCCTCCTCCTCCTTCACCTTCTCTTCCTTCTCTTCTCCATTTTCTATCTCACTTTCCCTCCCTCCTCTCTCTATGTCTCTCTTTTTCAATGTCTCTCTCTTATATTTTCTTATCTAATCAGATGTGATATCACCCAGTAGAACATAAACTCCTTGAGGGCATGATCTGCTTCATTTTTGGTCCATGTAACACCAATATGGAGCACATTGTCCATGACATAAAAATTATGAAATAAATCCTTGTTGAATTTTTCCACCAACTTGTGACTTCCTTTTATTTGAATATGTCTCCATCTAAAACAAAATGGTAACACTGTAGTTCTACAGGGATCTCTGAAATGAAGGAGACATCTATCTATGAAACACTTTGAGCTCAGGATTCTTCCCATTTTGTCTTTATATCCTGAACACTTAGCAAAGTGGCCAGCACATATGAAATGCCTAATAAATGCCTGATGTTTGAGAAATGATATCTTTTATCAGAGATTGATAACCCATTATAATTTGAAGAGGTTGATAGGAATCATTGTTTAATTTTTTTTTCTTCCCAGAGGATTTGAAAGCTTAGATTTTAAGTAACTTGAGCAAGATCATGCAGCTAGTTAGTGACAGACAAGACTCAAATATGGTTGTCCTGACTCTCACCCATTGTTCTGTTCAATGTATCTCTCAGGATTTGTTTTTTGTTTTCATCATCCAAGTTAATAAAAAGGGACACAATCTGGGACAGTCTGTAGTAATAGTCAAGTCCCAAATCTTTCTTTCTCTTTTTCATTGCTTTTTGAGAAAGACAGTCTAATGGACATGTTAACTCTTCCTCCTTTAGATTCTCTAAGTTCTAGACCCATATTAGAATACATCATTGACCAACCACAGTTCCGGAGGACTGATAATAAGCATACTCTCCACCTCTTGCCAGAAAGGAAAAATCATACTTGCATCTGTTTTTGGTTTCTAATTATTTAAGGTTACTTCAGATAACTTTCAGCTTATTTAGCTAAAAGGTCTCGTGGAAAGGGATAAAGTTAAGGGACAACGCTTTTCCCCCTGCCTTTAAAGACATTTGCCAGCATAAAATTGCTCTTTAAACAATCACAATTGAAAATGGGGAGACCTGAGATTTTAGGAATTATCCAAGTTTTAGAAAACAAAGAGACTTTCAGACCATCTAGCATACCCTTCTCCTCTACTGTAAAATCAATGAAATAAACACCCTAGAAGGTTAAGTGATTTGCCCATTCTCATTCCTATGCAGATAGGAAGTAGCAGAGCTGAGATTTGAACCCAACTACTCTGACTATAATTGCAGCACTCTTTTAAATGGCTGTATTAGTCTATAATTGAGAATGGGTAAGGAACTTGGCTTTTGTGATTCATAATTCTGAATTAACTGAAGGGGTGGTCATGGTAGCAGAACCCAATATTTTTCATTACAAAGATCCCATCACTCTCCTTTCTTGCTCCAAGAACAACAAGAAACTCAGGAACAAATGGAAATTTTCAAAGTATTCTCAAAAAATATCCAAGGAAATCAGTGATCCCACGCTGTGATACACTTGGTTTCGGACATATACCCTAACATCAAGAAAGGATTCAAAACAGCTTCTAAAATGAAGCACAATATAAAACTGGACAGTTACACACCCACACACACCCTCATGCATAGATAGAAGCCAGGTAAAGAGACCAAAGAAAGAGCTGTCAGCAGGTATCCAGGATAAGCTAATTGCTATAACTGAGCTTTGAATTGGGCTCTGAATTTCTTGGCAGTAAATCTGAAGAAGGGAAATGCACTGGCTTATATAGTTCTTGTTTAAGAAAAGACAACAGAAGAATCCATCTGGGGAAAGAATCTTTTACCTGGCACCAAGTTCTAGGAGTTTCCTCATATAGTAGAACCTAACATAAAGACATTAGGTTGTATAGTGGGTGATGTCCTGCTTTGCAAAAGTCATGGGAACCTTGCCCATGGGATGCTGCTTGTATTAACTCTACCAGAGCTGAGAGCAGCATTGAGTCCTAACCAAATGAAGGCATTTCTGTGGAGAGCTAATGTAAGACATCCCATTTGCCTTGCATCAAATGCTCTGTCTTTTTAAATTATTTATTTCACATTTTAAATATTGTTATTGTTGTTGTCCTACTCTTCATGGCCCTGAGTGGTTTTTTTTTTTTTGGCAAAGATATTAGAATGGTTTGCCATTTCCTTCTCCAGCTCATTTTACAGATGAGAAAACTGAAGCAAAGAGGTTAAGTAACTTGCCTAGGGTCACATGTGTTTGAGGTCAAATTTGAACTCATGTCTTCCTGACTCCAGGCCTAGTGTTCTATCCACTTTGCAATCTGGCTGCCCTTTAAAAATTTGATAAGCATTAATTTTCTCTTCTTCCCAGTTCCTCTCATTGAAAAAATAGAAAAACAACAAAAACAAATATGCAGGGTTGTAGTAAAACAAATTCCTTCATTGGCCATGTCTTAAAAGATGTCTCATTTTGTACCTTAGGGCCTTTTCCTTTCTGGCAGGAGGTGGAGAGTATATATATTATCAGTCCTTTGGCATTGTGGTTGATCAATGATGTATCTTAATATGGGTCTAGAACTTACAGAATCTAGAGGAAGGAATAGTTAACATGTCCATTAAACTGTCTCTCTCAAAAGCAGATTTCTTAAGTAGGCCTTTGGTTAAGTGCTGGGTCATATATTCAACTCATGGTTGAATTCTTTATCAAGCACCTGAAGTGTTGTATTCTGTATTACTGATTAAAGAGGGACTATGCTTTAGACATAGCAGGTCTCTGGGAGGCAGAGATGCCATTCCGTTGGAAAAATGCCAGAACCTGACATACTCTAATGGACCATGAGGAGCAGCAGCACAAGGCTAGCATCAACTTTTTCTTCAAAAAAAGGAGAACTTGCTTATTACATATGTGGATAATAACTCAGTTTACAAATGTGTTTCTTATGTCTACCACACGCTAGAAAATATACTAAATGAAGTAGATTCAAAGAAAGAAAGAAATGAAACGGTTCCCACCTTCAAGCAGCTTGTGTCCTTTGCCATATAACATTGGTATTAGTGTTGGGAGAAGGAAGCCCAGTAGAGTTCATAGGCAGGCACTGAGGTCATGGTGCCAATGCCTTAGACACTGGCCTAGGAAGCTACTGCCTCCTACTGAGGGTAGCTGAGACAAGACTAGCTGGCTACATGGATATTGTTACTCAGGGCTGCCATAGCCACATATTTGAGGAAATATGAATGTCTTGCATATTCATAGGCTCTTGTGAGTCTTTTGCAGTTCCCCCTCCCATTCTGTTTGAGTGATAAAATGAAGGCTGTCGTTTATCAGATATATATTGTTGGCTTGAGTGCTTGTGTAGGAGCTGAGAGCTCTTTTGCTTATAGCTATAAGACAAGAAGTGAACCATATCCTAATGTTCCCTTGCTGAGGGTGAAGTGGGGAGGAGATATTGCACCTACCAGACAGGGCATTTCTATTATGCCATTAGAATGGGAGCTTCCTGAGGGCAGCCTCTGTGCCTTTCTTTGTATCACAGGTTCTTAGCACAGTGTAAGCAATTAAAAATACCTGCTTGTTGACTGTCTGACTCATGAGACACTCTCTATAACAATGAAAACACAAGTCTAATTAAGAAAAATAGTTTGACCAGGATTAGGATGCACTACTCATATCAGGATTGAAGCAATTTTTTTAGATAGAAAAAGGGTCTCCTAGAGAATTTTCCAATCTTACATGATTTACTTATATGAGGTCTTCACTAATATTCCAAACCCCATGACTCCTCCTCCATGGACTGACTACTCCTAACTCTTGCCTGAATTCACACATTGGCAGTTCTCTGCTCCTGTTCCTTGTCTCAAATCACGGGGACTGCTCCATTCCAAGCTCTTTACAGTTTCTGTTTCTAGGAAAACAAAGCTTAATGAGGCTACAACAATATATTTTTTTAAACAAATGCTTTATTAACTTCTGTTTTACATCATTCATTTCCGCCAGATTTTGAGTTACAATCATTTTCCCCCCATTATTCCCCTACCCAGACTCCCAGAATAGTAGTCCCACAAGATATCGCTTCCTCCAATCTGCTCTCTCCCATACCTTCTCCCATACCCCCATCGACTTTTCCATTAGAGGAAGGTGAATCTTTGTGTCCCAATGCCTGCACATCTTAACTCCCTATTACAAGCAAAAGAGTATTAATAATAGTATTTATATATATTTGAAACATTTAATGTTACGACCTCGAATTTCAGATCCATTTCCTTCCTCCCTTGTCACCCATTCCCTCTTGGGAGACAAGTAATTCAGTATATGTTGTACATGTCTACTATGCAAAACATTATCATAGTAGATATATTGTACAAGGCTGCTTATAATTCCCTCCCACTCATCCCACCCCCGACCTGGTCCATTCCCTACATGATCCTGTCCCTCTTCTATAGTGGGTACTTCCAACCTCCCCTCACCCCAAGGATGCCCTCCCATCCATCATCCCTCCTCTCATCTCCCTTCCCCCTATCCTGCTGCAGGTTGAGATATCCCATTTAGTATGTATGCCATTTTCTCCCTGAACCAAATTCAATGTGAATGTGGTTTTGCCTTTTTAGCCTTCCTTATTCTCCCCCTCCTTTGCAACCACTTCCCCTTGCTTCTTCTACATGGGATAGTTTACCCTACCCTGTCTCTCCCCATCTCCTCTTGCCACTTTCCTCTCTCACCTCATAATTTCATCCCTTGAGTATTCTCCCTTCCCAACAAATTCAACCTATGCCTTCTATCCATATATAACTGTAACCATATACACACACATTCACATATGTATTCATATGACCACACACCCTTCTTCCATTATTTTCATAGTGAGAAAGATATCATCAGTCACAGTTATTGCTTTTCCATATAGGAATGTAAATAGTTCAACTTTGATAAGTTCCTTTTGATTTCTTTTCCCTGATTGCCTTCTCAGGCATCTCTTCCTTCTTGTGTCTGGATGTCAAATTTTCTATTCAATTCTGGTTTTTTCCTCAAGAATGCTTGAAAGTCCTCTATTCCACTGAATGACCATATTTTCCCTGAAACAAAATACTCAGTTTTGCTGGGTAGGTGACCCTTGGGTTCATTCCCAGTTCTTTTGCCCTCTGGAATATCATATTCCATGCCCTTCGATCCCTCAGTGTAGAAGCTGCCAGGTCCTGGGCTATTCTGATTGTGTTTCCACAATATTGAAATTGTTTCTTCCTGGCTGCTTGTAGTATTTTCTCCTTGATCTGGGGATTCTGGAACCTGGCTATAATATTCCTGGGAGTTTTCTTTTTGGGATCTTTTTCAGGAGGTGATCTGTGGATTCTTTCAACCTCTATTTTGCCCTCTGGATCTAAAACATCAGGGCAGTTTTCCTTGAGAATTTCTTGAAGGATGGTTTCTAGGTTCTTTCTTTGATCATGGCTTTCAGGTAGTCCAATAATTTTTAAATTGTCTCTCCTGGATCTATTTTCCAGGTCAGTGGTTTTTCCCATGAGATATTTCACATTGCCTTCTAATCTTTCATTTGTTTGGATCTGCTTAACAGCATCTTGATTTCTCATAAAGTCATTAGCTTCCATTTGCTCCAGTCTAACTCTGAAGGAATGAATCTCCTCAGTGAACTTTTGAGATTCTTTTTCCATCTGGCAAATTCGACTTTTTAAGGCATTCTTCTCCTCATTGCCCTTTTGGGCCTCCTTTGCCATTTGAGCTAGTCTATTTTTTAAGGTGTTGTTTTCCTCAGTCAGGCTGTTGACCCTCATTTCATACTTTTCCTGCATCCTTCTCATTTCTCTTTCTAATTTTTCCTCCACTTCTCTTATTTGATTTTTAAAGTCCTTCTTAATGTCCTCTATGGCCTGCAACCCGCTCATGTTTTCCCCTGGGGCTTTTGGAGCAGGACTTCTGACCTCACAGTCCTTTTCCCGCTCTATGCCCCCAAAATAGGAGTCTAGGGTTACATTTTTCTGTTTCCTTTGCCTTGGCATGTTGCCACTTAATTACTTGACTTTTGGGCTTGTTGCCACACTATGGCTTTAAGGCCAGCTAGAGGAATTTTCGTCCGGAACATGTGGGGGGCAAATTCCGTTTCTGGCAAGCTGTAAACCCACCCACGACTTCCACCCTAGATCACAATCCAGATCCAGGGAGGTTAAAGCAAGAGCGATTACCCCCCAAGACTGATCACTGGATCTTCCTACAATTTGCAGGCCGGGAGCTAGAGTTGCCTCTGAAAACTACAAAATGGTGTGTCTCCTCAGTGGCTTCTAGCCCCCAGGGGAGGGAGCTGACGCATTCCCTAAATACAGGTCCCAAAGTCCATAGGACACTAACCTCTTACTTTGTCCTAGGCATTTCTATGTTGATAATTCTGGAGTCGCCACAGCTCCTGGTGTTCTGGGGTTCCTCCAGCCAGCTGCTGGCCCTGCCGCCCTGGGGCTAAAACCTTGGCTCAGTCGGACCTGGGCTCTGCTCGGTTCCTGCGCTCTGTGTACTGCTGGCTCCCAGACCACTGCGCTGGTCCTTCCTGCAGGGCTGCTGGGCTGTCCTCAGCGGGAGATTAGCTTCTCTGTGTCGTTCTGTGGGTGCTGGGGTTCCAGAAGTTGTTAAGAGTCCCCTTTTACATAGTTTGGGGGGGAATCTGGGGGCAGAGTGGCTTGGATGAGCTGTTTCTACTCCTTCATCTTGCGCTACAACAATATTTACACACATCACCAGCACTATTATCTGAATTCGCTGTCTGAGAAATGAACAGAATGAACAACAAATGAACAGAAAAGAACAACAAAGATAGGACTTCTGTCTGAGAAATCAACAGAGACCAACAGACAGAGTGCCAACATCTCAAACCTTCTCTCTCTCTCTCTCTCTCTCTCTCTCTCTCTCTCTCTCTCTCTCTCTCTCTCTCTCAGTTCTGCTCTCTCTCAGTTCTGCCCTCTCCCAGCTCTGCTTATGTTTTCTCTGCCCTGCTCCTTCCTGCTCCTCCCACTGCAGGCTCCCATGTGATTATATTCAAACTATTAAGGGCAGGGAAGATCTTCAAACTCCCTTAGACCTATTAAGGACAATAAAATGTATACTGTTTCCAATAAAAGACTCTGGTTACAATCAAAGGCAAAGCTCAAAGGCACTTGATTAACTAAAACTCAACCCAGAAAAATAGCAAAAAATCCTATTTTGCTTGCCATTACAAGTAGCCAAGTCTTTCATAGTTGATCATTACAACATTGCTGTTGCTGTGTACAGTGATATCCCAACTCTTCCCACTTCACTTTGCATCAGTTCATATAGGTCTTATCATATTTTTTTCTGAAACCTCTGGTCATTTCTTATAGCTCAATAATACTGCATCACAGCCATATGCCAGAATTTATTTAACCATTCCTCAATTGATGAACATCCCCTTAGTTTCTAATTCTTTGACACCACAAAAAGAGTTGCTATAATGTTAGTACAAATAGGTAATTTTCCTTTCTCTTTGATCTCTTTGGGGTATAGACCTAGTAGTTGTACCTCTGGGCCAAAGGGTATGCACTAGTTCTTTGGGTATACTTCTAGACTCTTCTCCAGAATGGTAGAACCAGTTCACTACTCCACCAGCAATTCATTAATGTGCCTATTTCCCCTCATTTCCTTTAGCACTTGTCATGCCTAATAGGTGTGAGGTGGTACTTCAGAGTTGTTTTAATTTGTCTTTCTCCAAACAATAGTGATTTAAAGTATTTTTATATGACTATAGATATATTTGATGTCTTATGAAAACTGTCCTTATTCTTTGACCATTTTTCAGTTGGAAAATGACTCTTATTTTTATAAATTTAATTCTGTTCTTTATATGTTTATGAAATAAAGCCTTTAGAAGAGAAACTTGCTGTAATTTTAAAAATATAATTTAATTGTCCATGGTATCTTTTAGCAAAATGCAGTTTCACTGATTATCTCTTTTAATTAGGCCTGTTTTTGCTTTTGCTTTGTCTGAGATCATGATTGCTACCCTTGCCAGCACGGTTACTGGTTTCCAGTTTGGGGAGGAAGAGGAGAGACAGAATCCATATAAGACAGAGAAATCATCAGGACTATAAAATGGCATGAAATCTTCATTCAGCAATTATTAAGGGCCCACTATGTGCCAGGCACCAGGGGCAAATAGGATTTTAAAAAATTGTTCCTTCCCTCCAAAAGCTTACATGGAACTTTAGGAACCAAATCCACAATAAAAGAAAAAATAAACAAATATACCTATGGCAAATACAAAGCAATTTAGGGTTTTTTAGTAATTTGGAAGATTAAGAGAGATCTTGTTATAGGTGGTGGCACTTTGGCTGAGCTTTAAAAGAAAATAGACATTCTGAAGGTCAGAGATGAGGAGCAAATGCATCTTGTGTATGATAAACAAGAAGCTTATTTTAACCAGAATGTAATGTTTGTAGAGAACTATGCAAAAAGCAGGAGAGGTTGTTCAGAGGTATCTTGTAAAAGACTGAAGATATCACATAGAGGGTTTGTATTTACTCCTAGTGGCAAACTGGGAGCCATAGAAACTTCTCAAGCATGGAAGTGGTCTGGTCAAATCAGTGCTTTAGAAATCTCCCTTTGGTAGGTGTGTGGAGGATGGGTTGGTTCTGGGAAAATCCTGAGTCAAGGAGAGTTATCAGAAAGTGACTGCAGTGGTCTAGATAATAGGTGATGACAACCTGAAGTAGTTTGGTGGTCCATGAGTGGAGAGGAGGGGACATAGGTGGGGGATATTATGGGTGTAAAATCAACAAGCAATGGACACTGGCTGGAAATATGGCATGATTCAAAGGGAAGAACATGGGGAGACTCCAAGGTTTTGATCCTGAGTGAACCTCTAAGACAGCCCTGAATGGAAACAGGAAATTTAGGCGGAAGTGTCCTGGTCCTCTCTAGAAATTTCTGTTTCTAGGATTCTTTTCTCAAAGCAATATCTAAGGCAACAGGTTCTCCAAATCAGCATTTATTATTGTTCTTGGTCAGAGCCCAAAGCTTCTGATTAGGACCAATTGTAGTCACATTTTTGAGAGGATAAGTTTTTGTAAAAATGATGAGAATTTAATAAGTATTTGGGTGGCATCAGCTGAATTCCATTTGAGGTGTCTCAATAACTTTGCCAGGATTTATTTTCTTGTTAACCTTACGGCTAGCTTTATCAAATCAAGAGATTGAATCTCCAGCACTCTTATGGCTCTGCACAAAGTCAATTCAGTTCCATTCCATTCAGTGCAACAAGAATTTATTGAATGCCTACTATGTGACAGATATCATCCTAGGTGACAGGAACACAAAGGCAAAAATAAAATATCTCTGCCCTTACAGAGTTCTGCTACAGTGGAATGAGTCAAGGCTGGTTTCAATCTTTTTTTTTTTTTTATAGCCTATTTATATGTAGATTATACACAGAATTGGACCCACTTGTCCCCATGATTTTGCCATTTTAGTTATGGATATGCTCCAATGCAGGGACCACTGTCCTGAGGGTCAGTAAATTTAAGTGGAGATAATTACTTTCAACATGGTTTAGAGTATCCATCTCAGGGATTGAGAAGAGCAATAAAGGGATACTTTGTAAATAGTTAATAATAATGCTGTCCCTCCTCTTGGTTAGAAATGTAAAGGAACTGTCCTTAGACTTAGCCTGTAGGGAGCCCACTCATGATGACCACATAACTGATTTCCATCTGAAGGGGAGCTGTCATTTCCACCACTGTGGCATTGTTCCCCAAGCCTATCAGTGGGGTCAATTCCTGACTTCTTGACTTAATAGGGAGCAGATGATTCCGTTATTCATTCAAAATACCATATGCTGTTTCATTCACCAGATTTAGGACTGCAATTCAATTTGGGGGTTACAAAGAGACAGGGTCATAGCTGGAAGGGACCTCAGAGGTCACAGTCCAACCTCTTCATTTTGCAGATGAAAAAACTTAGACCCAGTGAGGGTGAAGTGACTTGCTTAGAGTTACTAAACTATTAAATAACTGAGCATGGACCAACCCATCCTTATCAAGTCTCTTTACCCTCCTCTTTGGGTGTGTGACATGTGTAGAGTTCTGAAACAGCCCAATTTTTCATTCATTCAAAAACATTGATTAAAAGTCTACTAGGAACAAGTTTGGTGACTTGTTGCTCCTCAAGTCCTCAATGTCCTCAAGTCTACCCCCTATCATTGACCTGTTTTGCCATTGCTATTTATTGCTATCCCTTCCCCCTCCCCATCTCCTGCTTCTTTACTTCTAGCCCCAGGGCATTAGGCATTCCTTTGGTTTCTGAACTGGGTGAGGGGCCATGTACAGGGAAGCCTGAGCCTGTGATACATCTCAGTGACCACAGCCTGACATATCTTTTCTGAAATGGAAAGTCAACTACATTGGTGAAATCATTTCAGCCTGAATTTTGAGATCCAGCTCATCCTCACTCAGACCCTATCCTTTTGGGTGTGACCTGTGTATCGCCCTGAATGGCACAACCTTCCATTCATTTAAAAAGCATTTACTATGCCTCTACTATGTGTCCCATTTGGTGTAAAGGATACAAAGGCAAACTCAAAACAATCCCTGCCCTCCAGGAGCCCACTTTTTATTGGCTAATCAATGACCACCTTTGTGACCTTGGGCAAAGCACTTTTTCATCCTAGGTCTCTGGTTACCTCAGTTCTGAGAGTCCTTTCAGTTTTAAATCTGTGATTTTATGACCTACATGATACCTAAGAGCAACACACACACACACACACACACACACACACACACACGCAGAGTCAGAGAGAATAGGGGAATACTCTAGATTTTAGATGACTATAACCCTACTCTCTGTCATTCCTCTAAACCTCATCTGCTTCTTCACCCTTATTGACCTCACAAGCTTTGTCTGTAAGCCACCATACCACACTCAACGTCATTCCAACTTGATGGCCTATGCCTGACTTTGCAATCCAAAGCATGACTTTTAGAAACTCAGTCTTCTCTATTCCTCAATGATAAATAGAAGAACGATTCTAGTGGAGGCTCTCTTAAACACACAAAAAGATGACCTTAATATGATGGATACATAACTGACAACCAACTGCCTTCAATGGACAGGTAAGTTCAAAGACTCAGAAATAGCATCTTCCCTCAGATCACTGGTCCTACTTCAAGCCTGGCCCCCCAACCATTATCTGGTGATTAACTCTAATAGAGAAATGGAAGGCCATCCCTAACACCACCAGTACCAACTATTCACCAGCTATCACTGATGGGCAGCTAAGGAAAGAGTGGTTCTCTATCAGATAACTTCTGCAGCCGCTGTCCAAGTAAGCAATCCTCGTGGAGGTATGGAGTACCAGCTGCTTCTGCACACTTACCACCTTCCGTCAGACTTGCAGCTGAAATCTCCTGTATGCATTGTCCCACTGCATTACCTCTTTGAGATCAAGGACTGCCGTATTTCCTCATCTGTATCCCCAATGTTCAGCACATAGTAAATACTTAACGCATTTTTTCCATTAATTCAGTAATTTGAAACTTTGAGGCATCTGTGGCATTTTGGAAATACCTATTCCCTCTGATGATACAGATTGTAACCCATCTTGGCTTTGTTATCCTGTGCAATTCATGCCCATGTCCTCCCATAAATCTTCCACAGGGGGCTATATCTGTCATATTGGGGGAATTCCTTCAGGATTTTCCTGATATTATGTAAATATCAGTGGAGTACAGAGACTGCCAATTAATTATATCTCATTATCATTGCAAGACTAGCTCACTTACTTTTTTTGGGCAGGTGAGTGAAATATATCTGCTAGAAGACATCCTTTATGCCACTTTTTCTGAATAATTCCACCACTGGTAATATGTTTCAAACTACGTATTGCCCAGTTCATGAAAGATAGCATTTCATAGTGGAGAAAAAGCCATCCTCAAGTCACAAAGACCTGGGTTCAAGTTCTGTTTCTGACACCCACTGGTTGTCTGACAATGGGCAAACTTTTTCACTTTTGGTGATCTAGGCAACTCTGCATCTCTGAGTTACAGAGAAGGTGTGGACTGGTATTGATGGAGGGTTTTTTTTTCTCTCAAGACTTCCATAGGCTAGAAAAATCAAAGAAAAATCGGTCCCTGTGTATGTATATACAAACTTCTACAAATTTTGGGTCGATATTTATGATTACATTGATGTGAGGAACTCCACTGATGAAGACAAGCAACTCCTTTTTGACTTATAGTTAAAATTTTGCCCAGATTACCAGCAGCTCAAAGGACTCTCTCAGGGATACCCCACAAGTTTGTGGGAAAGGCAAGATTTTCTCCCTCCAAGACTCTCTCTCCATCACACCATGCCACCTGTCATAATATGCCTAAACACACATGCATTTTGATATGTTACAGTATAGCAGAACAGTGCAGGGTAGATTGACTTTGTGTCCAAAACATGGCATGTTACAGTTTTGCTGTCCCATGACCTGGTCAGACTATCTTTGGAGTTTCATTCTCAGATCTGGACACCATATTTTAGGAATAGTTGTTGCTGTTTGTTTTTTGTTTTTGAAGAGGACCAAGCATATCATGGGATGAACTCTTTACTCATGAGTGAATTGAATTTAAATGAGGCAGAGTTGCACAAAGTTATTAGCCTCACTCTCTTCCAGTGTCATCAAGAAGTCCAGTAGTGAGATAAAAGTCAGAATGACTCCCAATGGCCTGGGATGCAGTGGATGGCTGTAATGGAAATGCAGATTTAAAGATCTTCCCTGCCCCTAGCTTAAGTGCACCTGAAGCCTGCGGTGGGAGGCTTGTTTTTCAGGAAAGCCCACAGCTTGATACTTTGTGATTGGGCTGTGGGTCAAGAAGTTTGTTACATTCTCTGAGCCAGGAGAAGGCTATAAACCCTGATGGGAGGCTTTGCTTTGGGGCTCACTTTGAGAAGTGTTGTGTTGATGGGGTCCTTGGGATGTATATATGTTTGTAACATCAGTTTGTAATATCAATCTGTAACATCAGTTTGTAAATGGGGTGCTTTGGGAATCTATGTCTGTAAAATCAATTTGTAAAAGCAGTCTGTAAAGTCACACTTCCGCCCCCAGTCTTAAAGCATTAACTCTGCCCCTTCCCCCTGCCAGCACTCTGCCCAGCAACAACTCATGAACTGTTTATCTTTGCTTGAAACAATAAGCTACTTATGAATCCTTCACACAACTATCTATAAACATTTTTAGCTTAGGCAAATGTTATGTCCCCTAGTTGGAGTGGCCAGGTGCACCATGAATTCTTCAGTACCCTATCTATAGGGTAACTCCTTAGCCAATTATACCCACATTGTGTCTCTGATGGCCTTGGTTCCCACCATCTATCTTGTCAAGCCTGACATTGAGGGGTGGCAGACTGGGCACTCCTTAGTGGCCTTGACTGAGGATAGACTTTAGTGACCTGTCAGGCCTAAAACCACACCTCCAGGTAGCCCCCCCTGGGCTATTTCCCAGTGAATCATGGGCAATATGCCTGCGCAGTTGATATTAAAAGTGCATGGTCCTTTAAGCACTGACCACTCCTTAACTCCTCCCTGATCCCACCCTTACTCACCTAGTTAGCATAATTGGCACCTGATTTACTGTCTTGACTCCATAAAACTATGCCTGTGAGCCCTGGAAGTTTGCAGGTTCCATTAGAATCTAGCCCGCTGTCCTTGTGCAGTGTAACAATAAACTTTACAATTTTGGCTTCAAAGTTTGCTTGAGCCTGGTGAATTCCTTCCAGACTGGATGCCAGGGTGGGGCCCTGGCAGAACCTCTTACCCTTCCCCCCTCCTTATCACCCTTCCCTTTTCAGTGTGATTTGACCAGATGAGACTCTGGGCAGCCGTTGAGAGCCCCTCGGCTTTGAAAACCCAGATGTTGATGCTTCCCTCTCTGGTAACTGTGATTTGGTATTGGTAGAATGTTTGGACAGTTTGGAAGCCTGTCTATTTGATCTGTCTGTATATTCTGACTTTCGGGGTGCTGACCTTTTTCCCCTGAACTAGGTAATATACGTTTGTTTGATTAAAGTAAGCTTGTTAACTGATTTTGAGTTGGTTTCCTTTACAAAAGCAGATCTAAGAACCTGTGTTGGCAGCCACCCTGGGGATGTAGGGGTGCTTGCTGCTACAAAATGGCGATGAGGGATGGGATCTGCGGAGTAAAAGGAAAGTATGGGGGCTGGGATAATTGTTTGTTTCCCAGTTGTGGTAGCTATGACTCTGTGGAGCCACAGAGCAGGAGAGAATGGCCTGTATGCTGACTTCACTGAGCTGAGAGCAGGAATGGTGAACTGCTTGCATGGGGACCTGTGGAGAAGGCAGGAGCTGCTGCCTTCTGCTGGAGGAGAAGGAGCCCAGGAGTTTGGAGTTCAGCCACAGGACAAGATAAGGACTGTGTGGCAAAGCAGGGGCACTGAATGTGTTTCCTTGCTGCATCCCACAGTTTGGGACCCAGGGGGAGGATGGACTTGTGACTATGGTGGGTGGGGTGAAGTGCCATGGACCCCAAGGACCCCACTTTGGTTTTGTTGCCCATCCCCTTCTCTGGACTTGGAAGCAGGGGCTAGAGCAGTGTTATGGGAGGGACACGCCCCTCCTCCCAAGAGAACTTTATTTGGGCTCTTGTTTTGAAATGATGTGATAATGCAAAGTACTTTGTTTAAGGCCCAGTGGCCACTTTGGTAACTTTAGATGTACCTTGAAAATATGACTTAAGAGATGCTTAGTGCTAATTGAAATGTAAATTGTCTATGCTTTGCTTACTTAGTAAGACTTTACTGAATAAGTTACTGATTGTATTTTGAGATATTTTTACTGATAAGAGACTAATTGAGTTAATCAAGACTTTGCCGCATGAGTGGAAATTACTGATGTGACTGAGTTAACTTAAGAGTGACTATTTTTTGATTTTACAGAAAAGTGACTCAGTTAACATTTGCCCCATGAGTGGAAGACTTGGACTATTGTATTTTGAGATTATATTGTGATTTTCTTATGTACCTGGAAAATGTGACCTAAGAGATGTTTAGTGCTAATTCAAATGCAAATTGTGTATTCTATGGGCATGAAAGATCTTGGGGCGGAATGTAATGGAAATGCAGATTTAAAGATCTTCCCTGCCCCTAGCTTAAGTGCACCTGGAGCCTGTGGTGGGAGGCTTGTTTTTCAGGAAAGCCCACAGCTTGATACTTTGTGACTGGGCTGTGGGTCAAGAAGTTTGTTACATTCTCTGAGCCAGGAGAAGGCTATATAAACCCTGATGGGAGGCTTTGCTTTGTGGCTCACTTTGAGAAGTGTTGTGTGATTTCACCAGATGAGACTCTGGGCAGCCGTTGAGAGCCGGCTTCCACCCCCCCCCCCCCCCTTTGAAAACCCAGATGTTGATGCTTCCCTCTCTGGTAACTGTGATTTGGTATTGATATAATGGTTGGTCAGTTTGGAAGCCTGTCTGTTTGATCTGTAAGTTCTGTAACTCTGAAGTTTGGGGTGCTGACCTTTTTCCCCTGAACTAGGTAATGTGTGTTTGTTTGATTAAAGTAAGCTTGTTAACCCATTTTGAGTTGCTTTCCTTTTGAAAAGCAGATCTAAGAACCTGTGTTGGCAGCCACTTTGGGGATGCTGGGGTGCTTGCTGCTACAATGGCCTTGGTGTCTTTGATGCCTGACCTGTTCATGCTACGGTTTCTTAGAGCCACAGGTAAGAATTGAGTGAGAGGTGGACAGTGAAGGTGGGTGAGCAGCCCTGAAAAGGTCTCAGCAAGACCTCACACCAGAGGTACTAGTCTTTTTTGAACACCCCATGTGCCTATTTAGGGGCAGGAATAGTATTACTCAGTTGGAGAGTGTCTAAGGGACACCATCATGGTGGAGGGCCCCAAGTTCATGCCATATGAGGATCATTTGAAGGAAGTGGGAGTGTTTGACCTGACTGAAAGTCTTCCTTGGGAGGCCTTGAGAACAGTTTTCCATTTTCTGGAGGGCTGTCATGTGAAAGAGGGATGAGAATTGTTTTGCTTGGCTCAAGCACAGAACTAGGATCAATGAGAGGAAGTTAAGAGGCAAATTTAGGCTCGATGTCAATAAAAACTTCTGAATAATTGGGGATAACCCAAATGGTGAGGGTTTCTTTGGGAAGCGATTTCCTAGAGCTTGCTATGTGAGGGCTTATTAAGGAGCCATGAGAGACCTTTGGTCAGGCAGTGGCTGGACTCGATGGTCTCTCAGCTGTCTTTCAACTCTGAGACTGATTCATTCCTGAATCTCTAGTCACAGCTGTAGTTTCACTTGTTTGGTTTTTACATTTATTTTCAAAATCCAGTTTTGCTTTTAAAAACTGTATTGGTAGCACCTGCTGGGCAGTCAATGTGGCCTTTCTCTTCATGTTCACCTGCATGTAAGTCCATAGACAGAGAATCCTAGGTGTTATTGACCTCAAACCTATCAGACAGATGACTCTCAACTTACCTAAAGAAAAGCAAAGACAGTGAAAGAAAGTTGCTGAGTCCTCCAAGGTCCCAGCCACCATACCGAGGCAGAGAGCCCACCTCCAAGTTCAATGCTATTTGTGCTTTGCTGCCTTTGTCTGGAAGAAGCTGGCCCTGCAAGATTGAGTGCCCAAGAAAGGAAGTCTTTTTTATCATCTCAGAAAGGACAGTTGCCACCATAAATACACATTAGTTTTATAGCATGCAGTAACAATTGGACAACATGAGTTTTTAGCAGTGTCCTTTTCCAAATATCCCATGGCCCTTTAAATTGGAAGCACAGAAGGAAAACATGTGGGCAAGCATGCACACACACACACACACACACACACACACACACACACACATATACCCCTCCCCTTGGTAAAAGTTAAAAATCTGAAGCAGTGGGAAGTGTAGATCCATTTGGGGGTAATTACTTTAATTATTCCTAATAAAATCATTTTGTGTTAAGTGAAAATAGTTTTAAGGTTTGAACATTCATTGAGGATTAAGAAAGACAGGTTCAGGCCTTTATCTTTCCATGAAGAAAATTGAGTCCCATTATTCCATACTGAGTTCATAGACGACTTGCAGGATTTTCTTTAGATAGGAGGAAAGCATATAATTGCCTTGGTTGATCAAGAAGGGCAGCAGAACGAGACTTTTTTCTTAAATGTAGTCACAGTGGAGCAATAACTGACATTATTCTCTAGAGGCACAAAATTAATATCTTGGAGTTTGGATTTTTGATGTGTTAGTAGACCTCAGATCCAAATCTTAGCTTTGCTACTTGCTAACTGGGAAGACTTTAGAGCGAGTATCTACACTGATGGAATGATATATGCGTTAAATTACTGGAGTGTGGGGTTATGCAAAAGAGGGATAGATTTGGAGGCAGTGGTCCTGGCTTTGTCACTTCCTACTTGTGTGACATTAGGGATGCAAATCAATCTTCTTCAGTCTCAGTTTTCTCCTCATAAAAAAAAAATAAAAAATATGCCAAGATGAGCCCCTTCCAATATTAAATTCCTATTGTCCTTTAAGGCACTTTGGTATAGCGGAATCAAAGATTAGAAGTCAGAGGTCTTTGCTTCAAGTCCTGCTTCTGACAATACCAGTGTGATCTTGGGCAAGTCACAACCTCCTCAGTTTCCTCATCTGTATAATAAGAAGGTTGGATTAGCTGGCCTCTGAGGGACCTTCTAGCTTTAGAAATAAATCTCCTTTGTATCCTGTCTGATGTGCGAGCTCCTGCTCTTACTGAAGGAATGGGGGAATATGGAGGGATTACACATTATATAAAAGGAAGTCATGGAATAACAGATAGAGGGCTGTCCTCAGAGGCAGGAAGATCAGAGTTTAAGTAACTAGTGGGTTTAATAACTTATTCAACTCTAAAAACCTTTCTTTTTATGCTCTATAATTTTATTTTTTAATCTTTCAATTTATTTTGTTTTTCAGTTAAACATTTTCTCTCTCTTCCAGTCTTTTGAAAAGAAAAAAAAATCTTACATACTCAAAAACAAAAGAAAACAACCCTTGGGTACTCAAGGAAAATATATTTCCATATTTGTCCCTGTCCAAAATTTTGTGTCCCATCCTTCAATTTGAATACATCATTTATATGTCAGAAGGTGAATATAATGCTTTGTCAGGTCCTTGGAATTGTGGCTGGTTTTTACAACAGTCAGAATTCTTGAGCCTTTCCAAGTAAATTTTCTTTACATTGTTGTCATTTTAGAAATTATTTTCCTGGTTCTGCTCACTTCACTCTTCATCAGTCCATACAAGTCTTCCCTGGGTTCTTCATCATTTCTTATAGTAGAGGAGTATTCCATTACATTCACATACCATTCGGTGTTCATACAGTTCCTAAGTGAAAGGTATCCCTTTAGTTTCCAGTTCTTTGCCACTAACAAAAAGAATCACTATAAAGATTTTTGTTGGTATGAATTCTTTTCCTTTTTCTTGGATTTCTTTGGGGTATAAGCCTAGTTGAAATATCCTTGGGGCAGATATCATAATTTAGTGAGGGGGGTGGGAATCTAGTTTGAAATAATTTTCCAGATTGATTGCATAGATTCACAGCTCTGCCAAGAGGGCTGTAATGTGCCTGTTTTCCCACAGCCCCTGCAACCTTTGTTACTTCTCTCTCTCTTGCTCTCTCTCTCTCTCTCTCTCTCTCTCTCTCTCTCTCTCTTTCTCTCTTTCTCTCTTTCTCTCTTAATCTTTCTCTAGGCAACTTTCTAAGATCCTTCAGTTTGAATTGTACTTTTGTTCACGAGAATAAAACACAAAATCTTAAATAATTTTAGAAAGAAATTTGATATGTTGTTTTTGTAGAGGGAGTTGGAAAGAAGGAGTGGCTTCCCCCCAACTCTTTGTGTGGTTACATCATACAGCATTCAGACAAGGATGTATAGACATTTACCTAATTGGCCTCGTGTAGACAGTAGTCAGTCTCCTAGACCAGGACTGTTTGAGATGCAGAGAAGTCAATCTATTTTTGGGAACCCAAAATACAAGCTTTGAGTATACTCAAAACAAGAACTGATGGGATCCAAGCATTTCTTATTATCAACCTCTACACTAAGTTTTTTGGGCTAGACAATTTTTAGCCACACGAATCTAGGTTCAAAAATAAGTGAAAAACAACAATCCACAGCACTTAGTGTATCACAGGCCATATGTAAGAGTAGGGCTTTGACTTGATCTCTGGTTAAAGAGATACAAACATAGGCTATGCTAGGATGAAAACATGTGTTTCTGCATCTGAGCTCCCTCTGATATCTGTTTGGGAAAGAACTTTTCCAAGAGGACACAGGATAGTAGAAGAAAATGGTAGAGGCTTGATGTTGTACTTTCTGTTTTTTGTTTTTGTTTTGTGCTCTTTGGAGGGGGAAGGCAGGGCAATTGGGGTTAAGTGACTTGCCCAAGGTCACATGGCTAGTAAGTGTTAAGGCCAGATTTGAACTCAGGTCCTCCTGACTCCAGGGCTGGTTCTCTATTCACTGCACCACCTAGCTGACCAAAATTGTACTTTCTAATCTCGTAAAAGTTTCATATTCTTGTCCTACTCCCCTCCCTCCAGACTTGGTCACCTCCATAAATATATTTATAACAAATTTAATATTTTTGAAATGAATCTGTCTAGAAGGTTGGATTATTTTTTTCTTCTTATCTGAATGTCATAATTATGTCCTGTGTACAGATGATATTGGCACAAGGGTTTTATTGTAGAGACGGGTATAGGATCATAAGATTCAGAGATAGAAGGAATATTGGTGATCATCTTGGGGGAACCCCCTCCCCCTTTTAACAGATGCAAAAGTGAAGGCCCAGAGTTTACATGACATTCTAGAAAGAAGCAAGACAGAGGTTTGAACTTGGATCATGAATTTCCAATTCAAATATTCTTAACTTCCCTCTGCTATTTTACATTGTGCTTCCTGAGAAGTAACCTGGGTTAGGAGAGAGAGAAAGCTGGTTTTGAACTCGGGACTGAGTCCCAGTGCCACCTTTAACACATACGGACTGTATGACCCTGGGAAAATCCTTTGATTTTTCAGCACTGTAGGAAATTTTCTACAAATGTAAGTTTTTGTCCTTGCACTAGTGAGATCACAGGCCCTATCCACCTCCTTTGTGCAATGCCCCAAACATTGGGGCAATAGAATATAGCAAAAATTATTCTAATAACATTAATTGCAGTTTTACAAAACCCACCTCCACATTTGCCATTAATTGGCACACAATTAATAAAGTAGAACTATGCATAGTTATTTTTAACATCAGTGAAATTAACTCACAGATTCCATCCAAGCAAATTAACCTCCTCATTTTAAAATGAGTAAATTTATATAATTTATCTTCTGCTTTCTTTGTTTTGTTTTTTCCTTAAAATATTCCAACAAAATCAGCCGCTTACTAACCACTACTTAGCATATCTTTTTTCCCTTTTATTTGTTATCATTTTAATGTAACCTGTGATCCAGGGTAACCCCAAATTCTGGGTTTACACATACTAGTTCTGATCCTGAGAGGCCTGACTTCAGAGGGTCAGTTTTTCTTTATGGCTTGTTCTCCCTGCCTGGTATACTTCAGGTAAATCTCATAATATATTCATAGTTTATAGCTTTTGTCTAGGCTTCCTCAAATGTGAGCATCAGGGTCCCTAACTCCTGGAAAGGCAGTCAGGATACTAAAGGCACGTCAATTATAGGACAGCTTTGATTTCACTCCTCAGAAATCTTTCATTTAAAGACAAAACAAAATGAATTTTTTGTTGGGACTTAAAAAAGTACAGAAAGTTCAGTAGTCAGAGAAGAGGATAGAAAGTATTCTAGGCATGGGGGACATCCAGAGAAAGTATCTGGAGCTGAGAATTGGAGTGCCTTGTTTGTGGAACAGCCAGGAGACTTGTGTAACTAGATCAAAGAGTTTATGTCAGAGATGAAAGTATAAGAAGACTGGAAAGATAGGAGGGGGCCAGGTTATGAAGAGTTTTGAATGTCAAATAGAGCATTTTGTATTTGTTCCTGCAATCAATAGGGAGTCATTGGAGTTTATTGACCCCAGGAAAAAGCAGCTCCTGTTGAAAGTCAACAAGCAAGGCAGTGGTGGTCATGACCATATTTCATGGGTGACTGCAAACAATGGTCTCCACATTTTAGTACCATTGGTTGACTGAGGTACTCAAATTGTGTTGATCAGGGGCTCCCTAATCAAATCTCTTTATATTAATGAAAAGCTATTTTTTTGTACTTTTCCCTGCTTTTGTTGTTAAATTAATAAATAGGTAGAAGATATCAAAATGAAAAGTCCATGAAAGCTGGAAATCAAATGCAGCATGTAAGATACAGTCTGCTTTTCCAGAGCTGAGTGGGCTGTATCTATACCTCAGGGTTCTAGGTTATCTTAAGAGATTTATCGGGTTCTCTTTTTCTCTGCCACCTTTAGTTTATGCTTTTCCCATTTTAGCAGTTGGTGGCTACAGCCCCAGTTAAGCACTTACCTGCTTACATTAGTTAACTTTTTAAAAGGGATATTTACTTTGAAGATCGAGTAGTGAGAACAAAGCACAACTGTTTTTCTTACTATCTCTCAGACATATTTTCCCATGTACTATTTCAGTCTCTGGGGAGAGTATGCACAAATTAGCTCACTTTCTAAATAACATTGGCCTTGCCAAGTTTACCAAAGGTATGTTTTTTCTATGAGATGAATCTTTGTCTCAGCTTCTCTTTGGCTTGGGTCCTAAAGGTTCCCCTTTATGATCACTCCTTGTTCTTTAGGACAAGGATGTTGCACTGACTCTGGAACCCAGAATCTAGAACTTCAGGTGGCTAAGGCATTCTCCAGGCTCTGTAATGTCTGGATGCCAACATGCCTTACACACTTTTTGAAACTGTCAAAGTCACAACTCCCTTCATTTAGAATGGAAAATAGAAGAAATCCAAGGATTTAGGCCCCACACACTGGCCCCTTAAAGCATTATCTTTCAACTAACACTATGAGTAAAGGAGTTACCAGATAAGGCAAAAAGTAAAAGGCTAAAACCAGTAGGGTTTTGTGAATGCCTCCATAGACTTATCCTAAACTTGCAAGCCTGTATCAACTGCATATATCTAATATTATTTATAGTGTAGTATAATCGAAGTGGGTCTGGTGAGTTGCTAGGCATGGAAGGTCACTCAACTCCCTAGGAAGGGGTGAACCAGCCCAACTAAGAGAGTAGGTCAGAACTTCTGTGCTCATTAGTGGTGGGATTGGGCCTGTGAGTAGCTACTTGCACGCCCTGCTTCTAGTCCACATTATTGTGACTCTCCTAGATGAAGATTCTCTAGCTTCGTCCACATGGAGAAATGCCATTGAGGCACTCTGAACTTTTGACAGACCCTCTATAAAAATATTTGTCCAATAACTTAAACCTACTATATGTATTATCTTCACCCTATTAGAAGGTAAACTCCTTGAGATCAGGGACCTTCTTGCTATTACTTTAGAATCTCTAGCTCCTAGGATAATTCTTTACACAAAGCAAGGACTTAATAAATATTTTTAAATTTATTAGTTTTCATTTTGAAAAAGCCCATCAAACTCAATTATGTAATGCATTAAATAACTAAAAAAGTCTATTTTCAATAAATGTGTGACATTGGGCAATTCATATCATTTCTCTGGAAAGATTTCCTGCTCTGAAAAATGAAGTGATGACTAGTTTTCTTTGAGCTCTAGTACCACAAGGTACCAATGAAAATCGAGTGTTATTGAAACATTCCCTTCTTCCAAGATGCCTAAAGAGGCCATTCTGAAGTACTTTTATAAAACATTAAAATGACAAGTTTTTTTTTTTTTGGATACTGTTCTTTTTCGAATTTTATGCTTTAATCTTATACTTGGCTTATAATAAAGATTATAATAGAGACATTTAAAATCCATTTTTAAAGTCCTGGATAACCTCCAATGGCAAATATGTTAAGAGTGTTCTAAAACCCCAAACAGCAATTCATAAGATTCTTTCTAAAGCTACGAACACATTCAATAAAATAAGACTAGAAGGAGATGCAGAAATTTGTGTAATTTGTTCATAAGTAGAAAGCAAAGTTGCTTTCTTAGGAAGACCACAGGAAGCATTCGCGCTGTTTTCATAGATTATAAGACTTATAGTTTAGAGCTACAAGGAACCTCAGAGGTCATTAAGTCCAAACCTCTCATTTCACAGATGAGGAGTCAAAGGTCAAGAGAAATGAAACCATTTGTCTAGGGTCATACAACTGGTAAATATAGAAGATGTGACTCGAACACAGGTCTTCCCCCCACCACATATAGCATTTTATCCATTTATTGTTGTTGTTTAATTCAGTCGTGCCTGACTTTTTGTGATCCCATTTAACTGCCCCTTTCCATTGATTACACCATTATATATGCATATATATGTGTGTATACACACGTGTGTATATGTATATATGCACACACATGTGTGTACACACACGTGTATATGTATATATGCACACATGTGTACACACATGTGTATATGTATACATGTACACATATGTGTGTACACACATGTGTATATATATGCAAATATATGTGTGCACACATATATGTATATGTACATTCACATATACATTTTTTCTTTTTGAGACTGGTCCTCTTCTTACCAGGCTAGAAGTATAGTAGCTACTCACAGGCCCAACCCCACCACTGATCAGCACAGAAGCTCTGACCTACTCTCTTAGTTGGGCTGATTCACCCCTTCCTAGGGAGCTGAGTGACGCTCTATGCCTAGGGACTCACCGACCCACTTCCATTACACTATACTATAAATAATATTATATAGATATTTTAAAAAGATTTATTCTTTGCCTTAAAACTGTAAGAAGCAAATTTCTGTCAATTGTAATAAGCTGCACATTTATATGATACTTTCTATAAAGACAAATGTGACCTAATAGATATAGAGTCAGCCTCAGAACCAGAAAGATCTGGTTTCAAATCATACCCAGTCTGTGACTCTGGGTACATACATCCTTTAACCTCTTAGTGAAATCTCAAAAATTATAAATTGCAAAAAAGTTGTTGATGAGCCTTGGAAGTGGGAGTTTCCTCGTCCAGGGAGTCACTAAATCAATGCAAGTGGGTCCAGTCTCCCTTCTTATCCCTTTCCCATAGAGCTTTATAGCTAATAAATCTGTCATTATAACAACCCTGTAAAGATTAGTGAAAGTTTTATGAGTCCCACTTTACAGATGAGGAAACTGAGTCTCAGGCAGTTAAATGACTTTCTCCTGAACTACAGCCTAAAATAGCCAACTATTTGTTTGATATCTGCAGGGCATAAATATACCAAAATCAGTATGTCCAAAATTGAAGTCATTATTGATGTTATTAAATTCATCTAGCCTCAAAGCTTCCTTATTCTTTTGAGGGAACCAACATCAGTGCAATCACCCAGGTTCATAACCTCAGCCAGCAGCATCATTGTTTCTTCCCTTTCTCCACTTAGCTAATAAATTCATTTCACTAAGTATTTATTAAAACTGCCTACTATGTGCCAGACACGGTGTTTGGAGTTGTGGATTCAAAGAAAAAATGAGACAACTCTTGTCTCAAGGAGCTCATATTCCTCAATAGCATATCTTAAATCTACCCTTTCCTCTTTATCCACACAGCCATTACCCTAGTAAGTCCTTCATCACCTCTCCATTGGAAGACAGTCTCCTACTTGGATTCTTTGCCTAATGTCTTTTTCCTCTCTGATTCACCATATGTTCATCTGTCAAAGTAATTTTAAAGCATTGGTCTTACCATGTCAGCTCCATGTGCCCTGCTCCCCCATTTAAGAATCTTCAGTGTCCACCACTTGGCTTTAGGCCAAGATACATGGCACATAAAGCTCTTCCTGACCTGGCTCCAACTTACCTTTTCAGACTTATCATGTGTTAGATCAATCTCAAATCAGCCTTCTTACTGGTCCTCACCCATGACACTCTGGCTTTTAGCTCTGTCCCTTCACCCTGGCTGTTCTCCAAGCCTAGAATATCCTTCCTCCTCCCCTCTACGTTTTAGAGTCTAGTTTCCTTCAACACTCCACTAATATGGAATTTAACACCACTTCATATTTTCACTCTAATTTTCCATTTTCTAACCATAATGCCTTCCCTCAACCTCCTCCTCCTCCTTGTTATTACAACTTTATAGCAATTTACATAATTTCCCCCCACTTTCATGGTAGGACATAAGTAGTTCATTGAGGGGAGGGATTATTATTATTTTTTTTTGTTAATGTATCTCCAGCATATAGCACAGCTTTTCCCACTTAGTAAGTGCTTAATAAATACTTGTTGGAGTAGATTGGATGGAATGGTCCAAAATTGCATAGGAATAAGGATGTGGACTAGTATAGGGGGCTAAAACTGTGATTTCATTGGTACAGGGCACCCCAAGTGAGAAAAGTCCTTCTATCAAGGTAGATTGGCACCCCCTTTCCAACTTAGAGTATTAGCTGCCTAGAGCATTAAGAGGTTAAAGTGATTCGCCCAGTTTAGATCAGGGGAGTGATATAAGCTTCCTGCTTCTGAGGATAGAACTCTATGTAATGTGCTATTATACTTCTCAAAGTTACTAACCAAATAATAATGGATTCAGGATTCAGGAATTAAGCCAATATTTTCTTACCCTAGAACCAGTTTCGAGATTGCAAAGCTATGTTACCTCTCAAGCTGTGAAATTCAGTGGAGGCTCTTAGATTGCTTCCTGTATTCTCTATATGTTTTATTTCCTAGATAACTTCATTTATTGCATTACTAAAATTCAACTATAGCAAACTGCTGATTATGTGTTTATTAATATTAGATATAAAATTCCCAAATAGGTAAATATTGTTTTAACTTCTCTACTTCTTATCTGATAAATAATCTTGCCTTTAAGATTCAATTTTGCTCTCTGTTCATATTTACCAGAATTGTTAGTGGAGATTTTAGCTTTTATTCTGGGTTTTATTGTTCTCTATTCCTACTGTTCCTTATTCTTTCTATTCTTTCTATTCTTCCTTTCTATTCTTCTTTTTCTGATATCCTTTTCCCCTCACTCTGTTTCCTCCTATTTTTTCCTCACTTCCTTTGCCAATTTGCCAATCAGTTATGGTACTTAGATAATGGCATGGTTTTGTCAATTATAATGGAATACCTGTGGCTGGAGGAGGTGAGGGGAGGCAGGATTGGGCAGCCTATATTCATCAGTGCCTTATCTTCCCTATTCAATTTATCACTAGAGATTTAATAAGCCATATTTTATTATGACAATTAGATCATTCTTTTAAAAGCCTACAGGCAATGTACAGACCTTTTAGTCCCTTCCTCAACTATTTTATGGAATGTATAGTAAGTGAAAAATTAGTAGTACAATAATAGTAGCTCAGAGCACCCTGTTAGGAAATTTCCTGACATTTATGCGGAGGTTCACCATTGTTCTCTAATTAAAATTTATATTTTTCTCTTTTTAATGTCTGATTTCTTTCTGGTTGAGGCAAAATTCAGGTCATTGTAAATGTTTGGGGGAAGAAGCAAGTAGAGTGTGGTAAAATGTTTACTAATAGAAAGGGAATTTGGGGAAAGAGCATACTTTTTCTTGAAACTTCCCTTTAGTTGTTAAACAGTTGGGTTCAACCAGTGATTTTTGCCTGAGTCTTCTGTTCTGAGATGCCTGTAGGAGTCAATGGCCCTCCTTGACTCTCCTTTATCTGATGTAGCTCAGATATACTTTTCTTTATGTTTTCACCCATTTTGCCATGGATTGTCTCCAGCTCAGCTCAGCAATGATTAAATCATTGGTGGGAAGTTGGTCCTAGTATTGACACTGCCCAACTGTTGTGGTCTTCCTCCTTTTTGGTCTCTTTACAGGATTGTGGTATGTTTCTTTCAGAATTCCAGTACATGACTCAATTCTACCTTATGGCTCAAAGATTTGCGTAGTTATAAAGTACTGTCAGAACCGAGAGGAGAATGCTTGTCACTTTTATCTACACAAAATCCAAGATGCCGCCCAATTTTGAACCCCTATTTGAATAGTATAGTAATATTACTTACATATTAAAAGTCATAGTCAGTCAATAAACGTTGATTAATCATATACTGTATGTCAGGCTACAGTAAGTGGTAGGGATACAAAGAAAGGCAAAAGGCAGTCCCTGAGCTCAAAGAGCTCAAAATCTAATAACAAAAGACAATACAAAAGAAGGAGCTGAAAGAGAGAGAGAGAGAGAGAGAGAGAGAGAGAGAGAGAGAGAGAGAGAGAGAGAGTGAGTGTGTGTGTGTGTGTAAGCATTATCTGGCATGAAGACCCTGCAGCTAGGTGAGGAAAGATGAGATAGGTACTCTGAGAATCCTCCTTAAAGGGAGGATCTGGGAGAAGGAGCTCTCTGATGTATGCTCTTCACCTTCTTTGATCAGAGAGGGTGGAGCCCTAGGGGTAGGGATACTGAGTAGGTATGAGTTTCAGGGTTGATGTGATCTTGTAGGATGATGAAAATTTTCAGACCATAATGAGGTCCAAGAGAGTAGCTGAGTTGGCAGCTAGGTGGGATAATGGATAGTCTAACATATATGACCCTGGCCAAGTCACTTAAACTCTATCTTCCTCTCTTCCTTTGTTTATAAGAGAGAAATAATAGTACCTACCTTCTAGGGTTGTAGAGAGGATCAAATGAGATAATCTTTGTAAAGTGTTTTACAAACCTTAAATACTATATAAATGTGATTATTATTTTCATCATTATTATTACACTTCAAAAGCGTGATGATTTCCTTGGTGTGATTCCTCCTACCACTGATTCAGGTTGCAAAACCTCAAGGCATGAAATTTATTGCTTACAGTCAAAGAAATGTATCAACTAATGGTTATCCTGAGGACGGTTTTCTCTGAACTGAACTGTTTCTGACGTGATAAACATACTGTCCATGTCTGGGGCCATGATATAAAGACTAATAAAAGCAACAATAGTAGTGCCCATTCATATTATGCCTTATGATTGGCAAAGCACAATCCTCCCAATGGCCAAACAACTAAACAGCTATGATTTTCTTTGAGGTCTCACTATATTATTTTCACATTTTTAAAGACGCTTTATTGACATTTTTTTGTTTTTATTCCACGATACTGTTCCAATATGCTATCTTCCAAACAAACCATCCCTTGTAACAAAGATAAAACAATGAACCAAAACCAAAATAGAGATAGTATCTGCCAATGTATGAAGCATTATGCACCCATATTGACTTGCAGTCTCTGGAACCAGGCTCAGTCATTCCTACCATTAAGAGTTTTTCTGCCTTTCAGTTTTGTGTTCATTTACATTATTGTAGTTATACATTATTTGTTTCTCATCAGTTCATATAGATCTCCTGATGTTTCTCTGAATTCCTCATATTGTTTTCTAATGGAGAAGTAATATTTATCATATTCTAATGGTAGAAAATATGATGTTTATTTACACCCAGTTTGTTCAGTCACTCCCTAATCAGTTTGTATACACATCATATAAAGGGTTAGTTTTTATTTTTGGTATGACCAAAAACAAAAGCAAAAACACTAATATGAATATGTTAGTATACATGGGATTTTTTTCCCTTGTCTGGAACTACCTTGAAGTATATGCCTAATAGTGGGGTCATTGGGTCAAATGGTATGGGATTGAGCACCCTTTTAATTTAATTTCAATTTTTTTTCCTAATGATAGGACCACTTAGGGCAGCTAAGTGGTGTAGCAGATAGGGTTCTAGGCTTATTATCGGGAAAACTCATCTTCCTAAGTTCATATCTAGTTTCAGAAACTTACTGTGTGACCCTGGGAAAGTCATTTAACCTCTGTTGCTTTAATCCACTGGAGAAGGAAATGTCAGACTATTCCAGTATCTTTGCCAAGAAAACTCCATACCAGCTCATGACCAAACAACAACAAATTCCTGCCTCCATATCCAGCATTCTATCCACTGTGACATTTAACTGCCTCTATAAGGATGTATATGTTGGAGAGACACCATAGATATAAAATGGGTTGTGTCCAGAAGTAAATGGTAGGTGAAGAACAAGCTATGCTGCTTTGGAGAAATTGTATTGTTCTTTTAATGATCCTAAGCTACAATCTGAAGCAAAAGTCCATCTTTAAAAAAAAAGAAAGAAAAAACAAAAACAAAAATTCTAAATGCTACAAGTGAGTCAAAATTTTCATAAAATTTTCCAATAAATTAAATTGAGAATCAAAGCATTATGGAGTTGTATGTATTAGGTAGAAGCATTGCAGAGCTATAGTATGGTTCAAAAGTTTTCATCAGACAAAGCTGTGTAACAGTAATGAGATTTGAAGATCTTCCATGCCTCTTGAAATTGGCAAGCAAAGAGGTACTTGGCACCTTGTTTCAAGTTGTATCAAGTATTAAGATCCAGAACTTGTGAATCCCACAGAGGGATAAACTAGCTGATGTAACAGGAAGGGGAGGGGCAAGGAGGAGCTAACAATGTCTAAGGAAAAAGCCAAACTAGAGTGCCAAAACTTCTGAGAAAGAGAGAGAATGAATGAGAATGAGAACTGCTAGGATCTTGAGAACTTCTGAGAGCTGCTGGGAGCCAGAACTTCTGAAAGCCAGTGAGGACTTCTGAGATCCAGCCAGAACTGCTGGGAGCAAGAAGCTTGGAGGCTGAGGAGCTACCATGAGTGAGGAGAGGAGGATCCTTGCTTGAGGGAGTGAGCGAGAGAAGAGAATACTTGCCCGAGGGAGCTTGTTTTGTTTTGAAGGCTTGGGAATGTGGGTGTCCACTGCACTGACTATGTGTACCAACTTTGTGATTACTATGATGACTTTGACTTTCTGGTTTTGAGACTTGATTTTCTGGTATTTGAATAAATTCTTTGGTCTTGTCCTCCATGTGGAGATCCTGTTACATTTTGTGATTCAAAACTACACCAGCATATTCATAGCCACTGTGGGCACTGTGAGTATCACATTGCTGGTACAGAAAAGATGATGAACTAGTCACCAGGAAAAAAGTAAGGAGAACTAATAGAGAGACTGAATATCCGCTAGCATCAGCAAACAAAAGATAGGAATGGGAAGGCAACACAATTGCTTGATAAATTCATATGATATGATAGACAGGAATTGCATGGAGTGGGCAATTATGGATGGACTGTGATCTACATCATTGTGTGTATCTCTCTAATGTGTGTGTGTGTGTGTGTGTTTATCTCCACATTTATATAATTTCCTATGGATCAATGCATATACACATACTCAAATGCACCAGACTTACCTCTTTATTTTTTTTTACTAAGCTGCTAAAATAAGAGTGTAATTCTGTCATTTATTGACCTGTTACAGTGGGTCTGACCATTAGAGTTTAGAAATTTCAAAACAAATCTTTTTCTCTTAGCACTACTGTGGGTTCATAGTTGTCTGTCAGTCAGGTGCTGTGAGGAAGAGCAGGGATTTTGCTTTCAGAGGACCAGTTCAAATTCGGCTTCTGATTTTTACTGCCTGTGTGATCTTAGACAGCACCACTGGACCCCAGTGGAGACTATATGGGATGGTCTATCAGGTCTCTTCTTTTTCTAAATTTATGATCCTATGACTATAACTCACTATTAAGACAATACCATTTTTACTTTCTGAGGGGCTTATCTTAGTTTTGCAATAATTTTCATATTTTGTGTCCTTAGGTCTTGCCTGAAATGATTAATAGATAGCTTCCTACAGGGACAGCCTTTAAATATGGATTCTGCCTCCTCCTAGAAGGCCTGCAGTATGTGCTGGAGCTCTCTTTTCTGTGGGTGAAATTGCCTTTTGCCTAGGAGTGAATTTGACATAAATCAGCCAAGAGAAAAGCTGATTATTTTAGATCAAATAAGAAAAAAAGAAAGAGAAAAAATAAGGGCTATACCATAAGAGGTACACTAGCATTCCAAACAAAATTGAACAGGTGGCATAGATTTTTATTTTTTTAAATAATTTTAAATGGAGGAGTGATGGAAGATAAATATGACTTGGCAATGTGAATTCTACTTTATTATTCCTCATTAGAGAAATGACAGAAGGAATAGGAATAGGGCACAAATCTATCTATCAATCCATGTCTTTTTCTCCCTTTCTTTACTTTCTCTCTCCTCTAAATCTATCTATCTATCTGTCTATCTATCTATCTGTCTATCTATCTATCTATCTATCTATCTATCTATCATCTCCTCTCTTATCTATATCTCTTTCATTTATTTTAATGGGAAGCCATGAAGGAGAAATCAAAGAATAAAGCTTCCACTGTGGTCTGCTCTGAGATTATTTTTCTTTTGTGGCAGAAAGAAATGGTGTGGATTTAAACACACACACACACACACACACACACACACACACGCAATAACCTTCCCACAATCTTTATGAAGACAGGACCTATGTCATACTTAAGTTTTGTATTGTCCCCAATGCTTATTAGTGCTCTCTGTATAACAGGAGATTAATAAGCATTTGTTGATCTGGGAGAAAAAAAAATCATTACTTCTAGGCAAGTATATATTTTTTTCTTGGCATTCCCTCATTAAAAATATAAAATGGAGGAATCTCCAAGGGCAGGCAACCCCAAATTGTTTTGTGAAAGAAAGTCACCCTATTCACTTCTTTGATTGTAGGATTCCTGTGTGAATACTTGGCAAACCACACTTTTATATAACCAATCCTAGCAGCCAATCAATCCACAAGTATTTATTAAGCACATTCTCTGCATTAGGAACTGTGCTAGTTGTTGGGAGTTTCAAAGACAAAAACAAAACAAACAACAGTTCTTGCTCTTAATGAGTTATTAGTCAAAATGTGTGTGTATACATATATATGTATATATACACATGTCCACATACATCTCTATGTGTAGGTAGATAGGAAGATAGATATGGCTATGGTTGTGTGTTGTGTGTGTTTATGTGTGTATGGATATGTGTGTCTGTGTATGGTGTGAAAGGTTGGAGGCTGAAAGGGTCACCTTAGTTGATGTAGTCACATATATAAGGTTTGATGTAAAAACAAGATAGGTTCATGCCCAATCCTTTTATGAGGTGTGAACTCTTCTCCAATTGGTTAAAGAAAGAAAGTGACTGAATACCTGAGAACTCGGATTAGCTTTGTCTCTGGGGTCTTTAAATGACTAGACCCTAGAAGTATTTGAGAGTTGGAGGCAGTTCTGGAGGATACTTTCCCTTTAACACAGAAAGCATCAGTGTGAGGAAAAGATTTTCTCTTCTCACTTCCCCCTTCCTGAGATCACATCATTGGAGCTACTGGTCCAGTAGGTGATACTGAATCAAGAAAGGAGCAAAGAAATACACTCCAGAGAGGTAGTCACCTGAGGGGGATTGCAGTTTCAAGGAATGTGAACACTAATAACTGAAATTTAGTCTATGGATAAGAGAAGACCCTGGGAGCTCAGCTTGAGAACTCTACAAAGAAAGAAAGGAATATCAGGAGCTTTGAATTACCTTTGTTTCACATCTATCTTACATATATACATCACTACTCTTTTCTCTTAGTTTGAGCTCATAGCTTTCAATGGAAATATTTGTGGAAGAAGGTGCCCAGATTTAAGGGCCTAATGATTTTTTAACTTTTCTTACTACACCATCTTAGTTAATGCCTTTGGTAAGAGCTAGTTAAGTCTCCTGGCTGATGTTAATGGGAAGTGTACTGGTGGGAATTTGGAAACTGTAATACTCTAAGTTCAGATCCAAAGAGTTACCCCTAATACTTGAGGTAGCAGTTACCTTTAGGGACCCAAACCTGTGAGTACAACTATAAGTGGGGGGATATCTTATAGCAGTGTTACTATGCAAAATGGATATAAAGTGAGGGATGCACTGGGAGAAAGGGGAAGAGGGAGGTAGAATGGAGAATTTTCTCTCATTAAGAGGCACACAAGAAAAAGTTTTTATAGTGGAAGGGAAAATAATGGGTAGTGTTGTCAATAATTGAACCTCACTCTCATTGGAATTGATGCAAAGAGGGAAGACTACACAAACACACACACACACACACACACACACACACACACCATTTGGATATAGAAATCTATCCCACCCCATAAGGAAATAGGAGGGAAAGAGAATAAGAGATATGGGGGAAGGATAATAAAAGGGAGGTGGATTAGGAATGGTCAGTTGCAAAAAAGACTTTTAAGGAGAGACAGGATAAAAAGAAAAAAAGAATAAAATGGGATGGAGGGATATGTACAGTTAATAATTATAACTGTGAATGTGAATGAGATGAGCTAACCCATAAAACAGAAGTGAATGCCAGAATGGATAGAAATTGTAAAACAGAAAGATATACACAGAGTTAAAATAAACGACTGGAAAAGAACTGGTTATGCTTCAACTGAAGTAAAAGAGGCAGGGGTAGCAACCATACTATTAGACAAAGCAAAAATAGACCTAATTAAAAGAGATCATCAGGGAAACTACATCTTGGCAAAATGTACCATGGACAACAAAGTAATTAGAAAACAACAAATTTATCTGATAAAGGCATCATTTATCAAATATAAAGTGAACAGAGTCAAATTTATAAAAAATAAGAGTCATTCTTTAATTGATAAAGGGTCAAAGGATATGAACAAGTAGTTTTCAGAAGAAGAAATTAAAGTTATCTAAAGTCATATGGAAAAATACTATAAATCACTATTGCTTATAGAATAGCATATTAAAACAGTTCTGAGGTACCCTCTCACACCTATCAAAAATGATAATTGCTGGAGGGGATGAGGGAAAATAGGTACATTATTGAACTGTTGGTGGAGTAGTGAATTGGACAAACATTTCTGGAGAACTCTTTGAAACTATGCCAAAATAACTATCAAACTGCATACGTAGGCCTGTACCCCAAATAATTAAGAAGAAGAAGGAAAAAAAAAACCTATACATATACAAAAATATTTACAGCAGCTCTTTTTGTGGTGGTAAGGAATTGGAAATTGAAGGGATGCTCATTAATTGGAGAATGGATGAACAAGTTGTGCGCATGATTGGGATAGAGTGCTATTGTGCTATAAGAAATGACAAGGGGTGTGGTTTCAGAAAAAAAAGCATCATAAGACCTAAATGAACTGATGTAAAGTAAAGTGGGAAGAGCTGGGAGATCTTTGTGTGTAATGATGATCAACTGTGAAAGACTTGGCTACTCTGATCAATGATCCAAGACAATTTTATTTTTTTCTAAATTACATGTATACAATTTTTAAGAGTATTTTTAAAAATTGAGTTTCAAATTCATTTCTTTTTTTACATTTAATTTTATTTGATTTTCCTCAATTACATGTATATATTTTAAAAATATTTTAAAAAGAGATTCATTTCCTTTTTTACATTTAATTTTTGTATTATTTTTCTCAGCTACATTTATACAAAATTTTAATTTTTTCAAAAATTGAGTTCCAAATTCTCTCTCTCCCTCCCCACTTCCCTATTTGAGAAAGCAAGGAATATGATATAGATATACCTGTGCAGTCATGCAAAATTTTTTCCATATTAGCCATGTTGCAAAAGAAAATTCAGACAAAAACCAAGACTAACAAAATACAAAAAAGTGTGCTTTGATCTGCATTCATATTTCATCATTTTTTCCCTTGGAGGTAGATGAAAATGTTTTCAACATGAGTCTTTACAATTCCAAAAGACTCATGATGAAAAAATGCTGTTTACTTCCAGAGAGAGAACTGATAAACTCAGTGCACATTAAAGTATAATTTTATCTATTTGTTTTGCTTTTTTTGTAATATGACTATATAGAGATATGTTTTGCATGATTTACCACATAGAATTTATATCATATTTGTTGCCTTCTCAGTGGGTGAGGGAGGGATGGAAGGGAAGAAGAGAATCTAGAACTCAAAATTTAAAAAGAAAACAATATTAAAAATGAATTATACATAAAAAAGAGAAAAGGTCTTGTTTTGGGTGGGCACTAACCACCGAAGAGATTCAAGATCTTTTTTTAAGGCAGGTACTAGGAATCAGGGAAGGTCTTATATGGAAGCTGGCACTTGCACTTAATCTTTTTTTTTTATTAAACAAATGCTTTATTAACTTCTGGTTTACATAATTCATTTCCACCAAATTTTGAGTTACAATTTTCCCCCCGTTTTTTTCCCTACTCACCACCCCAGAATAGCAGTCCCACTAGATATCCCCTCATCCAATCTGCTCTCTCCCATAACCCCTTCGACTTTGCCATTAGGGCAAGGTGAATCTCTGAGCCCCAATGCCTGGACATCTTATGAAACATTTCATTTTAAAACTTCGATTTTCATATCCATTCCATTCCTCCCTTGTCACCCACTCCCTCTGAGAAGATAAATAATTCAGTATGTGTTGTACATGTATAGCTATGCAAAACATTACCATAGTAGATATATTTTAAAAGACTGCTTATATTTCCCTCCCACCCATCTCACCTTATACCTGGTCCATTCCGTACTTTGATCCTGTCCTTCTTTGATAGTGGGTATTTCCAACTTCCCCTCCCCCCAGAATGCCCTCCCCTCCATCCTCCCCTCTCTCATCTCTCTTTCCCCTACTCTCCTGCAGGGTGAGATACCCCATTTAGTATATATGTATGTGATTCTCTCCCTGAGCCAACTTCAATGAGAATATGGTTTTGCCTTTTTGCCTTCCTGTTCTTCCCCTCCCCTGCAACTACTTCCCCTTGCCTCTTCTACATGAGATAGTTTACCCTACTCTGTCTCTCCCCATCTCCTCTTGCCATTTTCCTCTCTCACCTCTTGACTTCACCCCTTAAGAATCATCCCTTCCCATCAAATTCAACCTGTGCCCTCTATCCATGTATACGTGTAAACATATGCCCATATACCCTTCTTCAATTATTTTCATAATGAGAAAGGTTTCATCAGACACAGTTATTGTTTTTCCATATAGGAATGTAAATAGTTCAACTTTGATAAGTTCCTTTTGATTTCTTTTCCTTGATTACCTTCTCAAGCATCTCTTGCTTCTTGTGTCTGAATGTCAAATTTTCTATTCAACTCTGGTTTTTTCCTCAAGAATGCTTGAAAGTCCTCTATTCCATCAGTTTTGCTGGGTAGGTGACCCTTGGCTTCAATCCCAGCTCTTTTGCCTTCTGGAATATCATATGCCATGCCTTTCGATCCCTCAGTGTAGAAGCTGCCAGGTCCTGTGCTATTCTGATTGTGTTTCCACAGTATTGAAATTGTTTCTTCCTGGCTGCTTGTAGTATTTTCTCCTTGATTTGGGAATTCTGGAACCTGGCTATAATATTCCTGGAAGTTTGCTTTTTGGGATCTTTTTCAGGAGGAGATCGGTGAATTCTTTCAACCTCTATTTCCCCCTGTGTGTCTAACACATCAGGGCAATTTTCCTTGAGAATTTCTTTAAGGATGATTTATAGGTTCTTTCTTTGATCATGGCTTTCAGGTAGTCCAATAATTTTTAAATGATCTCTCCTGGATCTATTTTCCAGGTGAGTGGTTTTTCCCATGAGATATTTCACATTGCCTTCTATTCTTTCATTTGTTTGGATCTGTTTAACAGCATCTTGATTTCTTATAAAGTCACTAGCTTCCATTTGCTCCAATCTAACTCTGGGAGAATGAATCTCCTCATTGAGCTTTTGAGATTCTTTTTCCATCTGGCAAATTAGGCTTTTTAAGGCATTCTTCTCCTCATTGCCTTTCTGAGCCTCTTTTGCCATTTGAGTTAGTCTATTTTTTAAGGTGTTATTTTCCTCAGTCAGGCTGTTGACTGTCATTTCATACTTTTCTTGCATCTTTATCATTTCTCTTCCCAATTTTCCCCCCACTTCTCTTATCTGCTTCTTAAGGTCCTCTATGGCCTATATCCAGCTTGTATTTTCATTTGGGGCTTTTGGTGCAGGAGTTCTGACCTCACAGACTTCCTCCATGCTTTGATCCTCTTTGCCCCTAAAATGGGAGTCCAGTGTTGAATTTTTCTGTTTATTTTCTTTCTTTTGCCTAGGCATGTTGCCACTTAATTACTTGATTTTGGGGCTTGTTGCCACAGTAGGACTCTGCCACCAGACAGGAGAGCCTCTGTCCCAAACGTGGGGTCTTCACAACTTCCGCAGGTTGGGTGGCCTCTGTAAAGCCTCCACCTGCTCTGGCAAATTGGATACCCACCCCAAACTTCCCCCCAGACCACAATCCAGATCCAGGCAGTTTAAAGCAAGAACGATTAACCCCCAGACTGATTGCTGGATCTCCCTATAGTTCGAAGACCAGGAGCTAGAGCCACCACTGATGCTGCAAAATGGCTTCTGTGCCACATTTCTTCAGCAGCTTTTCGCCCCCAGGGGAGGAAGCCGATGCGTTCCCCAAATACTGGTCCCAAAGTCCATAGGGCACTAGCCTCTCACTTTGTCCTAGGCATATCTGTGCTCATAATTCTGGAATCTCCACAGCTGCTGGTGTTCTGGGGTCCCTCCAGCTGGCTGCTGGCCCAGCTGCCCTAGGGCTAAAACCGTGGCTCCACTTGCACTTAGTCTTGAAGAAAACTAAGAATTCTGAGGAATGGAAGTGAGAATGCAATGACTTTTAGCTATGGAGAATGACCAGTGCAAATGCATGGAGGTGGAGATATAGTTTACCACATATTAGAAGAGTAAGAATGCTGTTTGTACTAATTTATTAAAAACCTCCTCATCTTATTAAGTTCAAGGCAGGAATTCAATCCTTATTCATTACTGGCATGTTCCTGCTGCATGAAATGAGGAAGGAACTAAGAATGGATTCCTATCTCTTTCAGAGCCAGGGCAGGGATGGAAAGATGAGCTGTGTTGGTGTGGAGCATGAGAAACTCCAACTTCTCATACATTGTTTAGGAGCAGTCCCATAAACTTGGTGTAACCTGGCCATGTTAGGTCTGAGAGCAGCCTGTGGCACAACTGATCTCTTTCCAGCTTCACCTGTGGCTTGGAGAATCATAGAATCCTAGAAGAAATAGATACAGATCTGACCTTAGAGATCATCTGGTACAATTCCCTCACTTCAGGAATGACGACACTTTAGATCTCGAGAGATAAAATGACTTTTCCAAGGTCACTAAGTAGCAAGTGAGCTGGTATTTGAACTCATGTTTTCAGATTCCAAATCTTCCCACCTACAACATCGCTGAACTTCAGATCTTCCCTCTTCCCATCCCCATTCCACCCTGCTCCAACAACTAAAGTCTTATCTTTCTTGTTGTGAATACCTATTTTTCTTGCTCCTATTTTTCCCCACTGCATCACTGATGTCTTAATGTGTGCTTCATACCTTTTGTGTGATCAAAAGGTACCTATAATAAGAGACCTATTACTATCCATTATTGTTAAGTCTGATTCTTATTGTGAAACTTCCCTAATTCCCAGGCATGCTGGAACTGCCTGGGACACTAGGGGTCACCTAAAGTCTTTCTCTAAATGCCAGATACCAAAATTACTCTTTTAATTTCCTATGGAACCAGAAAAGCTCTAAGCAAAAACTATCTCTTGACCTCCAACCTTCAATACTACTCATTTTGGTTTTCTCTCTCTCTCTTCCTATTTTCAGGCATTCTTTTTTATTCTTTTAAAGGTATTTCTAAATTGTAATTAAACCTAAGAAATGAGAACTATATTGGAGCAGGAAACTCTTATTTTAAATGAAAACAGCAATTGGGGGAGCCTTAGAGTGGATACAAGGGAAAGAAAGAGCAGCTCAGGTTACAATTAGGAAGTTTGTGAAGAATACAAAAATGATAATTTATGGAACTGAAGTTTCATATAGAAAAGGATGAAAATTTTAAAAAATAAGACACTGCAAGCATGAATTCACATTGAATATACCTGTGACTTATCTATCCTGGAATTATATTAGGTTTGCAAATTCAACTTTCAAAAGGTTTATTCACACCTCAAACTTAATTCTTAAATTAGAATTGTTGTTGCTAGTTGGTGAAGTTTTCTAATTTGACCTTGACTGAGCTACAAAGCACATATACATGTGAGCTGATCACAACCAGCTCTGTAAACAGCTAAATAAAAGCATCAAATCAAAAAGTAGGTAGGATTGAAGAGCAAGCAATTTAAAGACTTCAATACAGTTTTTAAAAACTCCCAAGTATTAGCACTGTTCTGCCTGCAGCAGAGATTTTAAGGTGGGTGACATTTCCTTTGTCACTGTTTATGGAAAGCTCTATGTCAGAGGATTTGTCTACTGTGGGTAAACTTGGAGATGTTTCAAGTCCATGTGCAAAAGAACTGGGAAAATAGACTTCCAGATGTATGGACATATGAGAGAATGCATGACAGCCTAGCTTCTTCATCTCCGTATCTTCCCCAAAGAAAGTGGAAGTATCCAAAAGAAGGAAAGCTAACAGAAATCTTAGAAAAAAATAAAACTTTCCCAAATTAGAAAGACAGAAAAATTATGACATCATGAAAATATTATGAATTTAAAGAAGCAGAGACAAAAAAACCAGAAGGAAAATGTAAATACATAATATCCACAGTAACATGAAAAACAGAGCAAGAAATGTTTGAAGACACACTAAAATGGATAATAAATACACGGGAGGAATTTAAAGATGTAGATTTGGCAAAAAAACAAAAACAAAAACAAAAACAAAAAAACCAACACCCAGTAAGAAGTAAAGAAGTAACTGGGTGTAGCTATGGAATGTTGGGTCTCTATGAGTCTTTCAAAAATTACATAAATGCTAGTCATTATTACTATCATTATTCTGGTCATTTGGAATTATAGCAGGAACAGTAAAAGTAGATAAATAAGTCCTGAAAATAATATAATTTGAAATGGAATTTGATTAAATTAAAATAAAAGTTATGAATCCCCCAAAGAGATCAAGGAAAAGAAATTTGACAATTATTGGGTCTCCAAAACCATGGAGAAGAAAATAATTTGGCCACAACATTTCTGGAAAACATGAATTTTCCAGGAGTATAAAAAAAAACCAAATTCTCTCTCTCTCTCTCTCTCTCTCTCTCTCTCTCTCTCTCTCTCTCTCTCTCTCTCTCTGTCTCTCTCCCTCCCTCCCTCTCTCTCTCTCTGTCCCCCCTCCCTCCTCCTCCTCTCTCTCTCTCTCCCCCTCTCCCTCCTCCTCTCTCTCTCTCTCTCTCTCTCTCTCTCTCTCTCTCTCTCACAGACTGTCCTCAAGGAAAATAAAAAAAAAAAATTCAACTCACCCAGACACATTATTAGAAAGTTCCAACTCTATTATGTCAAGGAAATAATCCTACCAGAATCCAGAAGGGAAAATATCATATATAAGGAAGCACAAAATAACATTTATAAGATTTTTTTTAATAGTGAAGGCTTCTAGGTGGTATCATGGATAGAGTGCTAGACTTAGAGGCAGGAGGATCCAAGTTCCAGTCTTGTTTCTCTCACCTACTGTCTTGTGACTCTGTGAAAGTCAGCTTCAACTTCAGGTTTCTGATCTGCCATAAAGTTATAATAATAGCTCCCACATTACAAGGTTACTGTGAGAGCCAAATGAATTTCTCATAATAACATATATAAAGTTCTTTACAAACCTTAAAGCACTATATAAAAATTATTATTATTGTTGCTATTATCAAAATAGTAACAGAAACAAGAGCATGATGTATATGGGTATAAGGGGAAGAGATGATTAGAACACACCTAATAAATCAATTTCCCTCCAACCCAGTTAATGAAATTAGAGAAAGAAAGAGACAGAAAATGGATAGTGCCAAAAACAAAGGACAAAGAAGGACTTATACGTTGTCACCACTTTATAAGGAGTGAAGAGCATTTCTAGTCAAGTTTAATGGACTTAGAAGTAGGTAGCTATTGGCTGGTCCTGGTGACTTTTTGAAAAATTGGGCATATTCAGAAGTAATTTGAGGCAGGAAACATTTCTGAGAAGTGTGACCTCTGGCAACAGAGAAGAGAGGCAACCATTGAAGAATCCAGTTCTTGAAATTCAATTGTTCTTTCCCTCTTCTTAGCAAGAACATTTTTCTCTCATTCCATCAGCTATGGAATTATGTAGCAACAGCTGTTCACCCAATAGGAGATATTTTACCCATCAGAAAGTAGGCTGAGTAAGTCAAGCCATGGTGGAAGGGAAAAAAGTTTTTATGTAGTGTCTATTATATGACAGACAATGTGCTTTACAAATATAATTTCATTTGACCCTCACAATTACCCCAGGATTACTATCTATCTCAGTACTATTATTGTATTGATGTTACAACTGAGGAAACTGCAACAAATAGAGGTTAAATGACTTATTCAGGGTCACAAGCTCATAAACAGCTGAGGTTGGATTTGAACTTAGATTTTCCTAACTCCAGGCTTAATACTCTATCCCATGTGATACTTAGCTATCCCATGGAAGCAGAAAAGCTTTGTAAGTCAAGAAATATTTAGCCCCAACTATTAGGAGCTTAGTTATGGAAACAGACAGGTCTAGCGAATCCAGATAAGCAACCAATCCAGTAGAGACATTACAATTAGAGAAAAGAAGTATCAGGACTTCACAAGGGGGAGAACACTGGACTCTGCAGTTATGGAGGTATAAGTTGACCAGCATATGTGTCCCCTACACATATTCTTCTCTACTAGTGAACTCTATTTCTATACCCATTCTTTCTATGGATGCTATGGATCAGTATCTTATGTATATGTAGAAAAAAGCTCATAGGTGTATTAGAGGAATATTTTGTTATTATATTTAGTATTCCATTACATTAGATGCTTTTTCTTTTATTGAATTTTGTCAAGTGGCTGACTATTAAACATAAATTCACTGGTGGACTTTCATGAGCCACAGATTTTGGAGAATAGCCAGGCAGCCTGAGGTACCAAGAGTCCCTCAGGAAAAACAAACAAACAAAAAGAAACTTCAAATTTGAGTGGTCTTCCAAGACTGGGGGTTGTGGCTCTATAGCATATGAAAGAATTCAAGACTCAAGTCGCATGATGGACTGTCTAGAAAAAACTAAACATTATCTTAAAAATAAAACATGGGCATTTAAAAATGATCATAACTTTGAGTGATTACTAGAGAAAAAAACCCTTAATCTCAGAACAGTTTTTTTGAGTAGAAAGACTACTGGCCAAAACAAGTCATATTTGAATGATTTCTTATTAGGACAGAATAAAAAAGAAATATTTGGATCATTGATCCAAATACTTTGAACATGTATATAGATTTAAGGTGATAGGATGGATTAAAATTGATTGTGTTAAAGATAGTACATGGAAATGTAGAAATGTAGTAATGCTACCTAACAATTCTGTAGTACATTAGAAAGCATTAAGTGAGTGAAACAAGGAAATCACACCATACATAAAGGTATAATTGCTGATGAGTATATCAACTTTGATGGGGAGCTAGGTGCCATAGTGGATAGAGTAGATGACCTGGAGTCAAGAAGACTCATGTTTCTGAGGTGAAATCTGGCTTTAGACATTTACTAGCTGTGTGTCCTGGGGGAAGTCACTTCAACCTGTTTATTTTAGTTACTTATCTATAAAATGAGCTCAAGAAGGAAATGGCAAACCACTCCACTGTACTTGCGAAGAAAACCCCAAATGGGGTCATGAGGAGTTGGACATGACTAAACAACAACAAATATCAACTTTGAACACTGAAAGAATGCTGCATTGTCGGAGACAGTGTGGTACAGTGCTCATGGATTTGAAATCTTAAGACTTGCTTTTGAATCCTGGCTATGCCACTTATGTTCTATGTGATTTTAGACAAGTTATAACCTCTGTGGAAAATCACTTAGCCTCAGTTTTCTCATTTCAAAAACGAGAATGTTGAACCTGTTTATCTCTACGTTCCATTTCAGCTCTAAATATGTAGTCCTACTGTTTCTGAAGATGAAGTTGTGGAAAAATTCTATGAAGAGCTGATAAAATTCTCGAAACCAAGTCAAATTACATTTGATACTCAATGAATGCAATGAGAATGTGGGTATAGGTCAAAAGAGCCAAAAGTAGATTGGGAACAAGAAATGGAAGAGACCAAAGGCTTATTTTATAGAGTTTAGTAAAAAGGACATGCAACTTGGAGTCAGAAATGGTCTGGGTTTAAATTGTGCCTCTGACACTTACTATATATGTGACATTGAGCAAGTCACTTATTCTCTTCCTGTTCAGTTTCTTTTACTGTAAAATAGATAGAAAAATAGCACCTGATTCACAGTGTTGTTGTGAAGATCAAATATTTAAAGAGACAATGCACATAAAATCTTTTGCAAATATTAAACAACTACAAAAATGTCAGCAATTCTTATTCATATTCTTCAGTCAAAAATAAGACTAATTATAGCAGTACAATGGAGAAGCCACTGGCTCTGGCGTCAAAGGACCTAGTTTCAAATCTCCTCTATGACTTTTATTACTTGTATTTACAAGTCACTTAATTTATATGCTTTGGTTTCTTCACTGTGAACAGAATTAGACTGGATGACTTCTGAGTTTCTTTTCTGTGCTAGGTCTATAATCCTATTAACTCTATATATGCAAATGTGTGCATGTACACATACATAGATATTATTAATACTTGTTTAAAAAACAATTTTGTGAACCAGGGAAGAATATCAGAAAAATAAAAGATAATATATTACAAAAGATAAATGTGGTTTTAACAGTTGGAGTTATATTAAAGCCAACTCTGTGAGCTGGGAGACCAACAACTTACTAGAACAAAGGATAAAAATTAACATCAATTTATAAGGAAAGACAAACATAATAAGATATGCTATTCCCATTATAACAGTTCCAAACTCTATTTAAATGGGCCATTGTCTCTAAAAATAGAAATGGATATTACCACACATTATTCATATAAAATAAAACAATACAAAAACTCTTCAGTATCTACTCTGATGAAAATAAAAACAACTAAGGGCAGGAGTGATTTGAAAGAGTGACTGCTGGTGATAGAAAACACAGGCTTTATTGAAAAAAGGAAGGAAAAAGGTGAGGCTTAAAAGGAGTCTCTTTCAATGGTTGGTCCTGTCTTTGAGTCATGCCACTATCAATGAACAAGTTATAAAGAGTGATTGGGGGATCCATACATGCAGGGGTATGCTGGTAAATAAATGACTGGATATATGCACAAAAGCTTTTAAGTTTAGTTTGTATTACCATTTTCTCCATCACTTTCCTAAGTCTAGACAATCAATAAAATGTATAAATCAAGGACTGGTTTGTAGCATTTGCCAATTTTCAAGGTATAAATGCTTCCACTGAAAATTTAATAATTGATTCTTCCGAGTTAGTTTGAATTAGCACCAGCATACTCCTGCTCTAGTCCAAGCAATGAGAAAGTCATGCTGGGAAGCAGTTTGAGGGCAGGATCAAATATCCTTGCTGCCCTCAGAGTAGTAAACTGCCATTGTAAAGGAAGCAATGGCAGCAGGAATGGTGATGATTGGCATAGAGACATCAAATCTCTCATTTGTGAATCTAAGAATAAGACTCAAATGAGATTGAACTTATATAGTGAAAGGCTAGGAAACATGTTCAGAGGCTAGTGAGAAATGCATGCAGAGCCTATTGGAGAGCAAGCGTAGACAGGTCATTGACCAAGAGGAGACAGAACACTGACTGGAATTGGAGAATATAAAGAAAAGCAATGGGTTGGGATCCAGACAAACTCTAGGACCTCGTCTAGTCATGGGCCTCTGTGGGTGGCTAATGCCTTTCCTTACCTGTGTTTCCATGAGAGAAAAGTTTGAAACTGAAGCCCTGTACTCTGTTTCTTTGAGCTCCTGGGTTTCTGCTTGTCTACAGACAAGGAAGATGGACTGCCTACTCAGGGAGGACTTACAAGGCTTACCTTGACTGCTTTGGTAGATTTGTGTTTTTTATTCCTTTCTAATTTCATGATTAATAAAATGTAAACAGCTCATGTCTCCCATTTGTAAATTGTTATTTGTCCTGAATTTTCAAAGAGTACCAATGACATCATGGGGTGATGTCTTGACTTGTGCGTGAATTGGATTTAAGTGAGGCAGAGCTGCACAAAGTCATCAGTCTCACTCTCTCTTCCTGAGTCATCAAAGTCCAGTGACAGAACAAAAGTCAGGACAACTAGCAATGATCTGGGATGCAGCAGATGACTTTGAAGTCTGTGATACCTGATTGTAAGTGCTCCACAGGGCCTGCTTCAGCTGCTTTCATGGCCATTGGAATAAATTGTTCTCATTTGTTCATTCTTCCTGGGGGAATTTCTGCATGCTTGGGGTAGACATCCCCCTAACTCACTGATGGGTTTGAGGTCTCTCAGTACCCTCAACCTGAATTAGCCCATCTGCCAAGATCTTTTTACTGGGATGTGGCTGCTGTGCATGCTACAGGTCCTTGGAGCCACAGGTGAGAATTGGGTGATAGAAGGACACTAAAGATGAATGAACAGACCTGAAGAGGGCTCAATAAGACCTTACACCAGATGTACTAGTCTTCTCTGAATACCCCATCTATCCCCTTTGCTAAATAACCAAAGACAAAGGTGATATTTTCCTAAGAAGGTGGGGGCTAGACCATTAAGACTTATTGGATACATTAACACTAAACTCTTTGGCAAGTGAGGTGAGCATTATTTCCACCCCCAAAAAGGATAAAGGTAAAGGGGAACAGATGCCTAGTGAGCTTCCTAGTTAAAACAACACTTACTCAGGGCAAACTGATTGATTGGTGCCAGCAGGGTGCTTTCAGGTTCTTGGTATCTTGAATAACCTTCAGTTTCAAGTTTTCTAGGATTTTTTAGTAAAGAAATTGATTTCCAACTTCAGCTGCATTCAGAAATACTTTCATCTGGTATTTATACCATCAGTTGCTTCCTTCTACCTTAGAAAACTGTATCTATGATCCAATGCTAGCTACAGTGACTGACTTGTTTTGCTCTTTTGTTACGATCACATGTAAGGATATCCTTGTATCTTTATGAATGAGCCCTTGGTGACTGGCTACACTCATAAATCCACTAGTATAACTTCGTTTTTTTTCATCAAGAGGATTGTGACTTGAAGCAGAATGTAAGAGAAATGTGAAAAAAAGATATACTCGCTTTTGGATTAGGCCCATGTTGCCTTCAGACAAACTGTAGACCTAGGATTTGATGCTATTCTTTAGACTGCTCTGTTCACTATCCATATTTCAGGTCTTGGAAGGATTTGTCCAACTCAAGTTTGAAAAAGATGAAGTCCTTCTTCAGATCCTACTAAGACCACATATTGTGGAGGGTTAATATTGGGATCAAAAGTTTCAAGGAGTTTCAAAGGGTTTTTCTTGTCAGAGAAGACAATCATGGCAAACAACCCAGGAATATAGAAGGCTGAAATCTTTATGGTGGAGGGGGTTTCCAAGATTGACCCCAAGAAAATATGAGAACATATATTATTTTCCTTTCAGTTGGAGAAGTAAGGGGATCATGAATGTGACTATTAGACTAACTTGATATGTTGATTACTATTAGTTTTTTGCTCTGATGTGTTTGTTCTCTGCTATAAAATATAGTTCTCTTGGTAGGTTAAGGGAAAATTTTAAAAAAGAAAGTGATGTAAAACAAGATATATCAGTATAAGTAAAAATGAAAAGGAAAAGAAAGCCCTGGAACAAGGATGGCAGAGGATGAGAAGGAATGGCTTGGTTGTGATTTGCAAAGTTAGGAGAAGTAGATACACTCTGGGGATCACAGATTCACTGAAAGATTGAAGCAATACAATAATCTTGATGTAGAATAATGCAAACAATATTATCAAGGGAAATTATGAAAAAATGAGGGAGGAGAACTTGCACTGCTAGAGCTCAAATTATACTATAAAACAGTCATTATCAAAGCTATCTGGTACTGGGTAAAATGGAGAAAAAAGACATCAATGGAACAGAATAGATAATTCAGAATTAGAAACAAAGGCATAGAGAAGATTAGTCTATGGAGAAGACTTGTCTATGATTACAGAACACCAGGAGTAAAGAATCATTACTCAGTAACAACCACTGGGAAAATTGGATAGCAGTTTTGAGAAAATGGGATTTGATCCACATCTGAATATATACAACAATAAATTTTAAGAGCATTAATGATCAAATAATGTTAAAAGAGGGAAAAAAGAAGGAAAAAGGAACATTTGTGGAGAAGAGAAAAATTCTGATCTATTGAATAAATGGATGAAATTGTAGGAAATAAAATAGATGGGTTTGATTTTATTTGTAACCCATAGTCTAGAAATGCAAGCCCTGGGTTTACTAATAGTGGGTTCAAGATTTGGAGTAGACTACACAGATTCATTTTTTTCTTCCCTAAAATTTCTTCTGGGAATCCCAGAATTTTGTTTATGTCTAGCTCTTCAGAGATGTGGGTAAAAGAACTTCCAGTTCCAATGCAGGCACTCAAGGTAACAACACATAGCATAAATAGAACATTTCATTATTGGACTCCATAGAAAATACAAAGCCATGCAAAGAACTCCTGGTGGCCCATAAACATTTCATATAATTCTCCTCGATTTCCCATGAGTCCCCATTGCCACCTCAATCAATAAATCAATGAGTCAATAAATACTTATTTAGCATGGTGCCAGGTATTATTCTAGGCACAGATTATATAAAAAATGAAATAATCGATAATCACAAAGGAGGGCACTAGTATTTGGGGGTCGGGGGAGATTGACTCAGGAAAGGTTTCATGCAGAAAAAAGTATATGAATTATACCTAAAATGAAGAGACTTTATGAAATCACATACCAGACATATTAGGTAGCAAGTGTAAGATGTGGATACAGGAATGCTGTATGTGAGCAACAAAGAAGAAGAGTATTTTGACTGGACCAAGAAGTGAAGGATAGGAAAAATGTCCAGTGGGGCTAAAATGCAAGTGGTGTAGTGTCACTGGAGTTGATTGAATAAGCAATTCACATGGTCAGATCTGCACTTTGGCAGTAGTGTGTACAATGATTTGGGTGCAGGGATTGAGGTGAGGGAAGATAAGAACCTGAGCTAAAACTGTAACTAGATGAGTAGAGATCAAAGAGGTCATAAGAGAGATTTTGTGATGGTAGAAATAGCAAGATATGACAACTGATTGGATATGTAGGGATGAGGAATAGTGTGGAATCAGGAATAATGCTAAAGTTATGAAACTGGGAGTTCAAAAGAATGGCGATATCTTTGACAGAAATGAGGCCATTTGGAATAGTGGAGGCTTTGTGGGGAAGGGGAAGAAAATGAGTTTAGCTTTGGACATACTGAGTTTGAATTGTCTTCAGCAATCCAGTTTGAAATGTCGAGTAGGCAATTGGTGATATGGTGTTGAAGCTCAGGAGGAGAGACTGGGCTGGATAAATATATTTGTGAGTTATCTGCGTAGGATTATTGTCAAACCCAATGTAGCTACTGAGGTTCCTGAGAGAATATGTAGAGAGTGAAGGGAAGAAAACCAAAGGTAGAATCTTGATGAATATTCAAAGTTAGGACATCTGATATAGATGATGGGCCAGTAAAGAAGACAGAGAAGGAGGGGGCAGAAACGTAGGAGAAGAACCAGGAGAGAGTTGTGTCATGAAAATGTAGGATGGGGGGAGTATCTAGGAAAAGGTAGTCAACAATGTCAAAGTAGAGATTAAATTAAAAAAAAATCCTAAGCAATTCTCCAGCATTACCTTGTTGTTTGGATTGCCCTGAGAAGAGAATTAAACTTGGGATCACCAGACAGGTTGAGGGAAGGGAAGATAAGAGTTCCCTTGATGTTCCATTGAGCCCCATCTTTATTATAAGCACTCATATATAACTCCCTGTATAATACCTGTATATAACTTATGGTACCACACTAAAGGCTTGCACTATCCCCAGAAGGAAAAGGGCCTTTCCTATCAGACTCATATGTCAGAATAGGTTATGATTGTGGTAGATGGTGAGGTCTAAATTTTTGTTCAACTGTTACCTGTTATTTTAGCTCTAGGACCACATGCAACTACCTCTCGGTGGCTTTATCCAATAATCTTTGGGATCCAGGAACCCTTGCTATATCACCAATGCTTCTGCTATCTTTGGGCTGGAAATGCTGAACCACTTCTTCTCATTAGCTCCTGTTGATAGGAATGAGGCAGTGATAGATGATGCATAGGCATAATATTCCAGGGATCAAGACCTATTCTATCCTAATCTCTCTAAAAAATGGTTAAAATAGTGATCTCTGCAATGGAGATCTCATTTTCTACACCCAACACAAATGTGTGGCTCTGGTTCACAACCACTTTTGTCACTTCTCTGACGAGAGAAGACGTTTATTTAGAGTCAGTGTTCCACAGTGTGATGAAAACTGGCTTTGCAGGCAAGGATCTGGAGTCAAATTCTACCTCTGATGCTTCCTATCCGTGTGACTTTGGGCAAGAACTTAACCTCTGTGGGACTCAGTTTTCTCAGCTATAAGATGAAAGAGTTGGACTAGGTTGCCTTTCAAGTCCCTTTTAGCTCTAGATTCATGATCCTACAATAATACTTATTCATCCTCAAAGAAGTATGAATTGTTTGACAGATACCTATACACAAGAGATATCCTCAATCTTCTCAGTGATACATCAATGGACTCTTTATATTATCTGTAAAGCCATAGGATCTGGGCAGTTAGGTGACAGTGGATAGAGAACTGAGTCTGGAATCAGGAAGATTCATTTTCCTGAGTTCAAATATGGCCTCCTAAACTTAATAGCTGTATGGCCATGTTTGCCTCACATGTAAAATGATCTAGAGAAGAAAAGGGCAAACCTCTCCAAGTAGCTTTGCCAAGATAACCCCAAATGGGGTCACAAAGAGTTGGATATGACTAAAATGACTGATTAACAACAAAGACAGCAATAACATCATTCGATCAAAGCCCCAAACAAAGGTTCACCTTTTGGAATATTCATCAAAATGATTAAAAAATTCTCCTGAAAGGAGAGAAACAGATTAAGGGACAATATTATAAACATAATTGATAAAAAGAATCACCTGGAATCTGTAAATCCACTAAATTGATAATGATTAGTTACTGAAGGAAGGAATAAAACATGGTAATTGCCACCTGAAAGACAGTTCAAACTTTCTAATGATCAGAGAAATGTAAATTAAAACATTTTGGAGGTAGTATATTACAGCCATCAAATTAGCACAGGAAACTAAAAACAATAAAATTCAATGTTGATAGAGCTGAGGGAAAACAGGTTCACTATTAGACTATTAGTGGGGCCAGGAAATAGTTTACTCCTTTTGGAAAATAATATGACAACATACAAGAAAAAAGGACAAAATTGATTTTTACCCTTTGACCCAAGTCTTCTAATCCTGGTTTATATATGAAAGATGTTACCAAAAGGGAGGAAGGCAGGGGATCTGTGTTGTGGAAACTGCACTGACTTGACTTTAAGAGAATTATTTTTGAAACCCAACATCAACTTGCTCATTATTTTGCAAGTAATTTAATTGCCTTGGGCCTCAGTTTCTTATAGTGTAAAAAGAGGAGTCTGGATTAATTTGTAGGGTCCCTCCAGTCTCTAAATCCTAGGATCCTATGCCTATCTGTACAAAAATATTCATGCTATTTTTATTTATAAGAGCAAAAAACTATAAACAACTCATACATATAATGATAGGGGAATAGCTGAATAAATTACTATATATCAATATAATGACATATTATTGTACCATAAAAATGATAAATATGAAAAATACTAAGATATATGGAATGACATTAAGTTATGCAGAGTAAAGAAAGCAAAGAAAGCATCAAAAATTGTATACACTGACTATGACTATATATAAAAATAATAGCAAAAATTCAATAACATATACGGAAGAAAAGAGATTGGAAGGGCACAGACTAGATAATGTTTGAAAAATAAATCAATTTATGCATTTACAAAAGCAGTAGCTTGGAGTTTATGTATTACATATAAAGATGAATTTTTTACCTTGTTAATTTGAATCTTTGTTTTAGTTGATAGTTACTGGGTTTTATAATAAAACAAAAAAGTTATCAGGAAGATAGCTTATTTGATCAATGGGAAATGTTTATCCAGTGTACAAAAGAGTATATTTAATAAAATAAATCCTACATGCCAACTTTGTTAGAACAGTTAATGATGGGGATAACAAGGGTCATTATAATGACCCCCTAATTCATGCAATTGATCATTTATTGAGGTAAATAAGGAATGAGGTAATATTTTGAAAGTGCTTAGCACAGTATCTGACACACAAAAGGGGTTTAATAAATGCTGTTTCCCCTCCCCTCTCTTTCTATGCGTGGTGTTATCAGGAGAGAAAATAAATTCCCTGCTCATAAGAAGCTTACAGTCTAATGTCGGGGGAGGACAATTATACAGATATCTGTGTTACAAGGGAGAGAGAAATTTGTGCAAAGTTCACGGATAAAATTTCAAAGCTGAACGGAAGCTTAGTAGTCACTGAGTCCGATGGCTTCATTTTATAGATCAGGAAAGTGAAGTGATTTATCTAAGGTTACACAGTATGTGGTAGAGCTTTGATTTGAACTGAAGTCCTCTGACTCTGAATTCCTTATTTTTTTCACTATGCCAAAGGAGTATGACAGATCTGAAGAGTTAAAATCCTTTTTCCTTGGGAGAAGTTAGGAGTCCTTCATAGAGAACCTAACAACTGAGGTGGGTCTTGAAGAAAGGGAGGAAAACCAACAGATGTGTGATAGGTATATTCTGTGCATGAAGGGCAGCCAGGTAGTGGATTGGATAGAGTTTTTGGCTTGGAGTTAGAGACTCATCTACTAGAGTTGAAATCTGACCTCAGACACTTACTAGTTGTGTGACCCTGGGCAAGTCACAACCCCATTTGCCTCAGTTTCCTCACCTGTAAAATGAGCTGGAAAAGGAAATGGCAAACCACTTCAGTATCTTTGCCAAGAAAAACCCAAATAGGGGACACCACCAAAATGACTGAACAATAATAGCAAAAATGGATGAGAGGCATATTAAACATAAGCAAAGGCACAGAGATGACAGTGGAGGAGAAATAGTAGTCCAGTTTGCCCGAAGCACAGTATCTATGAAGGTGAGTGGTATGAGATGCTCCTAGAGTTATAGGTTGACCCATACTGTGGGGGCCTTGAATGCCCAGGAAAAAATGTTGATACTTCATTTTATAAGGCATTGTAAGGTATTGAATTGAGGAATGGAGGTGAGCACAGTGACATTTTAGGAAAATTATTTAGGCAGCAGTGTGGATGATGGATTGGAGATAAAAAGGATTGAAGAAAGGAAGATAGATTATGAAACAATTGCAATAGTCTACTCCAGAAGAGATGAGGGTGGATAAAACTGAACTAGGATATATGAAATTGGAAAGATGAAAGATGAGCAAAGATGGTTGCATGTATTGGGGTAGAGACAAAGATGATCTGAAAGTTATCAGGTTAATAGTAGTGACATCAAGAAAAATAAAAGCTAGAGAGATAGGCAAGTTTAAAGATATTAAGTACATTAATTCTCTTTTAGATACACTGTATTTGAAGTCCTAATGGGAATTCAATATCTACAAGAGACACTTGGGATATGAGATTATAGCATTGACTAGGGTTCAGGGATGGCACAGGAGATTTAGAGGATTTCTGTAATGAGGTGATAATTGAAACCATGGAAATAATTACAATGACCAAGGGAAGGACTATAGAAAGAGAAGAAAATCAAGGGAAGAAACTTGGGGAATATTTACATCTAAGGGGAAAGTGAAGGAAAAAAATACATAAGAGACAGAAAAAGAACAGTCAGAAACAGGAGGGGATCCATGAAAATGTGAACAAGTACAGAATATCCAGAAGAGAGGGTGGTATACAATGTCCAATGCTACAAAGATACCAAGAAGAATGACAAGGTTTAACAAGGTCTTTGGATCTAGTGATAGTTAATGACTACATACATTTTTACCAAGTGTTACAATGATCCTCATCCATTTGATAAAGTGCATCATCTATTAATAATCTATAGGCAAGGGACTATTATGGAATCACTTCCTGTGGCTTTAACTTGGACTAGGCAACTGGAAATGCAAGCATTTGTTTCAATTCATAGTTTCATAGATTGAAAGCTGGAAAGAACCTTAGAGGTCATCTAATCCAACCCTTTCATTTTATGGATGATAAAAGTGAGATCCAGAAATGTGAAATGATTTGTCTTTTGACAATCTTGCCAACCCCTGTCCCGGAGCTGCTAGGGCCTTCTTTTTCTAAATTTAAATTTTTATATTTTTGAATTAAATTTTATGTTTAATTTTAGTTTACATCATTTCCACAAGGTTTTTAGTTATAAAATTTCTCCCCATCTTTCCCCTACCTACCACCCCAAAACATCAATTCCACTGAATACCCCCTCTCCCAATCTGCTCTATCCTATATCCTCCCCCATTCTCTCTCTGACTTTCCAGTAGAGCAAGATGGATCTCTATGCCCCAGTGCCTGTATATCTTATATCCTAGATGCATGTAAAAAATAACATATATATTTTTAAGCATTCGATTTTAAAACTTTGAATTCCAGATTCTTTCCCTTCCTCCCTTCTCACCCACCCTTACTGGGAAGATAAGCAATTCAATATACGTTGCACATGTGTAGCAATGCAAAACCTTCCTATAGTGGATATATTGCAAAAGACTGACTATATTTCCCTCCATTCTATCCAGCCCCCACTTGTTCTATTCTCTACTTTGACCCTGTCCCTTTTCAAAAGTGTGTGCTTCCAACTTCCTTCCCCCCCAACCTGCCCTCTCCTCCATAATCCCCCCTCTCATTCCCTTCCTCCCTACTCTTCTGTAGAGTAAATACCCTATTTACTGTGCATGTCATTCCCTCCTTAAGCCAAATTCAAAGAGGGTAAGGTTGACTCATTCCCTTTTGCCTTCCTGTTCTTCCCCTCTATTGTGACAGTTTCCCCTTGCCTCTTCTATATGAGATAATTTATAGGACCTTCTCTTCAAAAGTTAGTTTCCATCTATTTTATATATATCTTGTATATGCCAATTTATATACATGTTAGTTTTGTTATGGGGGTGTAACCTCCTTGAAGGCAAGGGATGATTTTTCTTTGCATACCTAGCTCTTGGTACACAGGATGGTTGATGTCCCCATTGCCTAATCCATAAAGATAATAAATAATAAAGCTAGGATTTGAAACCAGATTTTATTACTTATCAGTCTGTCCCTCAACGGACATTTCCTAAACATTTCAGAAATCTCACAGTGTGTGATGTTTAGAGAGGGGGATTTCAAAAGGAAGCAGAACCTATTGTAATTCTGCAAAAACAATACAAATAATTTCAAATCTTAGCCACTAACATTTATTTTCTGACTCAGTTTGAATCCTCAGACTCTCTTTCCAAAATTTTAATCAGTTGGGTTCCATAAAAATAAATTCAAGGAAATTATGATCCAGTTTTCTCTCTCCTGAATTGAGGAGAAGTACTTTCCAGAATTCAAGCATGTATTTATGATAAACAAACAACAATGGAAAATGGAATAAAGAAGGGTTATTATTTCTTAGTCATGCTATTTTGTAGAACCATCAAGTTTTATCATGAAGAAAACGTGTTAGGTGATATAAGGGCAAGCTAATTTTGTAGATACTTTGAAGAACTGAGAGCCCAGAAACAAAAGCAAATGAAAAGAAGATAAAAGCCTATGCAAATGAAAATAGCAAAAATTTGAAAGGAAGGAAGCCCCTTGATTTGAAGGATAACCCTTTAAAATGTGTTCCCTCCATAAGCAATTATCTCAGTGATGGAGGAGAAAACACCAGAAAGAACAGCTACTTTCTAAGGCAGATTTCAGATTCATCCAATGAAGCTGCCAAAAGCTACTTTAGAGAAAGTCTGAATGTGATTGCTTCATCCAGCTACAATTGGGAAGACTCTATGCCCATGCTCCCCAAACTTTGTGGTTGGAATACATTGTGATACAGTAGAAAGGGTACATGACTTCAAGTAAGGAGACATGGGTTTGAATCCTGGCTCTGTTAAGTATTATATGACCTTGAGCAAATCATGACCTCATGGCTTCATATCTTCATCTGTAAAATGAGGATTTTGAGCTGGATGGTCTGTCATATCATCCCTATTTCTAAAATCCTCTGATATTGTGAACATTTATCTAAAATATTATTTGAAATCCAGTCATAAAGCTACAGGAAATTTGACTCATTGGATCAGTGAGAAACCTATGTGCAGTGAACAGGGGAGAATTTTCTTCATGATGGACAATGTTTATCAGCCTTTAGTTTTTGAATAAAGTTTTATAAGAATTTGAAGAGCAATATCGCATAATGAATAAATACTGGTCATGGAGAGAGGAAAACATGAATTAAAATCTTCCTTTGATTCAAGCTGTGTGAAATGGGGCAAGTTACTTAACTTTTATGTCTGTTGGACAATTCACTTCATTTGGTGAGACATAGATGGTCTTTGACCAATGCAGGGAAAGGGAATTCCTACACTGGTTATTCCATATCCTGGCAAATTTATCAATCTTTTGAGCACACATATCAACTTTGACAATACATAGGAACATTTAAAGAAGAATACCTAAGTACGTTTTCATTTGTAAGCTTCCCATCAAGTGCTATCCTGACTTTCCTCATATCCCCACTGGTCCAATCTTACTTCTTACATCTGTGAGGACTCAGCCAATGACAATAACATGTAGTAGGTACAAAGTATGCCATCAGTATTCAACTACACATTGGAGAATATTGAGACCATATATTAGTAGAGTAGAGAGATTCAGAAACCATCAAAATAACTTTTTTTTGGCTGATCTGAAATGTCACAACTTGAAAAACCTCAGCACTGAAAGGGGACTCAGGGGCCATCTAATCCAACTGTGCCTCACTAAATATCACCCTCCCTTCACCACAGTATCCCTGACATTATGATCAGTAATGTCTCTTCTGACTCCAAGTCATGCTACCTCTCTTAAAGAGCTTTAAGGAAAAGGAAGTCAATACTTTCATTCCACTACTATATGATTATTACTAGGGAGCACTATCTTGCATCAGTCATGATTTAAAGAGTATTATCTGAATAAAAGTTGTTATGAATCCAAGGGATGTGATAAAACAGAGGAGAAATAGACATTTGTAACACCTTAATACTTGGTACAATTACTTCTCATCCATCTCCAAACACATCCATTGAAATGGTGCTTACTATGCTAATGTAATTGTAGTATTTACCAACAATTCATGCAGAAGCATCAGTTAGACTTCCAGTAACCAACAGTTGAGTTACTCTTTTGCTTTGCTTGTACCCCACAAATGCATCTCACTGCCATTTCATTCTAATCTTAAGCCTATTCTTCCCTGTGTGCACTCAAGGGAGAGTGTGTCCCAGAATTCTGGGGATATGTTTTGTTCCCCTTATACCATATTTGTTGATAATCCTTTCTGAAAGGTCATTATGCTTGACCGATAATGAATGAGGAACACGCCAGTGGGGATTCATGTGTGAACTTACTAGAAACTGTAACCCCTCTGGGTGACCCATGGAATCTTGAATGGAAAAGTAGCCAAGCAACTTCTAGGAACTGAGCGCACTGGTTTCAATGGAAGTTAGGGGATTAGGCCTAGAGGGAGTGTGGAGGCTTCATCCAAAATATTTTGGGAGAATTTGTAAAACTCCCCTAGAGAGATTCTTCTTTTGGGCTTCTCGTTGTTGAATGACCTAATTTGTCCCTTCAAGTATTTACTAAAGAAAAACTGGCTTTCTTTTTCTATTTTTGCTTTAGACTTCAATTAAGTAGTTCATGTTCTGGTGTGTTTCTTTTAACAGCCAGACTAGTTTCTTGGACATAACCTTTGCTTGTTTGAATGCTTAAACACTAATATTCATTGGATTACTCTACCCATTTGTTCAAGATCACCCAACTACTTAGTCACACATCACAGCTATATGAAAAGTATGAACTTTGCTCAAGGATTTTTGCACCATAAAGGATGGGTCCCTACCATTTAATCTGAAGCACTTCATGATGGGTTTTTTGTTTGTTTTGTTTTCTTAAGGCAAGCTAGACTACTTGGTTTATTTGAGATGTGAGATCAGACATCTTGTCAGAAGTCCTTATGGACTGAAGGTTCACAGGATAAAGTTTATCTGCTGCCCCAGAACCTGAGTGATCAACATTAATTGCTCAATACATTTTGAGGAGCCCTATGCTTCTTTGGGGCTTATCTGAGTTTGTTTTTTATTTATGGTAACTTGCTTGTCCTAGTAAGGGACGAGTTAGGAATGCCATTTGGATTGCCCTAATGAATTGACAGGGGTGCTTTGGGGAAAATTTAGGTGTCCTACGGCACATGGACTCAGAAGACGTTTATACATGCACTCTACTGGGATGGCCTTATGTGTGAAAGATTGCTGGAGACCTTTGGCATATCCTGACACCTAGAGAGAGTCTGTTTAGATCTTTGGTTGAATTGGCCAATATACTAAAGGGAATCATTGACGCATTTTCACCCAGGAGAGTATAATATCTCAACTGAGGATGGAAATGTCTTTCTTTGAAAACATTAATCTATGAGAATTTTGTAAAACAACATCCGTTTGTTAAATTTGTTCTTGTTCAGTTGTTTCAATCATGTCCGACTCTTCATGACCTCATTTAGTTTTTTCTTGGCAGATTCTGGAGTGGTTGGCCACTTCCGTTTCCAGCTCATTTTACTGATGAGGAAACTGAGGCAAACAGGGGTAAGTGACTTGACCAGGGTCACACAACTAGTAAGTATCTGAAAACAGATTTGAACTCAGGAAGGTGAGTCTTCCTGACTCCAGACCTGGCACTCTATCCACTGTGCCACCTAGTTGTCCATTTCTTAAATTTCCTCAGAATATATTGGAAAATTTGGGAGAATTCTCCACACTAGTAGTCAGATTATAAGGCCTGATACCCAGCCCCTGAAAGAGAGGAGATGGACTCAAGGTGAAGAATTTTATATATATATATATATACACACACACACACACACACATATACACACACATATATGTGTGTGTATTTTAAGACATGGCCAATGTATAACTTTTTTTTTACTTTACAATGTAACAATTTGTTGTAAGGACTTTGTTTTTCTTTTCTTTTTCAGTTTTGGGTGGGAAAAGAGAAAATAGATATTTGTTTATTTTTTTAAAAATGACAAAAAAAATGAAGAGATTTGAAGAGTTTGTCTTTAAGGGATGATCTAGTCCTGAATATTGCAGAAATGCTCTTTCTATCATACCTTGCTCTCTTCTACACATCATGATGGGGAATATAATGTCAGACCCGGTGATTTATTGCCTTGTTGATTCTTACTGTAAGAGAGCACTCACATCTCTGAATGTTGTAGGAGTCTGACATCTGTCTCTAAGAGCAGAGATTTTTATTTTGTTATCTGAAAGGTCCATGAAGGCAGGGAGGAACCTTTATTTGTCCTGATATTTTCATTTCTGCTAGCATTTAGCACTGCTTTGTACAAATTAGGGACCTTATAAGCATGTGCTAAATGAATGAATAAAACCTCTCAACTGATTTCTAAGATCTCCACCAGCTCTAAATCTATGATTCAGTCATCTAGGGAGTATAGTGATTAAAGTATTGGATATGGAATAAGGAAGACCTGAGTTTAAATCCTGTCTCATACATAGCAGCTGTATGACCATGGGCAAGGCATCTTCTCAGTCTCACTTTCCTCTTCTGAAAAAGAATATTAATAGCTCTTTTATCCCTTCCTCACAGAATTGTCAAGATCAAATAAAATGAAATAATATGTCACAAACCTTAAGTGTTACATAAATGTCATTGTTGTTATTATTATCCTATGATTTTATGAACTAATGAAACCTGGGAATTTAGGGAGTCCACAACACCATTCCCCCATGTCACGTAATTTCATTATCTTTGACAACAGACACCAAGAAAATGATGGATGATTCCTAGCTAGAATTAAGTCCATGGGGATCAAATCATTTGGAACTACCTCTGCAAACAGATTTGCCTCCAAACTTTAATCAATCCCAGATTAGTCTTTCTCTTGTCTCCCACACAATCTTTGATTAGAATTTCTTTTTCACATACCCTGTATTCTTAGCCTTGAGTCAAAAATCCTTACTTGGGGTTTCTTGCTCTTGCTGTCAAAATGCCCCTGGGCTCTCTCACTCAGCTTCAAGCACCTTTAGGGACTTCTGCTAAAGAAATCATTCCAGTGACTGCTCTCCTTCACAGCCTCTGGCCAGAGTTATTACTCATAGGACTCATCTGGCTTAGCTCTCTTCTATAATACAAAGTGGGGAGGAGGAAGAGACAGGAAGGAAGGAGAGAGAGACAGAGAGACAGACAGAGAGAGAGAGACAGACAGACAGACAGAGAGAGACAGAGAGACAGAGACAGAGACAGAGAGACAGAGAGACAGAGACAGGCAGGGAGGGAGGGAAGGAGAGATAAAAAGAGAGAGAGAGAGGGAGAAAGAGAAAGAGAGAAAGAGAGAGAGAGAGAGAGAGAGAGAGAGAGAGAGAGAGAGAGAGAGAGAGAGATTCTGTTACTCTGGGAGCAAAACAAAAGTTATCATGATATTTTTCCCAGTAAGAAAGTACTTTTTCATTCTACTCTCTAACAAAGAGAAAAAAATATTCTTCAATTTTAGGGAAGTATTACATAGTGGAAAAAATCATTGACTTTGGATTTGAGGAACTTTGTTTGCATCAAATGTTTGACACTGAGAAGCAGTGTGATACTGGGCAAGTCACCAAATTTTTCCAAACTTGTTTTATCATTTATAAAATGGGGGCAATTACACCTGCCATACATGCCTTTCAGGGCTCTTATTAGGAAAATATTTTATAAATGTTAAGGTATGTTAATTTCAAATTGATACAGAATGTAGCTATATTTTGGAGAATGAAATTCCTTGAGGGAAGGGACTGGTTTTCATCTTGTCTTTGTGTCTCCAGTACCTCAGATAGTGAATTTGAACACAATTGTTCATTAATAAATGCTTGCTGAATTAAATAGTGATCAAAATATCCAACTAGTATATATCAAGCATCTATTATTTACTAGGAACTGCTTTGAGTGGTTTCCTGTTTTTCACCTTTTCAATATCTCTTGAATATCTTCCCTTCTCTCCTTTGATGCTACCAGCCCTCTAGTGAAGGCCCTCATCTCCCCAAGCCTGGAGCATTGCAATAGCCTTCTGGTGGGTTTGCTTGCCTCAGGTCTGTCCCAATTCCATTTTCCATTCACTTACTAGTAATTACCCTAAAATGCAATCTGATGATATTAATCCCTCCACTTTTTGTGTTCACTAGACTCCAGTGGCTCCCTATAACCTCCAGGATCAAATACAAAATCTTCTGTTTGGCATTCAGAGCCCTTCATAGGCTAATCCACTCTTACCCTGGCAGTTTTTTACATTTTACTTCCTGACATGTACTCTTCAATCTAGTCACACTGGCTTCCTGATTGTTCCAAGCACAAGTCACTCTATCTCTCCACTTCAGACATTTTCTCTGCCTAGAATGTTCTTCTTCCTTATCTCTGCCTACTGGCTTCCTTTAAGTCTGACCTAAAATCCCATCTTTTACAAGAAGCCTTGTCTAATACCTCCTAACTCTACCATCGATTGCCAGAATGGGCGATGTGGCCCCCTGGGGGTGCTGGAATGATCCAAAATGTGGTGGTGGCTGTAGCCTCAGGTGCAACTGGGGGGTATTGAATGAAAATAAGAGAGGTGGAAGCATAAGGAAAGAAGGCAAGATAAGGAAATTTTGAAAAACCATTCATCCATGTTCAATCTGTTGTATAAGAGAGTTAAAGTTGTAGTGATTACATTATTTTCCAAATAAACACACAAAATGTAAATTATGACCAATCAGTGGTCAAGTCTATTGACAGGTCTTGACAAGCAAGTGGTGGCAATTGAAGGCATTGTGCACTCTTGGGAAGTCCAGCGTGCATAGGCAAGTCTAAAGACTTGTTCACAATATGATATGATACTATATGGTTACATGAGGCAATATTACATCATAAAAATATCAATGAAGGAAAAGAGCTACACATTTAAAATAAATTATTAAATTTAAGATTTCATTTAAATTAAAAAATTTTAGTTTTTTGAAATAATGCAAATGTCCAAAAAATTGTTAAAGGGTTAAAGAAAGTAGATTTCCAGTGGGGGCAGTGAGTAATTTTTTTTAAAGGGGGTCAGTAGGCCAAACAAGTTTCAGAACCTCTGCTCTAGTGCCTTCCTTCTTTTAATGATTTCCTACTTATTTTGCAGATAACTAATTCATATGTACTTCTCTGTTGTCTTGTCTGCTAGACTGTATGCTTCCTGAGAGTAGAGACTATCTTTTGCCTCCTTTTGTATCTCCAGTGCTTAGCACAACGCCTGGAATGTTTGTTGTTGTTCAGTTGCTTCAGTCATATCTAACTTATTGCCACCCCATTTGGAGTTTTCTATGGCAAGCTTACTGGAGTGGTCTGCCATTTCTTTCTCCAGCTCATTTTACAGATGAGGAAACTGAGACAAACAAGGCAAAGTGACTTGCCCAAAGTCACACAGATAGGAAGTGTTTGAGGCTGGATTTGAACTCAGGCCTTTTTGAGTCCAGGCCCATCGACTATGTCACTAGCTGTCCTAACTGGCACATAGTAGGTTCTTGATAAATATTTAATGATGAACTGATTGACTTCAGTATTTTCCTAGCAACCAATAAGTTTTACAAATTTCCTATATAAAAGAAAATCAAAAATTGCCCCAAGAAACTTTTTATATTACTTTTAATGAAATATTGATAAATGACAGATTTATGTAAGCATTGTTATTGGTGATACTGTTGATACTGTTGGTGTTAATCTGGTGGTGGTGGTGATGCGGTGTGTGTGTGTATGTGGTGGATATATGTATGAGCAAAACTGGTGGTTCAGTGGACAGAGCACTGTGACTTGTTAGGAAGACTTGAGTTCAAATTCGGCCTCAAAGACTTTCTAGCTTATGAGCTGTATGACCCTGGGCAAATCATTTAACCTCTCTTGGTCTTAGTTTCTTCATCTGTATGATGGGATAATAATACATCTACCTGGAAGGGTTGTTTTGAGGAACAAATGAGATACACACAGGATCTGATACATAGCAGGCACCAAACAAATCCTCATTCTCATTCCCTACCTTCCCCCAGATGGCACACAAAACAATCCTACTCTTTTAGTTTTTTTTTTTTTTGCTTTTTTTTTTTGGAGGGCAATTGGGATTAAGTAACTGTGCGTTAAGTGTCTGAGGCCGGATCCCAACTCAGGTCCTTCTGACTCCAGGGCTGACGCTCTACTCACTGTGCCACCTAGCCGCCCCATGCTATGTTTTTGAGAGTGGTCAAAAGGTTCAAAAGGTTAAAGGTTAAAAGGTCAAAAAGGTTACTTATACATGTTGACATCAAATCTCAGATTTGTAGTTCATTTAGAAACAAAGGAGTCACTGTTTTTTGTATGTGTTATGTGTCTATGTGTGTGTATGTTAATTCACCTTCACTAAACTCCTTGTCTAATGTCTCTCAGGGTGTCAAGATTATAATGGGTTTTGAAAAGCAATGGCACCAAAATGCAAACTGCGCCCTGCTGGAAAGATTTTGAACATCAGCATAGTGAAAGACTGTATTTGTTGTCTTGATTGTGAGACAGATTGTGAGCTCCTCAAGGATGGGGATTATGTCATTTTGTGGTTGTTTCTCCAGCACCTAGTATAGTGCCTTGCACACATTAGACATTTAATCAATACTTGTTGATTGATTGTCAAAGGATCTCCTTAGCTAAATTCTGAAATGTTCATTGCCTGAGCAGAGGATTGACTAGCAAGAAGTGATTTTTAAAAAGGATTTTTATGAAGATTTTTGCCACAGTAACTTATGACAGTACCTCCTATGACTTGGAATAAGGTTGTAATATGTAATAGTGGAGGGAATAGAACCATTGGATCATAGATTAAGAGGTTTAAGGTGTCATGGAGGTGATGTGGTCTACCTCATTCCCATTTTATAGACAAGGAAACAGACCAGAGAAATCACGTTTACACAGACCCTGCTAGAGTAGAGATTTGAGTCTAGTTCTTCTGCAAAGCAAGCAATCAATAAACACTAATTACATATTTACTATGTGTTAGATGCCACCTAAGTGTTGGGGACAAAATACAAACATAAAACAGTGTTTGTTCTCAAGATGCTTACATTCCAATGAAAGTCACATCATGTACATGTACAAGGATATACAAAATGAATATGCTACTTTTGGGGAGGAATTGACCTAGAAGGGACTTCACAGGTCATCTATTCCAAACTCCTCATTGTATATATGACAAAAGAAGCATTAAGTGACTTCTCAAAGTCACCTAGGTAGTAAAGAGCAGAGACAAGATACAAATCCAAGTCCCATGGATCCAAGATTAGGGCTCTTTTCACTGTGCTAAAAAGCTTATTGGAAGTTAAACATTTTTGTTGCTATTTAAGTAATGTTATTAATTTCAGGTTGTTGTTTTTTTTTTTTACTAAAGATCTATTCTGCCACCTCATCAGAGTATGAGGAGCTCTCTGGGTTTTCAGAACCTATGCCAGGTCCTACCAGGGTAGACAGTCTTGGGTTTTATGGTAGATATAACAGCTCAGCTAAGTCTAGATCATCTACCTTGGGATGAGATTTTTGGCCACAGCAACTCTAAAAGAAACTGTATAACAAGTTGTGGATGAGTTATGTATGATTTGAGAACAGCCAGATCCAGAACACCAAAGAGGTTTTATGTATTACCGCAAAGTCCAAAGGGTTCTCTTAGACACCGTGGTCTTCCTAAGTGTCTCTACTACATATAATGAACTCAGTCACTATTTGTTTCTTCAAACATTCTGTGGTCAATGGTTCTAGAGGAAGATTTCCAGGATGACTTGTGCACTGTATTTTTCCCACTACAAACCCACACAACAGCATGGACTTTCAAGAACTTAGTTATGGTTCATCATTTCTTTTCTATCTTTATTATGGATTATACATTTCACCAGGGCAGGTAGGTAACACAGTGAATAGAATGACATGCTTAGAGTCAGGGAGACTCATATTCCTCAGTTCAAATCTGGCCTCAGACACTTACCAGTTGTGTGACCCTGGGTAAGTCACTCCGCCCTGTTTGCCTCAGTTCCTTATCTGTAAAATGAGTTGGAGAGGGAAATAACAAATCTCTTCAGCATCTCTGCCACAAGAACCCCAAATGAGGTCATGAAGAGTCAGACATGACTTAAAAATGACTGAACATACTTCACCAGAATAAGGCACTAATGTTCTGTGACTCTGCCCTCCATCCAGTCATTCAATCAATAGGCATATCTTAAGTACTTTATCAAGTATTTCTGAAAGCTAGTATTTTTAAAGTATTTAGCAGGTACCATGCTACATGATATAATTGAGGTGGGGAGGTTACAAATAAAGACAAAATACATAGACATAATCCCACTACTCCCTGCTCTCCAGGAGTGTTCATTCTAATGGGACAGAGAAATGTATCTGGATGCATAAAAAGTTACATACAGAGTAAATGAAAGTAAAACGAAAAAGAAGAGATTAGCAGCAAAGGGTCCAGCAAAGACTTCCCACCAATGGTAGTATTTGAGCTAGATACTGAAGGAAGCCAAGGAAAGGAAGAGGCAGAATTGAGGAGGATGAGCATTCCAGGTGTGGGGAACAGCCAGTTCGAAGGTGCAGTGATGGGCACAGCATGAGGACTCCATAACCATGAATTAAAGGAAAGAACAAGACAGATGTGACCAGAGTTCAAGGACAGCTTTCGTGGTTGGATACCAGATAACAGGAAGAGAAAAATATCCACATTTGCAGTAGCTCCATGAAGGTTAACCCAAGTGTCCCTTCAGGCAAAATGCCCAGAATCCACTGTTTTCCCTCCACAACTGGTTCTTGCAGCCATTTGGCACCTTACACCGATTGAAAGATGAGGCCAATTTCTACATTTCTCTCTTAGTGTAGGAGAATGAGATTATTGAGTTTCCAGTTCCTCATTTAGTTACAGCTACTGAAATACTTTCAGCAATCAAGATTCCAAAAGTGTGTGCACAAAGAGTAGCTTGGCATTCCTGAGTGGAACCATGTGTTCACAGGGAAGGGCATGTCATTTACAAATCTTCCTCCACACAAACGTATATGATCTTTCAAGGACTCTCTGTATCTTGTGCCTGGTGGGCCCCCACATTTCATCCAGGACTGTGTAACACATGACAAGGAGAAAAGAGAGTATCAATCTTAGCTCGTTGTAGCATTATTATACACAGATGGTCAGGGGCCAACCCCAGGGGCCAACCTTAGCCATCGCTAACCTGATTGCTTGTTCCAAGTTGTACAGTGTTACCTGTCTAGCTGCTGCAATGCACACACACACACACACACACACACACACACACACACACACACACACTATAAACCCATAGGACAGAGTAAAAATTCAAAGCATCATAGATATAGAGCTGGAAGGCCATTGGAGGTCATTTGACAGATAAGGAAAATGAGGCACAGAAAAGTTAAGTGATTTGCGTAGGTCTACCCAGCTAGTATGCATCTGAAACCAGGTCTCTTTGATTCCAGGTCCAATCTTGTATCCACTAACATCTAACTACCTAGATAATAGTGATACAGTAGAACTGGAAAAAAAGGAGGGAATCTTTGTGGTTAAAAAACAACATTTGAGGCACTGATACAGAGATATCTTACTCTTCCTATGACATATTTTGTCTTACAGTCCTTTGTATTCTCCTGAAGTTCACAGTAAAATGAATTTGTTCAACTCATGTTGTTTCTCAATGTCAACAAGTTAAGTTGGACTAATCAGCATGCAGAAATTATGAACTTCATTTGATGGAGCACTAAGGAAATTTACTAATGTATATAATCTGTACTTTTAATGTAATCTCTATATCTAGTCTATACTCTCCTATAAAGCCATACCATGGTCAATAAATGTTTTGAACCAGAATCTGTTCAAAATCATAGCTCCTGCCAAGGTTTCTTCAAGTAGATCAACCAAAAGATGTAGTTCATTACAAAATAAAGCAAAATATCAAAGCAGGTTAGCAAAATATATGACAAGGAAAATTCCTCTATACACAGGAATATAATCTTTGATGTATTCCTATGTTAGTGGTGGGAGATAGGATTAACTTAAAGATCATCTGTAAGAAAGAAAATGCTTATAGCCAGAACAATTCACACTATAGGTATTCCAGTTGGACAGCTCTCGACCTTCAGTGTTGTCACTTGCTAAATCCCTCTAGAGTTGCTGATGTCATCTGCTGGACTTGTAATGTCATCAAACTATTGTTGATGTTACTTCTTCTTCATTCTTTAAGAGGTCCAAGGGCATCAGGAGGGTGATATCTTGAATTGCCTGTGAATTAGATATGAGTGGTACAGAGCTTACAAAGTCATCAGCCTCACTGTCCTCCAGAATCATTAATGTCCAGTGGGAAGACAAACACCAAATCAAGATGATTGGTGATGACCAGGAATGCAGTAAGTGATCATGGCCTTACTAAATTAAGGTCTTTCCCAGGTTTCAGTTTGTCTGAGACCATGCCAATTTAATAACTAAGAACTGGGTAAGAAATGGAACAAAAGATGGCTTAATTTACCATCACAAAGATATCAATCCAGGAGGGTAAAACCCATAGAGTTTCTGGTCAGAATAGAAAACAATTGCTATTTACTCTCATTCTCAGCTACTGATACCTAGTGATCCACAAAGGCTTAGTTTGGGGCTATCATTGGCCATACAATGAAAGCCAGAGTGATTTGGATGTTAAAATGGCATTAAGTAGCTCCATTTATAATGCAGTGGGCTTTTGTAATGGCAAGCAAAAGAAGTACTTAGTGCCTTGTTTCAGCCATTTAATTATTTAGCACCTTGTTTCAGCTCAAGTTTGTTTTGAACCTTGCCCATGATTATATCAATTATATATCATATCTGTTTCTTTGTTAAGAAACAGAACTTGTGAACCCTGCAGTGGGAGGAACTTGCTGATACAACAAGGAAGGGGCAGAACAGGGAGGAGCTAATGAGTATATATAAGGAGAAAACCAAGCTGGGAAAGAGCAGAATTGAGAAAAGGACACTTGTGGTGGCAGAGTTGACAAGGAGAAAAATTGTGGCACTCTGTTTTTTCTGTCTGTGTTGATTTGTGCTTATAAAACTGCACAGAAACCCTGGAACCTTACTGGAAGCCTTGAAAGAGGATTTTCTTGTCTATTTACAGAAATCCTGGAGGAGGGTTTCAGAGGTCCTGGAACTATACTGATGATTTGTGTTGAGTTTTCAGATTTTGTTTGTGGGTCTGTGTTGATTTCACAGGCAGAAAGTGAATTGATGATGGTGCCAGAATTGTGAATGAATGTTACTGTGGCTCTGTTAAGCTTTGTCTTCCCAGAAACAGGAATTGTTAAGGACTTGAGGTGGATTGGACACTGTAAGCTTCAATATGGAATGGAAATAGGAAGAGAAACTGGACAAGGAACTGGACGAGGAGCTGGATGATGAGCTGGATGAGGAGCTCAGAGCTGCCTACCTTTGAATCAGGTGACAGTTGGGTAAATTCAGGCAAAAGCTGAGACCATGGAAGAGAAATAATGGAATTTGGGAGCCAGCCTCAAGTAAAGATGAAAAGACCTCTCCTTGGGTATTTAATGATGAGTGAGAGATTAAGACAATGTGTCCTAGGGGTGGAGAACTTTGACCTTTGTACTTTGTGTCTCTTAGGGAGGCCTGCTCCTTAAGGAAGATTAAGTGAAGGACTTACTGAATGATTGTACTTTGTGTCCCTTAAGGAGGCTTGCTTCTTAAGGATGAATAATTTAAGGACTTACTGAATGATATCTTTTGTTTAAAACTATCTGGCCACTTTGGTGAAAACTATGTGGCCACTTTAGTGATAAGTTTCTATGTTATAGCACTGTGAATGCTGTACTTTGGTTTCTGTAAATGTTTTGCTTTAATTTACTGCTGAATAAATAGAGAGTTCATTATACTATGTGATCAGAACCTTAGAGCTATTCACAGCAGCAGTCCTCTAGAAAGCTGCTTGTGCTTGGCTTTACAGTTTTTAACAACCTTTCTTTCCCAAGCTATATTGCAAGAAATCAAAAGTGAAAACAACACAGGACAAAAAATAAATTGTCCTCTTTTAAAACAAAACAAAAAAAATGAACAAATAAATTAAGAAGGAAGAAGAAGCAGCATTACCAACCTTCTGTTCAAATTGGCAGGTTGGCTCTCCAGAGGGCAGTGACTGCTACTTTCAGATGACATGGTAAAGATAGTCAATGAAAAATACACTCCTAAAACTCTAGTTCACTCCTTCCCACAAACCCAAACTCCATGGGAGCTTAAACTAAGCTTAAACTTAGATGACCATAATTGTAGTAAGGCACATGTTTATGAAGTATGTGTGGCAAGGTTTAAATCACAGCACCTGCTCTAGAAATCCTTCTCTCTGTGTAGATTTTGCAGAATTCTTGTTATTTTTTCTGTTGTTGTTCATCTTTCATTCTTGAAGACCAATGACATAATGAGGGTAATGGATCGGATATGGGGCAAAGCTGTGCAAAGTTATCAGCTTTATTCTCTTCCCAGAGTCAACAAAATTCAGTGGCAAGACAAAGGTCAAGGTGACTGGCAATAGTCCCGGATGTAGTGGGTGACCTTGGCCTTCCTTAAAAAACTGTCAAGCTGACACACTGAATGATGCTCATTTATCCTTTGCTAGACCATTCTCTTCACTGTACTCCTTGTCAGTGGTTTTTTTTTTTTTTGTTTTGTTTTTTGCTTTTTGGAGGGCAATTGGCAATTGGGATTAAGTAACTTGCCCAAGGTCACAAGGCTAGGTTTTTGTTTGTATGTGTTAAGTGTCTGAGGCTGGATCCGAACTCAGGTCCTTCTGACTCCAGGGCTGGCTCTCTACTCAGTGCACCACCTAGCCACCCCTCATTGTCCGGTTTTTTAGTAGTGTTTGTTGCTTCTCCAATAAATTGCTGGTATGTAGCTTCCCTCCTCCACATTCCACTTCTTGTCCTTAGACTAAAGATAAGTCTATATTTTTTATTTTTATTTTTACTTTTACTTGAGGAGCTACTTTCTGAGTTGAGCATAGCCCTAATAGTACTATATCTATATCTTTACATCCCCACACACCCCTGTGGTCTATAAGATATATAAGTATGTATATATGTATTCAGAATTTTCATATGTATGTGTATACACACACCAGAGAATTTTCAAATGAATCATTATACAAAAATAATATCTATAAGTATATACATTTGAATGTTATTCAACTTAGGACAAGCACATCTTTTGAACTTCTATCATTCATCCATTTGCTAACCTAGGTCTGCTCAACTCAACCTAGGAGTTTTAACTGAGAAAAAGTAGTGGTAGACTAGTGCTGGTAATCTTAGTCTCATTCCCCAGGCTATATGTGGCTAAGTATCTATATTAACTGTGAGTATCTTTGACTGTCAGAAGGATATAAATGTGTCTATGTATGTATAAGCATATAAGTATGTTTCTATATGTATGTATAAACACACATACACACATCATATGTGTTTGTTTCATCATTTCCGTTTTGGCATATGCTACACAGATAGTTGATGCAAAATGGGACCTATCTATGTCTATATCTATATCTATATCTATATGTCCCCTCCCTCTCATCCTAGTAACTTGATGTGCTTTGATGGCTTCAGAACATAGCAAGAGAATAAAGACTTTGAAAGATTTTTGTTTGTACATGTAGGAATTGTGGAAATTGAGTGAACCATACTGACTACATCTTTTGACTTAATTTTTGATCTAGCTCAGTTTCCTTTTTATCAATTTCTATTTTGTGAGAAAATATTATTTCATTGTTTGAACCTATCCCTGAATGACTAGGAAGCTGGATACCTTCTACCCATTTTTTAGAGATCCTTAACTAAGGACCTAGGTTATACTGACCAGAAACCCAGTCAGAGCCAAACACTGATGTAAAGAGTTTTCTCACAATTAGACATCTCAAGCAACCCATATGTCTTATCTGAAAACTTACCTCATACTGGTCAGTTAGTCACTATTCCCTTGTTCTTTTGATTGAATGCATACGCTTGAAGGGAAGTAGGACACCTATTGCCTGTTTGTTCTCCCCTTTACCAACTCAGAGAGCCCCTAATCCTTCCTCCACTTAGAAATCAATTTACCTGGCCTTGAATCCCGGTTATATCCTGTTAACTATTTTCTTTTAGTGCATAAAAATCTGTCTCCCCCTGTATTAGGGGTCTGAATACAAGCTGAAGAGATCTGGTCCTAATTTGTTATGCAATTGGCATGCATTGTTTAATAAGTTGATATGCTCAGAAACTCAAAACTTTATTTCCCCAGTTATTTCAGATTTCACCCATCACATTTATTTGCTACTGACTATTTATCATCATTTCACTGAATGGCTTGGAAGGAGCCCAGGAATCCTAAGACAAATCACATTGCTAGATACAACATAATGAGTCCTCCAAATGAATATCTTTCAGATTGGGGATGGCTTTTGGCCTTTTGAGACCAAACTAAGCACCTCTGAATCCAAGAGAAAACAGGCAAGGTGTTGGGTATGAAGTTACATGCCACATATCTTGTGATGGCAATGTCCTAAGCTAAACAAAATTCCTAGGCCCACTGTAAAAGTCTTTCAAATGGATATTTTTCAGATTATGGACAGCTTTTGGCCCTTTGAGACCAAAGCAAGCACCCCCTGAATCCATTAGGAAACAGGCAGGGTGTTGGATGCGGTCATTTGCCATACTTTTTATGATGGGGATGTCTTTGTGTGATTCTAACACATCTGACAAATTCTCTCCTGATTAAGGAACTAAAAAGGGGAAGCCAACTTATGATATGAACCTTTAAAATGCCAGCTCTTGATAGCAACACACTGATGAATTTGGCGGCACTGACAAGAGAATTGCCAGGTAACAGTGTGATGGTGGCATTATCCAACAACATATAGCTGTAGCAAAAGAAATGGATTTACAACTGCCAAGAATCAAATAAGCAGCCTGGCAACTATATAAGAAAAGCTGAATAAAACTGGTGATTTTTAAGAACATGATCAGCCTGGTAATTTTGAATCACGCTTGTGCTGTGTTTCCCTAAATATTTTATACATCAATTGAGTTCCCTTATGTTAAATGGTGAGAACAAAAGTTCTTTTTTTGTTGGTGACACATCCTTTTACTTGACTTTGCAAGAAGAATGTGGCCTGACTTGGATTTTTCTTTCATCCAAAGGAATTAAACATTCAGACTTTATTTCTGTTGCTTTAAATTATATTTCCAAGATAATTATTTAAACAGTTGTTATTGTTGAGATCTGCTATCCATTCAACCATAAGAAATATTGGAATATTTTGCTCTTAGCAACCACATTTTCTTTCCTGTGTGCATCAAAATGTATGATATTCTCCTGAAAGGACTCCACTTTCCAATTTTTCTCCCTGTTTAGCAAGTTTACTGCTCACTGGCTGCTACTCTACAACATTCATGCATAAAAATAGGAATTAAATAAAATGGATCATTTTTGGACCAAACTTGTCATTCTAGTCCATTAGCATAAGAAACTTATGATGAAGAAGGTCCTTCTACCATGATACTTTGCAATTTATATTCTTAGAGAACTGTTTTGGGGCACTGAGAGGGTTAATGACCTACCCTGGGTCACATAGCTAAGAAATCTCAGGACTTGAAGCCAGAACTTTCTGACTCCAAGACCAACTTCCAATCCATTATGTCACACTGTTTCTCAAAATAGATTTTGTGAATTATCTATTTGTTCATTAGGAAAATATGCAAATTTAGAAAAAGGAAAACCCAACTCTCTTGCTAGGTATAGAAGATTTAGTGTCTTGCCTTCCCTAGATTTTCAAGTTGATGGTGTTTTATCAAGATGCTTCATTCAGGAAAATACATCCGTTAAATATGAATATGTAATTAGATTTCTTTTACAATATTTGTAAATTTACTTATGTTTGTAATATGGGTTGCTCAAAGTAGTTCCCTTAATGAGTTCAACTTAATGAGTTTACAAGGCAGTGAGCCTGTTGTCGGGAAGTTTGCCAAATCAAGTACCTCCACATACAGAGCCTAGTAATGCCCATTGGCATCTTGTTTAGATGACAGAAGATGACTCCTAATTAGGTTTCAGTGACTAGAGTTTGTCCCACAGTGCCTTGGCTGGTTTGGAGCTATTCCTTGGCACCCACTAGGGGATGAGTTCCAGTGATTGGGGCTGTTCCCTTGATGATTTAGTTGTCTGCAACTCTTGAGGGGGCAGCAGAGTGGCACAATGGATAGAGTGTCTGGCCCAGAGTCAGGAAGACTCATCTTCCTGAGTTCAAATCCAGCCCCAGATACTTAATAGCTGTGTGATCCTGGGAAATTCACTTAACCTTTGACTTCTTCAGTTACTTAACCCTGTTTTCCTTGGTTTCCTCATCTATAAAAGGTTCTGGAGAAGGAAATAGCAAATCATGTCAGTATCTTTGCCAAGAAATCCCCAAATGAGGTAATGAAGAGTCGTCCATAAGTCAAAAATGACTGAGAAATGACAAAACTCTTAAGGGAATGACTCAGGTTAGACAATCAAGACCACTGTGCTTACATATAAAGAAACCTAACAGACTTAGGGTGAATGCATCCTTTCAACTACCAACTTGCCCCAATTTGCTATCCTCTCAGTTCAACCCAGGAATTTCAAGTGACAAGAATGTAGTGGCTAAAGCTAGCAATCCATTTTCCTTTTCAAAATTTTGTATATTTTTGCCTTTTTTCTTGTAATTTTCTTAACATAGCAACAGTTATGATGGGGAATAACCTCGTTCTTCTCTTCCCTCACTCACACCAATCCTGGAAATTATTGATTGATGCCTTAGGATAGAAGCACATGGGACCTACAGTCCCTGCCTACACTCACCCTGTCCCAATGTACCAGGGAAACCTGTGATATCTTTATGGATCTGGAGCGTCCTACTTATGGGTACTCCCTTCACTGGTGTAGATCATAGCTCATCTGTGCTTTCTTATTTTGGTCAAGTCCTTTCCATATAATCCTAAAAATCTACCATGACAGGTGGGGGGCAGAATAAGTAGGTAGGGTGAGGTCTACCTAATACTTCTAATGATTTTTTCTGACATTTCTGGTATGTTGGCTGATCGTCATGCTTACTCTGCAACTAGCCCACACTCTTTACTTTCTGACACTCTATGTCCTATTCAACCATTCACTGATAATGTGTGATAGCTGGTTTATGTTCTTCATCGACCTTCTCATCTTCTTTTTGGCTGACCATTACCTTTAATTCTCAGATATAACGGAGGTCCTACATGGCTTCCCAGCCACATAGTGCCACGTTGAGAAACCATAAGCTAACCATGAGATGTATTTATTTTTGGTAATGCAGTCAAGTGGTATAGTAAGGAGAATGTTGGACCTGGGTTCAGGGAGTTATAACTTCACATCCTCCCTTAGACACTTACTAGCTATGTGATTCCCAGGGAATTCATTTAATCTTTGCCTGCCTCAGTGTTCTCATTTGTAAAATCAGGGTAATAATAGCATCTACCTACCAGGATTGTTATGAGGACCAAGTGAGATATTATCTAAAGTGTTTTGTAATCTTTAAAGCATTACATAAATGCTACCAATTACTACTGCTACTGCTGCTATTATTTTAAAATATAGTGTCCTTTCCTTCATCAGGTGGCTTAAAAAAAAAATAAGTTTTTTTTTTAATTTACTTTTTTTCTGTGAGAAGTGATTTTTTTCCTGGAAATGTCTGTGAGTTCAGTAGAATCCAGCATATTTGCAGGAAAGGGAATACTAAAGGTAACTGAGGGCGTTTGGCAACAGTTACTACAAAAATAAGGTCGATTTTTTGTATGTAGGAAGATAATGTGTCTCACGAAGGGCTGATATAGATGTAGAAATTAAACATTACATTAAACTGGCAACTGCAGTCACTGAATTGAGAGAAAATAGTGATTGTGAATAATAATGATGAGAACTGCAGTGTTGGATGGGAAATTAAGGAGATCTGCTCATTATTTTTCATCAGCTTTGGTTTTTCTTTTGAAGATAATTTCCTCCACTCTGTGCCCAAATCCTCATCTTGTTGCTGTTGCTTTATTCCATATATGTCCATATCAGAATTGTTAGAATGAGGTCTTTAATATACAGAGATCTTTCCTATATTTTCCAAAGAACCTACCATATTGCTATTTACCCACCGACTGCTTAAAAAACAAAACAAAGCAACTGGCGGTCCAGCATAGTACAGTCAACAAATATAGAAAAGAACACTGAGATTCCTGCCATGTTAAATTAAATCACAGGAGTAAAGGACTATAGATTTAGAGTTGGAAGAGACTCATGTGTCACCAATTCAGTCCCCTTATTCTACAGAGTAGAAAATTGACATTTAGAAAGGGGGGTAGCCTCTCTGGCGAAGTAACTATCCCAGGATCATAAAAGATACCAAGTCATAGAAACAGAAATTGAACACAGGACCTATGACTATATATCTCAGTCTTTGCAGTGTACCATACTATCTTTCTGCCTAATTTGCTTCATTATTATTATTTCTTAGCCTGTGTTCAATTTCTGTATTTCATTAGGATGAAGCAAGGTGTGGCACTTTGGGCTTGGTGTATTTCTAGGTTCCCTGATGGTCTACAGGACTGCTTACCAGAAAAAGAAAACAAACAGTAGGCAAAGTAAAACCTATCGATAGCATAGGTCATAGGCAATTTATCAAGAATCACAATCTATCTATAACCTGAGGCTCAGGTTAAATGATACATGTAAGATCAAACAACTAGTAATTGTTAAGAGGGGAGATTTGGATCCAGGTCTTTCTGATACTAAGTACAGCCCTCTTTCCATTATACTACATTACTTCAGGCCAAGGCCAATACACGAAGGTTTTGTAATTTTCATAGTGTTGAAACTCTTTCCCTTGCAATAGACTGAGTGGACCAACAATTTAGAGAGTTGCTTCAGTATAGGAAAGAAAGGTCATATGACTTGGGATGATCACAGTGTTAGTAAGTATCAGAAGTGAGATTTGAACCTGTGTCTTTCTGACTACAAGTCTCATAGTCTTTTCATTTCATCATGACTGCAGCTTGTCAAACCTGGAATTTCAAGTTCAACATGCTGGAGTCATCATTTAGAATCTATATATGGTCATGGATCAAAACCCAGTTATCTGGGTGGATCAGACAAAATGGTGTATTTGGTACATATGAATTAACATCCTCCTTCTTAAGTTCCCAATGGACCATTGCCAGAAAACTTAAACTACATCAGTGTGGGAGGCTGTCTATGACCTAGAAAAGTGCTCACAGAGGATCCAATAAATAGAGAAAAACCTAGTGCAAGAATTTCTTTTGCAAAGATTAGTAGTAACATGGTACAACATAAAACATTCTGGACATGAAACGAAGAGACCTAAGTTCAAGTCTTGCCTAAGATTCATGCTAGATTTATAACCTTGTATAAGTCACTTCATCTTTTAGAATCTCAGTTTATTAATTTGCAAAACTGTGTTTCACAAGGTGAGGAAAGTCCTTTCTAAGTATAAATGTGCTATATAAATGTGAGTTGTTTTTATTGATCTGGGAAAGGAACCTAAAGAAAGGAATCATAATCAGCATTAAATCTCACATCGTACAGTTTAGTTTATATTTTGCTATCCTTAAAGATGAGTAACTATAGTTATTGGACGATTGTTATTGGTGTGATGATCCATTTTCTCCACTTCCTCCTTGCAGCACCGGGAAGAGGAGGCTGGGGTGGGGTCAGGGGTAAGAAGTCGAAACCACTGGCACCATCTCATTGGATCCATCCTGACAATCCTGCCTGCTTCAGTTAAATAAAGGATACAAATGTAACCAGCAGGCGTCACTGTTGAGGGCAGACTTCAAATAGGCTTTTTATCAAAAAGAGTCAAAGAGCAGATGGGATTGGCATCTGGATAGGGGAAATAATGTAGCTGGGCTGCTGTACACAATTTTCAGGGAAGCAGAGGAATAAGTGGGAGAAGAAATGACCATTTCTTCACTGGAGGCAGCTGGCTTCTAGCCCAGCAGCTGTTATCCAGGGATAATGCCTTAATAAAGTCTCTTCCTCTCACCCCAACACAAACACATACATGTACTCACATGCACACACACAAAGATACATGAGAGAGACAGAGAGAGAAACAGAGACAGGGAGATAGACACAGACATAGATACAGAGACAACGAGAAGATAAAAGTTCACATGGTTAGGGTTAAGACCAACAAAGGTACAGCCGGAACTCCCAGGTTGTGCTTCTTTGAAGTCCTGGGTTTCTGGCTTGCCTACAGGTAAAAACTTTGGGAGTTCTGTTCTGAGGAGTCACAGGTATCCAGTACTCACTAAATGTTTGCCATGTTTCTTTTTATTTCTGCTTCCCTATAGAGGAACAGTGGCATAGGGGTTCCAGTCATGGAACCAACAAGGCCTGTATTCAAGTCCTGCCTCTGACACATTAAGGCTATGTGAACCTGAGCAAGTCCCCTGACCTTTCAATGTTCTTGGCAACTCACTAAGTTGCAGAGATGGCACAGACCAGCATTTGCCGTCGGTATTTCCTTATCTGACAGTCCCCTATAGCAAGGAAATCACTGGTCCAATTCCTACCTGTGTCTCCTATTGTTATCATTAAAGAACTAGGTACAGCCATACCACTGTGTGGATAAATTCCTATGGATGGCAGCGGGTATGGGCAGGAGAAAACATTTTTTTTTCCTTCAGAAGATGGAATTGAGCCAGAGTGTGACTGGATAAATAAACTGACCCCAAATGATTAGATTAATGAGATTATCAGTGCCACTTATAAGAGGTCAGTATCTTTTTAAGATAAAGAGAGAGAAACAGCCAGCTACCTGAAAGCCTTAGAGAGCTTGATATTAACCCAAAGTGCTCTTAGATGTTGAATGTAGTTGACCTTATCATTGAACACTAAATGGATCAATGGAAGTATCTACTAAATTGGGAGCCAAGGACAAACAAAGCCAAGTCACTGTACAGTGACTGTATGTAAGGGGAACTTCTTGAGGACACTGTGGATATATGATGAGGACTTAGAGCAATGAGGAGCTAAGGTACTCCATGGTCACATGGATTCTCTAAGTTTGAGCCCAATTTTTCCTAAACTTTTTTTATACTTATGGGAGAGTATGTCACATACTTGGAAGGGGGAGGGTATTTTGTGCTATATTTTCATACTATACCATCTTAGTAAATACCTCAAAAAAAAAAAACCTCAAGACAGACAAGCAATACACATTTATTAAACACTTATTATGTAGCAGACACTGTGTTAAGTGCTAAGGATTCAAATTTGAGCTAAAAGAAAGAAAGTCACTGACTTTAAGGGGTTGGAAGAAGACAACACAAAGGGAGCTCATGGGGGGGGGGGTACCTGAGAAGGGGCATAGTGTCAAAATTCAAGAAGTTAGAAGCAGACCCCATACTGGAGGTCCCCAGGAGGAACTCATTGATGGAAGAAGTGAGTCATAATTGTGGAAACATATTCTGGAATATTCCAGGGTGAGTGGAAAATTAAGCATGGCAAAATCTGGAAAATCAGAATCAGAGACAGGAGAGGAGTTTAATCTTAGCTGGTTGACTAGATTATGAGAATTATTCTCCATTGATAATTTTGGAGGATCTTGACACAACTCCATCAGAGAATCACTCCAAATTCCTCAGAGGTATCCTAGAACCTGAAGAAGTGATGGAGTTCTTATTCTGGGGACTGAGATTTTTTTGTGAGGATGGGAGTTAAGGATGCTCACAGCTTATATGGGCTGCATTTTCTTCATGCTTTCTGAATAAAATTAAGGTGAATTGCTTAGGCAGCACAGAAAAAAATAACTTAGTTTTCTTACTTACCCCACCCTGTAACACTCAGTTCAGAAAAACAAAACATATATGGGTTGCATTTTAAAAGAAATTTTACTAATTTATATATTTGATGCCATCCCAATTAAATTATCAAAAATATTTTACTGTTAGAAGAAAAATTACAAAATTTATTTGAAAGAATAAAAACTCAAAAATATCAAAGGAACTAATGAAAAAATGTTAAAGAAGGAGATTTAGCAGTACCAGATCTGAAATGGTATTATGTGGTGGTAATTATTAAAATTATCTAACACTGCCTAAGAAATAGAAAGGTAGATTAGTAGAACAGAATAGTCATACAATTTGCAACAGCAAAATGACTATAATAACCTTGTGTTTTATTTCCACAAGTGTAAGGACTTAAATTTGGGGCATAAGAATTTATTATTTGGTAAAAATTGTCAGGAAAGCTGGAAAGCAGGCTGGTAGAAATCTTACACCATTTACCAAGATGAGGTAAAAATGGATACATGACCTTGATATAAAAGAGAGGTATTAAAAGAAAATTTGAAGAACATGGAACAACCTCTCAGACTTATGGATAGGCAAACAATTTATATATGTATGTATTTATTTATTTATTCATTCATTCATTTATTGTTAAATTTTAAAAACATGATTTATTTTTTATTTTTTGGTCTTTATTAATTTGTTTGTTTACTTTTAGTTTATAGGATTCAATTCCACAATTCCTTGACTTTCAAATTTTCTCCCTTTCCCTCCCATCCTCCCCCCCTCCCCCCATGGTGGTATACAATCAAGTACAGGATCTGCAAATAGTTTCACATTAGACACTAGTCAGGTTATAAAGAAGGATTGTAATGGATGGAATGAACAATGGGAAAGAGGAAACAAAACCAAACAAGAAAAAGATACAGAACTGGTAGTTTGCTTCAATCTGCATTCAAACTGTTCTTTTTCATTCTTTCTCTGAATATAGACATCTCTCTCCATCATGAGTCTTTTGGAATTCACTTATAACCCTGCATTGCCGGGAAGAGTCCAGTCTATCAAAGTTGGCTGTGTACAAATTTCTCCTATTTCTACTCTCCTCACTCAGCATCAGTTTGTATAAGCTTCTCCATGTAAATATGAAATCCATCTGCTACTCATTTCTTATAGCACAATAGTATTCTGTTACATTCATATACCACAACTTGTTCAGACATTCCCCAATTGATGAGCATCCCCTTAATTTCCAATTCTTTGCCACCAGAAAAAGAGCTGCTATAAATATTTTTATACATATGGGTCTTCTTCCCACTTCTATGATCTCTTTGGGATACCTAAAAATGGTATTGCTGGGTCAAAGGGTATGGAATTACTTATAGCCCTTTGGGAATAGTTTCCAGATTGCTCTCCAGAATGGTTGAATCAGTTCACAACTCCACCAACAATCCTCCTTTATACCTTAGTGTTCCAATTTGTCCACATCTTCTCCACCATTTGTCATTTTCCTGTTTTGTCATCTTAGCCAATCTGACTTGTGAGATGCAGTCCCTCAGAGTTGTTTTGATTTGCATTTCTCTAGTCAATAGTGACTTGGAGTATTTTTTCATATGCTTATAGATATCTTTAATTTCTTTCTCTGAAAACTGCCTGTTCATATCCTCTGACTATTTATCAATTGGGGAATGACTTGTATTCTTATAGATTTCACTCAATTCTCTGTATATTTCAGAAATGAGGCCTTTATCAGAAACATTGGTTACAAAAATTATTTCCCAATTTTCTACTTCCCTCTTAATCTTGGTTATGGTTACATTGGCTTTGTTTGTACAGGAGCTTTTCAATTTCATGTAATCAAAATTATCCATTTTGCAGGGGTGGCTAGGTGGCGCAGTGAGTAGAGCATCAGCTCTGGAGTCAGAAGGACCTGAGTTCTGATCTGGCCTCAGACACTTAACGCACACACAAACAACAACAACAAAAAAACCTAGCTGTGTGACCTTGGGGAAGTTACTTAACCCCAATTGCCCTCTAAAAGGCAAAAAAAAAATCCATTTTGCATTTTATAATGCTTTCTAATTCCTTTTTTTTTTTTTTAAAGCAATTGGGGTTAAGTAACTTGCTCAAGGTTACACGGCTAGTCATTATTTATGTGTGGGTGCTCATTTTCTGAGGCCAGATTTGATCTCGGGTCATCCCAACTCCGAGGCCGGCGTTCTTACTCACTGCGCCACCTAGCCGCCCTGTTAGGGCAATTGGGGTTAAGTAACTTGCCCAAGGTCACACGGCTAGGTTTTTGTTTGTGTGGGTTAAGTGTCTGAGGCCGCATCCGAACTCAGGTCCTTCTGACTCCAGGGCCGGCGCTCTACTCACAACACCACCTAGCCGCCCCCTTTCTAATTCTTGTTTGGTCATAAAGTCTTCCCCTCTCCATAAATCTGACAGGTAAACTATTCCTTGCTTTCCCAGATTGCTTACAATATCAGCCTTTATACCTAGATCATGCACCCATTTAGACTGCTGAGTCTTGTGTTCCCAGTCTACTCCATTGATCCACTGCTCTATTCCTCAGCCAATACCAAGTAGTTCTGATGATTGCTGCTGTATAATAGAGATTAAAATCTGGTGTAGCTAGACCACCTTCCCTAGCATTTCTTTTCATTAATCCCCTTGATAATCTAGACCTTTTGTTCTTCCAAATGAATTTTGTTACTATTTTTTCTAGTTTTATAAAGTAATTTTTTGGCAAATTGATTGGTATGGCACTAAATATGTAATTTAATTTAGGTAAAATTGTCATTTTTATTATATTAGCTTGACTCAGCCATGAGCAATTAATTATTTTCCAGTTAGTTAGATCTGACTTTATTTTTGTGAAAAGTGTTTTGTAGTTGTGTTCATATAGATCCTGGGTTTGTTTTGGCAGGTAGATTCCCAAATACTTTATAATGTCTACAGTAATTTTAAATGGAATTTCTCTTTCTATCTCTTGCTGTTGGGATTCATTAGAAATGTACAAGAATGCCAAGGATTTATGTGGGTTTATTTTATATCCTGCAACTTTGCCAAATTTATTTATTGTCTCAAGTAGTTTTAAACTTGATTCTCTAGGATTCTCTAAGTATATCATCATATCATATGCAAAGAAGGATAGCTTGGTCCCTTTGCCTAATTTGATTCCTTTGATTTCTTTTTCTTCTTTAATTGCTACTGCTATCATTTCTAGTACCAGATTGAATAAGAGAGGTGATAGTGAACACTCTTGTTTCACCCCTGATCTTATTGGAAATGCTTCTAACTTATCCCCATTACATATAATACTTGGTGATGGCTACCTTTTATTTTAAAGAAAGCTCCATTTATTCCTATACTTTCTAGTGGTTTTTTTTTTTTTTTTTGCTTTTTGGAGGGCAATTGGGGTTAAGTAACTTGCCCAGGGTCACACGGCTAGGTTTTTTTTGTTTGTGTGTGCATTAAGTATCTGAGGCTGGATCTGAACCCAGGTCCTTCTGATTCCAGGGCCGATGCTCTCCTCAGTGCACCACCTAGCTGCCCCCAACTTTCTAGTGTTTTTAATAGGAATGGATGTTATATTTTATCAACAGCCTTTTCTGAGATAATCATGTGATTTTTATTGCATCATGGTCTGAAAATGATGCATTTAATATTTCTGACTTTCTGCACTGAATTGTGAGGTTTTTACACCCTAGTACATGGTTGATTTTTGTGTATGTGCCATGTACCCCTGAGAAGAAGGTGTATTCCTTTTTAAACCCATTCAGTTTTCTCCAGAGATCTATCATATCTAGACCCTCTAAAATTCTATTCACCTCCTTAACTTCTTTCTTGTTTATTTTGTGGTTAGATTTATCAAGTTCAGAGAGGGAGAGATTAAGCCCCCCTACTAGTATAGTTTTGCTATCTATTTCTTCCTCTAATTCCCTTAACTTCTCCTCTAGGAATTTGGACACTATACCACTTGGTACATATATGTTAAGTAATGATATTGCTTCATTCTTGATGTTACCTTTTAGCAGAATATGGTTTCCTTCCTTATCTATTTTAATTAGATCTATTTTTGCTTTTGCTTTGTCTGAGATAAGGATTGCTATCCCTGGTGTTTTTTTCTTTTACTTTAGCTGAAGTGTAACATATTCTATTCCAGCCTTTTACCTTTACCCTGTGCATATCCCCTTGTTTTAAGTGTGTTTCTTATAGACAGCATATTGTAGGAATATGGTTTTTAATCCATTCTGCTACTCACCTCCATTTTATGGGAGAGTTCATCCCATTCACATTCACAGTAATGATGACTATCTGTCTCTTTCCCTCCATCCTATTCCCTTCCCTATTTATGTTTTTATTTCTTCCTTCTTCCTTCCTCTCCTTAAGGGTTTTGCTTTTGACCACCACCTCCCTCAGTATTCTCTCCCTGTGAGCCCCCCTTATTTACCTACCCTTTCCTCTTACTACTATTTCTCTCCCTTCTAACCACCCCCCCTTCTCATACCCCCTTACTCCTCTTACTGCCTATAGGGCACAATGGATTATACTTATCAGAGTATGTTATTCCCTCTTTGAACCCAAATCAATAAGAGTAAATTTCATACAGTGGTCCTCTCTTTCCCTCCTTTCCCTCTATTATAATGAGTTTTTGTACCTTTTCACATTAGATTCTTAAACTTAATTGACTATGTTTATCCCTCTTTGAACCAGAACCAATGAGAATAATGTTCAAATGATGTTCATCTCCCTCTCTTCTTCCCCTCTACTTTAGTGTGTTTTTATGACTCTTTGTATGGCATAATTTACCTTTTTCTCCCTCATCCTTTCCTTTTGTCCCATTACCATCCCTTTGAACCCCTTAATAAGGTGTTTTTTATCATCAGATTAGTTCATTTATATCCACACCCTCTATCTATATATATCCCTTTTATAGATCATGATAATTATATAAATTTCAATATTGACAGGTACCAGCTTCTCATATAGGGATGTAAATGGTTTGTTCTTATTGCATCCCAAGTTATGTGTATGTGCGCACAAGTGAGCATGTGTGCGTGTGTGTGTGTTGTGTTGTGTTTTTGTTGTTTACCTTTTCATGTCTTTCTTGAGTCTTGTGATTGGAGATCAGATTTTCCATTAAGCTCTAGCTTTTTCATGAGGAAATTCTGGAAGTCCCTTATTTCATTAAATGACCATCTCCTTGCCTGAAAGATTATGCTCAGTTTTGCTGTGTAGTTGATCCTTGGTTGCAGTCCTAGCTCTTTTGCCCTACGAAATATCAAATTCCAATCCCTCCAATCTTTTAATGTAGAAGTTGCCTGTGTAATCCTGACTGTAGTTCCACAATATTTGAATTGTTTCATTTTGGCTGCTTGCAGTATTTTCTCCTTAACCCTATAATTCTGGTATTTGGCTACTGTATTTCTTGGAGTTTTCAAATTGGGATCTCTTTCAGGAGGAGACTGGTGAATTCTTTTGATAACTATTTTACCTTCTGATTCTAGGATTTCAGGACAGTTTTCTTTGACAATCTCTTGGACAATGTTAACCAGGCTGCTTTTTTTTTTTATCATGGCTTTCTGGTAGACCAGTAATTCTTAAGTTTTCTCTCCTGGATCTGTTCTCCAGGTGAGTTGTTTTTCCAGTGAGCTATTTTATACTTTCTTCTAATTTTTAAATCTTCATGTTTTGCTGGGTTGACTCTTGGTGCATCATAGAGTCCTGAGGTTTGATTTGACTGATTCTAATTTTTAGTGAATTATTTTCTTTGGTTAGTTTTTGAAGGTCCTTTTAAGGAAGGTATTTTCTCCAGTTAGGTCACAAATTTTACTTTTTTTTTGAGGGCAACTGGGGTTTAGTGACTTGCCCAGGGTCACACAGCTAATTTTTTTGTGTGTCAAGTGTTTGAGGCTGGATTTGAACTCAGGTCCTCCTGACTCCAGGAGTGCTCTATTCATTTCACCACCTAGCTGCCCCACTTTTACTTTTTAAGGATTTGTTTTCTTCAGTGAGACTTTTTTCCAATTTGGTCATTATAGATTTAAATTTATCTTCTACCTCTCTAATTTGGTTTTAAAATCTTTCTCCAGCTCCTCCAAGAATGCTTTTGGGCCTTGAGACCAGTTCATATTTCCTTCTGTGGTTTCAGGTGTGAGAATAGAGTCCATGCTGTCCTCTGTATTTGGTTGTTCTCACTTGCTATAATAAGCTCTGATAGATTTTCTTGTCCTCACCTTCTCCTTCTCAGCTTCCTTCCTTCCCATTGTAATTTCCTATTTCCTAATTTCTTAGGCTGAGAGCTAAGGGCCTGGTTGTTGACTCTGTGTGCTGTAGCCTTTGGGTGTCTAGACTGAGGCCAAGGCCAGGATTCTCAGTGTTTTCCCTGAGTTACCCTGAGGCTCATAGAGTAACCTGCAGGGGAGGGGTGGTCTGGATGCCTCAGATTTCGGTCTCTATGTCCCTGGGCTACAGTTCAGGCAGGCTCAGCAGGTAGAGACTGGCAGTGCTGATGTCTGCAGATTCCCCGGGTAGTGCTGTGGTCCACCTGGGCTTCTGTTGTTACAACTTGCTGGCTCCAACCATTGGGCTTCGGGAGCTCTTGCTGGTCAGGTGAGGTGGGGCTCATTGGGACCCCTCCAGCCCTTCACTTCAGACTCCTTACTGCCTCAGTTACAGTTTTTCTCTGTGACTCCTAAGCCTAAGGCTATTTTCTGTATTTCAGAATTTTACTCTGGGTGGGATTTATCTCTGGGTTTTCTAGGTCAGGGAGAGAGAATGGGAGCAGCTAGAGTTTACTTTGCCATCCTGGCCCCTGGAAAATCAGGCAGGTAATTTTTAAACTTCCAGGCTGTGGGCTGATAGCCCCAGGAGAAGCTGCTGTCTCTGCTGTGAGCCCTGTACTTTCTCTTACCCAGTTCTAATGGATCCTCCCATCCTGTGGTGAGAAGTTGGTGAGATGGCTGCAAATTGCCCTTGGGGTTGGTGAGTCTCCTGGCTGGGCTTCTCTCTCTGCTGTAGTGTACTCTCTAGTTTGGGCTAGTGCAGCCCTGCATGCTCCATGCTCCCCCTGCCCATACCCAAGTGGGCACTTTCCTGGGCTGGATTCTGCCAGTGGATTCTGATACTCTAAAATCCATTCAGATTCACTTTTTAAAGTTTAGTGACAGGATTCTGGGAGGAGCTTAGAAAAGTTATTGCTTCCATTCCACTATCTTGGCTCCACCCCTAAGTGAACAATTTATGAATAAACAAGAGATATAGCACAATGTGAAGTGTAAAATAGATAATTTTAATTAATGAAATTAAGAAGATTTTGTACAAATAAAAAATATAGCGATCAGAAAGAAAGCAGAAAATTGGTAAAAATTATCGACTATGTCTCAGATAAAGATCTCATTTCTCAAATATATAAAGAACTTTATCAAATCTATAAGATTATGCGCTATTCCCCAATTGATAAAGGATCAAAGGATGTGAACAGGCAGTGTTCCAATGAAGGAATCAAAACAATTTATTGTTATATAAAAATGTGCTCAAAATCATTATTGATTAGATAAATGCCAATTAAATCAACCTTGAGACATGATTTTTACACATATCAAACTGGCTAAATTGATTGAAAGGGGAAGCAATAAATGTTGGAGGGAAATTGGAAAAACTAGAACACTAATTCACTATTGGTGGAGCTATGAACTCATGCAACCATTCTGGAGAGTGATGTGGAATTATGTCCTAAGAGTTTTTAAACTGCCTATAACTTTTGACTCAGTGCTATCAATACCAGGTCTGTTTGTCAAGATGATTAGGGGAAAAAGAAAAAAAAAACTTTCTCTTTAAAATAGGTATGAAAGCTCTCTTTGTGGTGGCAAAAATCTCAAAATTGCAAGGATGTGCATCAATTGTGGAATGGATAAACATATGATTGTGATGAAATACTCTTATGCTATAAGAAATGATGAGCTTGATGATCTTAGAAAAGCATGGGTAGATTTGCATGAAATAAGGTAGAACCAAGAAAGCACTGTACACAATAGCAGTGATATTGTTTTAAGAGCAACTTTGGACAGCTAAATCATTTTGACTATTAAAAATATCCAAATTAACTACAAAGGATCTATGAAAGAAGATGCTATCTGCATCCAGAAAAGGAACTGATAAATAGAAGCATGTAATACAGTGTACATACACACACACACGTGTGTGTATACACACATATTTTTGTTTAATGATAGCCATCTTTAAGATGGGGGAGGGAAGAAAAAGAGGGGAAAAGAGAATAAAAGAAAGTTACATGATATTATATATATTATATTTATATGTATTTAAAAGGAATAGCAGGTTGCACATAATAGATTTGCAGTTTCATGTGCAATTATCTTTTTTTCTATTCTACTACTTATGGAAATGCTTGTTTTATTTCTTAAGTTCAGAATAAAAAAAAGAAATCTTTCAATTCATCTACAATTTATATCCCTTAATGTATGTGCATTTACTAAGTGCTAAACAAAAGATCTTTTGTATAAATGATGCTTTTTATTTTTCATGAAATATTGGTATTTTTTCTTTTGTATTAATTTTTAAAAATTAATTTCATTTAACAATTTTTTATTCTTGAAGTCATAGGAATCTCAGAATTTTAGTGAGACTGCAGTGATCAGATCAGACTGAAGTAGAAATATTGGTCAATAACACTACTTCTTTTTTGAATTTTAATTATTGCAATGAAATTACAATTATGGAATTGGTAGAGGATTTTTCTGTTGGTTAGATTACATAGAAGATGATCTAGGATTATATTTTCAATCTAGCTAATAACTACTGACCTAAATCCTACTGGGAAATAGAAAAATAAAACAATTTCTTATAATATTGAATTATTTTCTGGTTTTACTGAGCCATGGAACAGATATTTTAGAAAAATGATCACTGATACTGCAAAATTATTTAATTTCTCAATAAGATTTAGGATAAAATATGTGCAGCGATGATTATATTATTGTATCCACTCCTGTTTTCCTTGTACCAGTTGTCCAGAGGAAATTAAAGACAAGCCTCTAGTAGGGGATAGATCTCGCAATAGTTGAAAAAGTCTGTTTCTTTTCCTCTTTGCTAATTTTTGGCTCTTTCCTTCATTTTCAGCATCCTTAAATTACTGGACCAAATTTAGCATTCATGCAAAAGCAGTCTATCTTCCCTGGGCTATGATCATATTGAACTTTTATTCCCAAACTCATTTAACCCCAGCTTCTTCCCAGTCTTAGTTTCTGTCATTGGCACCACATGCTGCACCTACCTCAAAGTGTCTCTATAATGTACCATTAGAATGTGAACTCCTTGAGGGCAGGGATTGAGTTTTTTCTTTATGCACTCGATGCTTATTTCAGTACTTGGCATGTGGTATTTATTTAACAAATGCTTGTTGACTGCCTGTACAAAGGATGTGTTTAACCAGAATGAGGCTCCACCTTGTGGTGGTTCAATTAAATTCTAAACCCATGTCTTAAGGGTCTGCTTTGGAGACCTTTATTTGAATCCTAGTTGGACCACTTCTTAGGTATATGGCATTGAGCAACGCACTTCTCTGGAACTCAGTTTTTTCATCTGTAAGATGGGTATATTGAATCAGGTGATCTCTAAGGCCCTTTTCAAGGTCTATATCCTATGAACCTAAATGGGCCTAGACGTACATATGATCTAAGAATACATTTCATTTTAAAACAATTATTTATTTTTAAAATTAATTTTTAAAAAATTGAATTCCAAATTCTCTGTCTTTCTCTCTCCTCCTTCACCCATCAAGAAGACAAACATATATCAATTATACATAACATTTAATTTTTCAAAAAAACATATGTTAAAGAATTTATTTTTTGTGAGTACATAAAATGCATACAGTAGTTCATGGATTACCAAAGACCTCTATCTAGTGCCTTTATTAGATCAGCTATTGAGGACTCATGGAAAGGAGTTGTCAAGAACTGAATAGGCTAAGAAGCCATAGAGGGGTTGTGATATATACATACACATGCAAACACACATATGTGTGTATATACAATTACATATATACACATAAACATGTATGTATATATCTCACAGAATGTATAAGTACATATATCTACATAGAGAAGTATATATCTCACAATATGTATGTATATCTTCATACAACCTGTATGTGTATAGTTATAGAGTGTCCAAGTAATGAATCCAGAAATATGTAAAATAATGCATTTTTCCTCCCAAAGTATGTATTGAGCCTGTTATGCAAGACAAACCAAAGTAGCATTTGAAAGCTCATTCTCAGCGGTTTGGCCACTAGATGATGAATTTTTTGATATAACAACTTAGAACCAAGAAAAACATGACTTTCAGTCATATTCTATCTTCTTCCAAATCCATTGGATCAGTAGTGAAATGAGGAGCAAAAAGTTGCTAAGAATCACACAGATTTTCAATCTCTATAAATATTAGCTGCTTTATATTTGAGATCTTTATGAAATCACAGAAGAATTAACATAATATTGGAAGAACTGAAATTTATAAGTATTGCCATTTTTATGAAGAAGAAAACTAGAAAACAAAATGATGTTGCAATTAAATAGAAGGATGGATCTTAGATTCTCCTTGGAGAGGAAAACAAAGACATTTGCAGCTTTGCTTTCACTGTATGCCTAAAGACAGCCAATTCATTGTTTACTCATAATAAGTATAAAAAGAAAGGCTTAAAAAAAGAAAATTGAATCTTATTGCAACAATGTCTACTGTAAAAGTAGAGGAAGTCTATTAGGGATTGGATAACTCCCTTAAACTAAGTGAACATATATTTTGATACTTAAAATCATTAATTCAAGGGTAGAGACATAGGAGGATGATGAGATTACTTGGAAACTTTATATTTCATATTTTATCAATACTTTCTTCAAGAAAAGAATTATCAGTCTGTGGACATTGTTAGGACCAACTCATTTTACCCCCAAATGCAATGACTTTATGTTAACTGAAAATAATGTATTAATCAATAAGCATTTATTAAGCACTAGCTGTGTACTGAACACTGCTAGGTATTGAGGGTAGAAAATAAAAAAAATCAGAGAGTTCATTTTTTGGGGAGCATTTGTATTGATAAATATTTAAATAATGTATGAAGTGTACCTAGCAGGCAGAGATAATCATCATGAATTATTTATTATAGAAATATTGCTTAAATTGGTATTAGAATGAAACAGGTGAGTTTGGGGTGCATTCTAAGCATGGGAAACAGCTAGTGAAAGGAATGGAGAAATGTAATGGCATATATCATGTGTGAGGCATGGTAAGAAAACCAATTCGTTTAGACTCTGGATTTTCAGAAGACTACTAATATATAATAAGGTTGGGGCTCGGTTGGGAAACATTTAAGAAGTTCAAGGAGAAGCTTATATTTGATCCTAGAAGCAATAGAGAATTATTGGAGCCTATTAAATAAATGAATGATGTGGTCACTTTATAAATAAAGAGTTAACTTTAGGAGAAACTACTGTGGTAGCTGCTTAGAGGATAGAAGGGAGAGAAAGGACAGCATTGAAACAAGGAAGCAAATTGGTTGACTGATGCTTTAGTTCATATGAGAGGTGATGGGTGCTAGAATTATAGTTGTAGCCATGTGAGTAGTGAAAAGGGGATAGATGCAAGATACATTTTGGAGGAAGACATGAACAATACTTGGTGCATGATTAAATACATGGAACAAGGGAGAAGTGGAGCCAAAGATTACACCCAGGTTGCAAACCTGTGTGACTGGGAGAATGTTGGCATCCTCAACAGTTGGAGGCATGATATGGATAAACAGCTAAAAACGAAAACAGAAAAGGTATGGCAGGAGAGGTAGAATGTGGACCAGGATAGAGAAGTATCACAAAAACCCAGAAAGGAGAGAGTATCCAGGAGGAGAGGGTCATTCACAGCATCAAATATAGTTGGTTAAAGAGGATGAAGTCTAAATTTAGGGATCAAGAAATCTTGAAAATTTGGAGAGAACAATTTCAGTTGAATGATAAATTTGGAAACCAAATTGCAAGTGATCAGGAAGAGGAGAAGTGGAAGTAAAGGGTATAGACAGAATTTTCTAGGAGTTTAATTGTGAAGGTAAAATAAACTATAGGACAATAGCTGGAAGAGATAATGATATGTAATCAAGCTTTTTTTTCAGGATGTGTTATACTTGAACTTGTTTAAAGGGAGAGAGGTATTGAGGAAAAGTTTGAAGATTAAAGGGACAGGAGATGATCATGGGGGAAAAATGTTGGAGAAGACATTGTTTATCAAGGTGTCTATCACTCTATATCTATTTCTCCCTAACGACCAAAATTAAGGATCTTGTTACATTCTTCACCAAATTCCTATACATATACACCCCTCACCCCCACAAGGATATTGCTGGTGCATACACACACACACACACACACAATTCTTTGCTTATACTCATCACACATACTTCAAGCAATATGACCAGATACCCCATGAATTTCAGTTTCTTGTTGCCTTTGGGCATAGGATGAAACCAACTCTGCCAGTTTCTTTATTTTATCCTTTGAGAAAAAACCATGAGCTGTTCTTATATTTAGAATATATATTTACTTCAACATTTAACAGGGCGAGTTTTTTCCCTTCTTTCATGGAGCTTATATTCTAGGAGATGAAAGACAATAGGGGGAAAATACATTCCCCAAACATCGATTTGAGAACTATTTAAAATGCATAGGACTAAATAGAGGCTTCAATTCTACATTAATATTTTAGTCAGTGAAAGAGAGAGAGGGAGTATTAAGAGATTGTTCTTCACTTCAGAGAGGTGGTAGATATGTGCAAATGATTTAAAAAATGCAAGCCTAGGAAAATATTTAAGGATGATCACAATATCGGTTCATTTAAGGCTAGCATCAAGCTTCAAATAATGCTAAGCTATAGCTCCAATATATAGTTTATATTCCAGGAACTTGACTAGTTCCCAAGACTGCATCAGATTGAATCCTACTGGTGACAGTTAAATGGTAATAGCTGTGGGTACTAAAGACAAAGAGGACTAGGGAGTCCTTTTCAATGACCCAATGCTTATTGAAAAGGCATACTGTCTTTAAAATAATTTATATTGAAAATTTCTCTTTATTATATCCCCATAGTATCCCATGTCTCACTCTCTCTCCCTCCTCCCCAAGAGTCATCTTATATAACAAATATAGTAATATTTTAAAGAGGAAAAATAAGTTAGTATAATTGATACATTGACAAAGTCTGAAAGCATGTGCAGTGTGTAGCATCTGTGGACCTCTCACCTCTACAAAGGGGTAGGTTGGGAGTGTCTTCTCATATTTCTTCATCTGAGTCCTACTTCCACTTTATACTTTTGTTACATTTACTTTTAATTTTTTTGGTGGGTCACTGTTCTTTCCATTTACATTTTTGTAGTTACTGTGCATATTTTTTTTCTTGGGTCTGCTTATATCATTGCATCAGTTCATAGAGATTTTTCCATATATTTCTGTATTCATCACACACATCATTTTCTATAATGCAGTGGTATTCAATTATATTCATGTAACAGAATTTATTTAACTCATTGCCCTCTCACACAAATTGATGGACATCTACTTTATTTCCAATTCTTGGGTATCATAAGAAGTACTACTATACATATTTTGGAGTGTATGGGGACTTTCTTCTTATTGATGATGGTGTCCTTGGAATGCACTGATGGGGTCTTTAGGTCAAAGGGTATGAACATTTTAATCTGTGTACATAATTTCAAATTGCTTTTCAAAATGGCAATACCCTCTCACAGCTCCACTAGCAATGTATTAGTGTGCCTATTTGCAGGGTGTGAGGTGAAACCTCGGAGTTTTTTTTTTTAATTTGCAAATCTCTTATTATTAGTTATTTGGAATATATATAGTTGTGAATACTTTTCTGTTCTATTTTTGAGATTTGTTCTTTTTTTAACCATTTATCTCTAGGGAAATTGTTATTAGTTACATATATACATACACACCACACAATTTGTTAATTGTTTACACATTTTGAATACTTTTGTCAGAGAAATTTTATACAAAGTTTCTTCCCCACTAGATAACCTCCTTTCTTAAATGTATTAATTATTTCTTTGCAGAAACTTTTCATAATAAAAGTAACCTATTTTATCTTTTTCTTTTTTTGGTAAGAATACATTCATTAAAAGACACACGTGAGGGTGGCTAGGTGGCGCAGCGAGTAGAGCATTGGCCCTGGAGTCAGAAGGACCTGAGTTCAAATCCAGCCTCAGACACTTAGCACACACACAAACAAAAACCTAGCCGTGTGACCTTGGGCAAGTTACTTAATCCCAATTGCTGATTGCCCTCCAAAAAGCAAAAAAAAAAAATACATATATGAATTGATGCAAAGTGAAATGAGCAAAACCAGAACATTGTACACAATAACAGCAATATTGTTTGATGATCAACTACAAGTGACTTAGCTCTTCTCAGCAATACAATGATCCAAGACAATAACAAAGGGCTCATGATGGAAAATGTTATCCACATCCAGAAAAAATATTGATGTATTCTGAATATCGATAGAAGTATATTATGCTATCTTTATTTTTTCATGTTTTTTTCCCTCTTGTTTTGTGTCTTCTCTCACAACATGACTAACATGGAAATTTGTTTTACATGATCACACATATATAAATTCTATCAAATTGTTTACCACTTTAGAAAGAGGGGAGGGGGAAAATGTGAAACTCAAAATTTTTTTAAAAGTGAATGCTAAAAATTATCTTTACATATAATTGGAAAAATACTGTTAAAAAGAATATATCAATTATTGGATTGATCCAAACATTCTGAAGAGTAATTTGAAGCTCTTATCAAAGGGCTATAAAACTGCATAGCTTTTGACCCAGCAGCACCAATTTGGGAAAAGGATCAATTTGTGCAAACATATTTATAGGAGCTCTTTTTATGGTGGCAAAGAGGGGGTTCCCATAGGAAATGACTGAACAAGTTTTGGGTATATGATTGTGATGGGATACTATTATGCTAACATAAATGGCAAGCAGGATGCCTTCAGAAAAACCTGGAAAGAGTAACATTACCTGGTGCAAAACGAAGTGAGCAAAACCAGGAGGACATTGTATACAGTAACAACAATATCATATCATGATCAACAGTGAATAACAGCTATTTTCAGCAAAACAAAAGGCATATTTTTAACTCCTTTTTGCTTATCTTTATTTCTTTAACTCCTTTCTTATATCTTATTGGTATTGCTAGCATTTCCAGAATAATATCAAAATAGTGAGGAGAGTAGGCATTCTTGTTTCACTCTTATATTTATTGGAAATAAAATTCTTAGTGTATCCCCATTGAATATGATGCTTGCTTTTGTACACACAGACACAAAGACATACAGACACACACAGTATGTTTTTACAAGATCACTTTATTCCTATGCTTTTTTATCTTAAAGGAGTGTTATCTTTTGCCAAAGGCTTTATCTTTACCTATTGAGATCATCAATATTTGGATGTTTTGGTTTTTAATATAATTGGTTATATTGATTTTTCCCAAAGATAAACTATTTTCGAGTCCCTGGTACAAATTCTACTTGTTCATAAGGAATAATTTCTTGGATAAATCATTGTAATTAATTTGATAGAACTATGTTTAAAAATCTTGAGTCAAAATTCACTAATGACAGTAGCATATATTTTCTTTTCATGTTTTATGTTTACTTAGTTTAAGTATTAGGACTATGTTTGTCTCATAAAATGATTCTGGTAGGATTCTTTCTTTCTCAATTTCTGACGATTTTTATAGTATTGTTACTAACATTTTTTTTTACCAGTTTTATAGAATTCTCCTGTGAATCCATCAGGTACAGAAGTTTTTTCCTTTGGTCATTCCTTTATAGTTAGATCTATTTACTTCTCTGAGATAAGAATATTTAAAGTCTCTATCTGATCTTCTGATAGCTTGAATATTATATATTTTTGAAAGTATTCTTGTATTCCTTTTGTTCTCTCAGTTTCCTTAGCATATACATGTGCATAGTATGTTCTAATTATTCTTTTTATTTCTTTTGATTTTGCTAGGATTCTCCTTTTACATTGTGCCCCACTCTTAGAACATTGCCAATTATTACAGGTGTCAGAAAGAACACTTTACCATGATGAAGTACCACCCTACTGATCTATAATCTCTCTTTTTGGTCTTTCTCACCTACAGTTTTCCTGGAGTTCTCATTCTGGACCCATGTTTTCCCATCTCCCAGGTGCCAGTTTTTTCTAGGGATTACAATTCCTCTCCTCCCAGGACAACTTACACTTTTCAGGCACCATATTCCCTAGGACTCTTTTAGTGTAAAGTTGTCATCTTCCTTCACTAAGAGGGTCATTCATCAGCTGAACTTCCTTCCAATTCCATAGTAAGACCTCCTTCCTTTCCTTCCTTTTTCAATCTTCTCTTCTCACCTCTGATCCTGTAAACTCTTCCCTTTCTGAAATGATAGAGGTTATATTACCTTCATTGCTAGCCCTTGATTTAACTTTGCCACATCAAATTTTCTTACTCCCCTCCCCCCATTTCATTTACCCTTCAATGTTCTAATTTAATCTCACAAAATAAGAATTCATCTGTAGGTAGGGTGTCACCAGATTCTGTTCATAATGCCCACTGTCCACTGCATCCCCTACCAGATTTATGCATTTGCCTCTGTTTCCTTGTGTTCATTTAGAAAGAAATCTCTTACTGGTCTTTCTGTTATCACTCTGTTGCCTTTTCTGTCTGCATTTATTCACTTCACTTGCATTTCTGTTCTTTGGGGTATTAGAGATGCAAATAATCTCTTTAGTCCTGGTTTTCTTTCTGAAAATTATTCAAACTTTTAATGATAAATATCCGTTTTTTTTGTCCTCTGTTACTAGGTTCATTTGTAGGATAGAACACACCCAGCTGTATCCTGAGCTCCAGTGCTCTTTAGAAAACATTATTTCCAGAAAAAAACAAACAAACAAACAAACAACAACAAACAAAATGAAAAAAGGCACTGTTTCATTCTCTGCTTCTTTTTTTGAGTGCAGAACAGTTTCATGTCATTTGAATGTTTTTTATATTGCATTTGAGTCTTTCTCTGGATGGTTTGCAGACTTGTTTCTGAACTGAATTGTTAAATTAAAACTATTAAATATTCTGAAGTTTTTTAGTAGTATTTATTCAGAAATGCCTGAACTTGTTTACTAGATCTAAAAGTCATAATTCCTCCTACTGTTACTGTTTCTCCTGTTGATTTATCTGTTTATGTTCAAATTCTTTAAGATTTTGTCTTGCTGGAATGTTTGGTACTTTCAGTCTTTCCTCTCCCATCTTCTTATTTTCCTTATTGCTCACTTCTGACTCTCTCTTGTCTGATTGTAGTTTCCTTGGGGCCTGGATTTCAAAGGGTCTTGACTTCTTCCCAGAATGGGCAATTCATTCTTCTCTAGCTTAGGTTTCTGCCCTGGATCACTTTTGGGTGGTTCTAACTGGCACTGCACAGTTCTCCATACAATATCCTGTCCCAGTGACTTGTTCCACTCCCTTTTTTTTAGTTCTCCAGCTCTACACTGGCAATTCAGAGCCTTCTAGAACCAACAGGTTAGAGTCTGCTGACACCAGAGAATGAGAGTCTGCTTTCCTTGGCACTGGCAATGCCTGATTTCTCTGGTATCTGAAATTCAGAGTTATTGGAATTCAGAACTTTGTAGCATTAGTGGTTTTGGATTGCAGCCTCCCAAAGACTTTTGCTCCTGAAAGGCTGTGATCAAGCTGACTGTTGACACCTGAGGAAACTTCCAAAGCCTATAGCCAGAGTCCCTATGGGATCTCTACACCACTGAAAGAAGGAGGGGAGACAAAAGTGTAGGAAGTGTGTTTTGATGTAAGCTTGTGTTATGTCCCAGGGTTCGCTAATGCATCCTCTCTATTGGCATCATGGGAGAAAGGGGAGGAGTTCTGAATAAGTATAGGGTCAGTGAGTATTAGTTCCAGTTTTTTTTTTTTTGGTAAAGACTGAAATATTTATTAAAAATGAACAATTTTCATGTTCAAAACTTTATGGGAGATAAAGATTTTTTTAAAACTTATGTGAAAAGCTTACATCTGACATTACTGGGTCACATCAAACCAGAAGTGACCCACTTCTCCACTAGTCAATGCTGTTTCTTCTCTGTCTCTAGGTGGGCAACAGCTATAGTGTTGGTGGTGGCAGGTTTGTTTTTTTTTAAAGCCTTCTCTTGGATTCTTGGTATCCTAGACCATGGAAACAACTGAAGTTGCTTTATCTTTGGTGCCTACTTCCCCTTTTGGGGAGGTTTGAGAGGTCATGCGGATAAGAGAAAATGTCTAGTTCGCCATCTTCTTGCTCATGACTCAGACATTTTTGAAAAGACATACTTTTATTTTATTTTTTTTTTTAAAGCAATTGGGGTTAAGTAACTTGCTCAAGGTTACACAGCTAGTCATTTGATTTATGCGTGGGTGCTCATTTTCTGAGGCCGGATCTGATCTCGGGTCATCCAAACTCCGAGGCCGGTGCTCTTACTCACTGCGCCACCTAGCCGCCCCTTTAGGGCAATTGGGGTTAAGTAACTTGCCCAAGGTTACACCGCTAGGTTTTTGTTTGTATGGATTAAGTGTCGGAGGCCGGCTCCGAACTCAGGTCCTTCTGATTCCAGGGCCGGCGCTCTATTCACTGCGCCACCTAGCCGCCCCAAGACATACTTTTAAATGAAGAAATGTGACTTTTGAAAAATGATGTCTACATTTTAAACTGAGTAATGGCGGGAGAATAGATACAAATAAGAACATTAAGCAAATTATGATACCATAGAAGAACTTTTAGGACTTTTTTCCCCCCAAAATCCAATTTCTGAGCATAGCTTAGTCACGAGACAGTTTTGAAATTGGAGCATATTTTTTTTAATGTTTGCTAACTCATACTCTATCAGTTACCAGTGAATAGAATTCCTCTAGGTTTATGTGAACAATTGTTCTTGCATGTGTCAATTCTCTAGGTTTCCATGAAATAAAACAAAATCTCTTATAGCTTCCACATTTTAGACATTTCACACCTGTTACTTACAGAGTGTGCACTGACACAGATGGACAAATACATTTTTTCTTGACTGATTTTTATCATTTTTTTACCCTTAAGGGGGAAATATTTTGAATCACAGGTTCACCCAAGGATAGCAAGGTTATTCCATTGGCAGACAATCATATCATTCAACCCAAGTATGTGAGATTTGTGCTATCTGGAAATATTTTGCTCATCTTTCTGTTTTTGATGTTGTCACACTTAGTGAGTTATAAAGGTGCTATTCAGAATGAGAAATATTACATCCAAATGACTTTCATGAGAAAGTTGAACCATTCTAGTACTGTTATTTTTTTCCTTTCATTTTAACATGAAGTGTATTTTTCTTTAAATACTGGCCATACTTGTAATTTTGTTCAAAGTCAAATGTTTAGAAGGAGTTTAGAGATAAATATGCTCTGATATCATGTCAAAGATATGGTCTTTTGATGACATTTACAAATTTCAGGCTTTGGAGCAAGCTCGACATCAGGGTCTGGCACAAATACTTGAAATAGCGAGTTTCTGCTCCTTCATATTATCAAAAAAACTTTGTTTAAGTGAAATAGAAGAGCATGCATTAGATGCTGGGGAGGCACCAGAGGTCCTTGGTATTAATGATGCAGGCTTCATCTGCTTTGAATGGTACTGAAAAGTCAAATGATCCGGATGGCAACAGCAAAGGAAAACATGTTTTTCTAGAGGGTAAGAAAACCATTTGGGAGGAGTCTACTTCAGGCTACTTTTGAGTTAGGAATAAATTTTGCAAAAAAGACAGCCAGAATGTGTTACTGAATAGTCCCAGCCTGCCACAAACATTTTACTCTTTATTTTTTAAAAATATAAATCGCCAAAAATTATCTATCAAGAAATTTTCATCTCTGTGACCCATATCATCGTCATCTTCAGCAAGTTACAATAACGTATGCCCATCTTGAATTACCAAAGAAGGATTGATAATAATTATTTGTGTGATACATTGAAGAAGGCAGGGAATTGAATGTTTCAGAAATATTTCTGTCTAGACTGAGTTTAACTAAAAATATGCTGCCAGTAAAAAGGCTAACTCATTTTTCTGAAAAAAAAATGTTTGTCAGCTATGATTTTATTCTAAAAGCCTAGTTCACCTCTCTAAAGTAGTCAGTCAGGACTAGAATTCCAATAACTTTCTTTAGTTCTTTACAAAATAATTATGTGTATTCCCCTGCTTTATAAATTATATTTCTAACTGTTGATGGTACAGGAAACTTTTCTTCTCCCACTCTTTTACTTAGTTTTTCACACATTTAAATGCACAGACATATATGAGGGTGTTTAAATATGCTCTTATGAATTCAGAGGAGGCAGTTTGGGAGAAAAATAGCTAGCATTTGAATGATATAGGTAATAGCTAAACACAGAACATGACTCATCTACATGGCAGTAGAAAATAATTAGAAAATTAATGAATTATGCTCATTTTTTCACTTCAAATAAACAAACTAATTGTTTACCTAACCTATGAGACCTGATTACAGATCATTAGTGAATAAATAATCATATTTGCATTTCATGAATATATCTGCATTTTATAAGTCTTACATTTCATTTATGGTGAAAATATCTCTGATTGAGTCATAAAGCAGGACTCCAGAATGTCTATACTATTGCTTTGTTACTCTACTTGTTCCCAGAAAGGATTTGAAGCAAGCATAAGATAATATTTAACATTGGAAATGGAAATATAAACAGAAAAGTTGTCTATATATTTGTATTTTTCAGTTTCATCTATTAGATATCATTTGGCATATACATACATGCCATAATTAAAGACTGATTGGGAGAAAGGTCCCTATCAGAAAAGAATAACTGAGAATTCATTAATTAGTGGTCTTTATATACCACTCTTTTAAACTCTGTTTGCACTCAGTAGCATATGACTTGTAGGATCTTATGATTCAACAATAGTAATTTTAATAGTTAACATTTTTATGGTACTTACTATGTTCCAGGTACTGTGCTAAATGCTTTCTTATTATTATATCCTTTGATCCTCATAACAACCCTGAAAGGTCAGTGCTATTTTTTTATCCCCATTTACAAATGAGGAGGCTGAGACAAGAGTTAGATGACTTTCCAGGGTAACATTTGGTCTGAGACTAAATTTGAACTCAGGTCTTCTTGACTCCAGACCCAACTTTCTATCCACATCACTTTCCTTACTCAGTTTAACTTGTCTCAACTCAACTCAATAATGACCTAAACTTCTAAAGGGGAAGTGATCCCGGGAATGAATAGGAATGAAATTCTAGACAGGAAGCAAAATATTCCTAATGAGAAGGAAAAGAGGGTATTCCTTAAAGACAATGGTATTGAGGGACAGAGAATTTTTAAAAAAGGCATTCAAAAGAACCAAGGTAATAAAGGATTAATATGTGGCATAGTACTTCAGAAGAGGGGAAAGGCAAATGTCCCAGTGTCCAAATGGAAGAGAGCAGCCATTGAACTTGACCTAGATTCCTGGCAAAAATCTACAACATTATTATTAAAGAGATGTTTAGTAGTTATAGAGAAAGGCAAATGGTCCCAAAGAGCCAGCATAGCTATATAAAAATGTCATGCCAAACTAACCCTATTGGATTTTGTGATAGGATTGTTAGACAGATATTTGGATGAAAAATGTCTATTGCTCATATTATGACATTTAGTGAGATCAGGCCTGCACAATCTGTGATCCTCTACCTTTTCTGTGAGCTGCCCCAAATCCTTTGGTGTTCAGCAAGGTAATCAGATTGTGCAGGCCTGGTTTAGATAGACACCTTACAAAGTTTGTCCATCAAGACATATATCAGAGCCAGGCAGGGCAAATGAACAATTAATTGAGCATAGGACAAAATTAGGAGGAAAAGGTGAGGCTGGACTGTCTTCAAGAAATTACAGAGTTCTTTTAATGACCCCAAACTTTTTCCAGAAATAAAGACCCATATTTTAAATACTTTAATCAACTGGTTTTTATATTTGACTATTGTAACACAATATTTTCTGAAGAATTAAAAACGACTGTTATCAAGGGGTCACATAGTGGATGTGAGGCCAAGATATATACTTAATAATAAACTTCACAGATATTCTTCATAGAATAAAAGATATCCTCAGGTAAATAGATGATTTAAAGAGATGACCTAGTCATGTGGTGGTAAAGAGTGACAGCTTTTGAACATAAATGCCACTGAAACTCTCATAATATCAAAACAAAGCAAAAAAAAGTCCCTCAAGCATTTGGTGGATGCCCCATGGAAATATATGGGAGGACATGTATGAGTGGAGCAGAAGATGAATATATATTAATGAGTTGTGAGCCACATCATTGGAGGGAATGCTCAGTGAGTTCTGAAGGTTTATGGGTGAATTAGAAGGATCCATCACCTTCTAGGATGGCTGAGCTTGCTTTTTACAGTCAAGAAGTTTAACAAATACTTCCCTAGGTTGGGGGAAAACAGGTCATGCTATACTGATGAAGATAAATGATAAAGCCAGATGACAAAATCAGCCAAGGAAACCTAATGTAATTTTAGGTGGCATTAAGAGTGTCCAGGGGCATCTAGGTGGCACAGTGAATAGAGCACTGACCCTGGAGTCAGGTGGACATGAGTTCAAATCTGACTTCAGACACTTAACACTTACTAGCCCGGTGACCTTGGGCAAGTCACTTAACCCTAATTGCCCTGCCTTCCCCCTCCAAAAAGCAGAGAGAGAGAGAGAGAGAGAGAGAGAGAGAGAGAGAGAGAGGGTGGGTGTGTCCGGCAGTAGGGTAGTAAAAGACCCATGGTACTCAGCTCTGATCAGAACATATTGGAAGTATTTTCTTCAGTTCTTGGTGACATTATTAGGAAGGACACTAGAAAAATCACAATTGAGAATGTTTTGAGATGAGATTCTAGGTTGCTGAGAGGTTGTGCCTTTCAAGGATATTTAAGGAACATCAGGTATTTAAATTTTAGGAGAGAAGACATAGAAGTATTCAATAGCATTATTCAAGTGTTTAAAGGACAGTTGTATGGGAAGTGGATTATTTTGATTCTGCTTAATTGCCTAGGGAAGACCCAGAAGTAAAGAATAGAGGGAAGTGGGGGGGGGAAGGAAACAAGTAGTGTAGTTCTTCTGGATTTGGAGCCAAGTCATCATAGAATCATAGCTTAGGTCCAAATCGTGTCTTTGCCACTTATTAGCTATGTGACCTAGGGCAAGTCACAATATCTCTGGACATGTCCGTTTTGCAGGATAGGACCAGGAGCAGTGGTGAGATATTTCAAAGAATAAAATTAAACTTGACATCAGGAGACATTTTGTAACAATTGATACTTTATAAAAACATATTGAGCTATAGGGAGAGTGAATCCCTTTTCTTTGGTGGCTTTCTAGATTTGAAGCTTGATGATCACTTGTTACAGTGGAGATTCCTTTTAATTACAGGTTGTCTCACATGGCTATTAAGGTTCCCTCCAACTCTTAAATTCTACGATTCTACTCTCACACCTAATTTATATTATTACAGCAAAGAGCTTACTTATATAGAAAAACGTCATTGTTTGAATTGTATTCACAATTATCTAGGATCAATTAAAGCACAGCTGGTTGATTTGTGCAACCCCAAGCATTTATCTGGTGTCCCATTCTTGATTTGCAAGCATGCCACCCAGAAGGAAATAAATCCCAAACTATAAAGTGACACCAAACATCCACATTTCACTGTAAAATTGTGAAATCCTAATTAATGAATGTATTATTTCTTTTCCATCATGACATTTCTCATAAGTTTATAGCTTCAATATCTATAATGTTGAAAATGTGTAACATAACACATTTGTTTTCTTTGTGTGTGTTAAATTAGGATAAGCTCAGAATGAATTTTCAGATCATTAAATAATCTCAGTAGATGTCTTGAAACAAAAAAAATTAAAATTCTTTGAAGCCCTTTTAGGGGTAAGAAAAAATAGTCTAAATGGATTAGAAAGTTTAAACATTTTTCTATTTAATTTTCTGAATTACATGAAATAACAATTTTTAACATTGACTTAAATTTTTTTTGAGCTCCACATTCTCTTCTTCCCTCCCCCCACTTTTCCCTCTTTGAGAAGGTAAGCAATTTTGATATAGTTTATACTTGTGTAGTCATGCAAAGCATTTCCATATTGACCATGTTGCAAAAGAAAACAGAACAAAAATCAAGAATAATAAAGAAAATAATAAAATAAATAATAAAGAAAATCTGCATTCATATGTTGTCAATTCTTTCTCTGGTGGAGGATAATATTTTTCATCATAAGTCCTTTGGAACTGTTTCACTAAGAGTATTTAAGTTATTCACAGTTGATTATTATATAATAATGCTCTTACTATGTACAGTGTTCTCCTGTTTCTGCTCATTTCACTTTGCATCAGTTCATATAGGTTTTCCATGGAGGGATTCACCCAAAATTCTTGGACCTTCCTCATATAAACTTTTTTTGTTAATTTATTTGTTTTTAGTTTTCAACATTCAGTTTCACAAATTTTAAATTTTCTCCCCCTCCCTCCCCTTATCCCTCCTCAAGATGGAATGCAATCTGAAATAGACTCTACATATACATTCCTATTTTCACATTAGTTGTGTTTCATAGAAGAATTTTAATGAATGGGAGAAAATATGCCTCCTCATATACTCTTAACATTATGAGGACATAACCAGTGCAACCTGGAACATGGAACATTGTGTCTCCCTCATGACTACATTGCTTTTATGATATCCTTTAGTCACCTTTACAATTCTTTGTTTCAGTAACTAAATTAAATAATCATAGGAGAGATTCATTGTAGCCCTGTTATAAAGGTGATCCTTTTTATCATGCTAGGCTAGCAAATCTAATGGTACAGGAGAATGGCATAGCAAAATGGCCAAGTCAATGGATTCCACTCTGATCTGATATACATAAAGCATATGTTTCCAGAAGATAAAAATTTCCAGGGAAATGTACCGTAATGCAATGCAGATGTTTTGGTTTTGAGTTTTTGTTCAGTCCTAAATTAGTTGTGTAGATCTGTCATAAACATGTCATTTCAGTGAGTCTCAGTTTATTTATGAAATGATAACTGTACTTACCCAGTGGACCTTATGGTACTGTTGTGATAAAAGTACTAGGTAAATTATTTCAGTAGTATTAGTTACCATAATTTTTAGGCATTGGAGTCCCCCCTCTATGCAAGCAGAGCCCCAGCTGGAGCAGAGAATATTTAGAGAGATATTCAAGATAATGCCATGCCTCTTTGTACCTGATGGACTTTTAGTACACAAAAATTAATAAAGGATCCATCAGCTCCTTTGTGGGCAATTTTATGGGGTGGGGGAGGGAATCCACAAATTAAAAAATACTATATTATCAAAGAATGAAATCCACCATAATTCTTAATAATTAGTGCTTCTGTAAAATATCTCCACCAGATTTCCTGTTAAAAGATACTAAAATAAACATGAACCTGCTTCTTTAGATTACAATCTGTTGCCTGAGTTTAAAGATGGTAATAATTACTCTGATAGACAAAATAGCAGTTTCCTTATGAGGTTGAGGGGACTTAGAGAAAGTAAGAAAGGGAATTATCTCTAGGTAGGATATGAACATCCTTAAATGAACAGTTGTTCCCTTTTCTGTTAAATATTTATATTGATTTGTTCATACTGTAAGGGACAGAACACCACTTTCTTATTTAAATTATAAGAAAACCTCTTTTTTCTCTTTCAGCTGAAGATTATTAAAAAAGTTACTCGATGTTGTATATGGAAGCATTTTGTTACCTTAATGTAGCTCATAAATCATATTTACATATATTTACTACAAGGCATTTTGAGCAGATATGGTGATACATCACAGGGAAGGAAATTGTTCAGAGCTAAATCTTGGTCCCCTCTTAATCTGACCAGGTCACTAATTAGCTATTTACTACAAGCAGGGACATTTTCCTGAGGCATTTTTTTCTTCATTCCTTAAACTCATTCCCATAGCTTTTGGGGTTAACAAACAAAACAAAACAATAGCAGCAACAATTGGACTATAAAACTCTACTTGAACTGGAGACCCCATCTCTTCCAATCTACTTTGGGGTTGACACTTTTAATTATCCTTGTTCTCTCTGATATCTTCAGCCCATCCTTTTGCACAAGATATTACCCACTTATTTTTAAAGCCCCCAGTCTCACCTTTTTAAAAATCAAACCGAGCCAGACTCACCCCCTTAATGCTGAAGACCATTACCCCTACTTTGTGACTCATGTGAAATCAAATGATATTACTGAAAGGAAACCAGCAAATATTTCTAGGGATTATGAAGTGCTTGAAGGTATGGAGGGGAAATTGAAACCTTAGTAACACAAGTGGTGTTTTTTTTTTTTTTTAACCACTAGGGATAATTAAAGGCAGTGATTCCAGAAAACAATGGGGAATGTGAACAGCAGGACAAGAAGATGATATTTGGAATAAAATTTAAATTTCTGACTCACAGTTTAAAACACATGAATAACTGATTGGCTCTTAGATAAGGATGTAGCCTACTTCTTAAGAGATCAAGGAGGATTTAAAAAAATAGAAGGAAAAAGTTCAAAAATATCTTTATATAGGTATTGTATATAAAAGTAGCTAAATGGCACAGTGAATGAATTAATTCTGTATAATAGACTAATTCTTGACTTTTAATAATTATTTCATTCTTCAACAGGTGAAGGGAAAACAGAGTTGCCTTCCCAAATTATAACTTCCGTGGAGCTTGTGGAAATTTGTCCTATGGCACAAAAATTCTGAGAGGGTGCACTCCATCTTTAAAGGAGTTTGCTGCCTGCCCTTTGTACTCTGGTGACTTCTGATCCCATGTCTCACTGAGACCATGGTCCTGGTGCTTCCTGGTCTTCCACGAATCCACATTGTGCAGTACATCCCCATTTCATCACCCAGTACCACCCCCAGGAATTGTTGCCATGGCACTCTTCTTCCAGAGCCCTGTCTTATTGATCCCAACCCCTAATGCATCACAGGGAGGTCTCTTTAAGTGACTTTCCCAGTACAACTGCACCTGTAGGTGCATTGTCCTGTGTGTTGTGTTTTTCCTCTAACACTACCTTCAGTGTCACTAGAGTTTGACCCTTAATGGTTTTCTTTTTACCCGTTTTAAGTCTTGTATTCCCTAATCAACTGAAAGCTCCTTGAAGCCATGACTAAAAATATTTTTTTTGTGTGTCCCAAAGCACAGTTTAGTCAGCTCCCAAATATGTACATATTGGTTAATTGATTAGAAACAACTGTAACTCATCTTCCTTTGGAGAAATGTGCATTATGTATATTTTTCCTTGAAAATATGATTTTATCTATATAGGGAGAAGATGCATTTATCACCATAGATCAGTACTTTGCATGCAACTTACAATTTTTAGACTTTCCTATAGCATTGCTTATAAAATTGGTTAAGTGACTTGTCCAGGGATACATAGCCATTGCAAGGGGAACTGAGTGATGACTTTAAGTGACTTATTCATGATCACATGGCTTGAATGTGACTGAGGCAGGACTTGAACTCAAGTCTTTCTGACTCTGAGGCCAATCCCCAATGCCATATTCCCTCAGAATAATAGGATTCAGTCTACTTTGCTAAAGTTGCCTATAATTAAAGTCACCTAAGAATTTTTAATAGTCTTTTTAAGAAATGAAGATTAGAAATTAAACACCATCAAATATAACACTAAAGGTTTTTTTTAAAGAATCAAAGGCTAAGTAATGAGAAAATTCAGATAACAGATTCATGTAATAAAATACTATACTCTTCTTTAGAGGATATATCTTTTAACAGTTTGTCTATATGTATACATTATGGGTTATGACTGTGTGCTTATTGGAAATAATATTATGTCATCTCATATTTATAAAGTACCTTAGAGATTTCAAAGCACTTAACTCATAGCCATCCTGGAAAACAGGGAAGTAGTCCATTGATTAATATTGCCATTTTATTTAGGAGAATACTGAGTCTCAGAGAGGTGAAGTGACCAGTCCATGGTATAATAAGTTCATAATTCCTGAAAGCCTAGTTCTGCCAACTTGAAGTGTTATTTTCTTTGCACTCTACCATACTTTGTTTCATCATCCAATGGTTAACAATTGGGGCATTCTCACAATTAGGTATATTGGTCCTTAAGTAATAGACATACTCGAAGACTTTTCATATTGGTAGGACCTGGGACAGCTACTGTAGTCTTTGAGAATCTAGGATCAATTATCCTTAGTATATTATATGGTGATTTTTTTCCCCCAAATAATCCATAGGTATTTACTATATGCCAATCATTTTGTGAGGTTCTGGGGTAATAGACATGAAAATAACTTCTGTTATATTGGTGAGATAACAGGTACATTCAAACATGCAAAAATACATATATAAACACAGAGACCACATGTATAAAACATTGTAGCTCATGAAAGAGATTGGGTCTAGGTATATAGATCTGGGATTCATTTACATAAAGAAGATAATTAAACTTATGGATGTTGATTAAGTCACAAAGTGAAAAAGTAAATGTATGGAAAAAAGAGGTCCCAGGAAAAAGTCCTGGCTTAAATGCATAGTGAGGGGGTATTCCATGAAAGATGATTCAGCAAAAAAACCCAAAAAACAACAAAACAAAAACGAAAACCTAAACTTATGTGATGAGATAGGAGGAACATCATGAAATCTCAGAGAAGAGAAAGAATACAAGGGAAGGTGGTTAACAATGTAAACTGCTGTAGAGAATTTGTGAAGAATGAGGACCAAGAAAAGACTACTGCATTTACCAAATAAGGGGTTACTAAGGCCTTGAAGAGAATAATCTCAGTTAGTGACAAAGTAAGGAGTCAGGTGACAAAGGATCAAGAGATCAAGAAGTGAATGAGATGAAGGGATGTGGAGGTGATGAGCACATACAACTATTTCTAGGAATTTGAGAAAGGGAGGAGAGTCATAGGATGAGAACTTGAAGGGGATGGTGGAGCTCAGTGAAAGATATTTTCAAAATGCTATAGACTTGGGAATGTTTGTAGATATCAGGAAATGAACAAGTAGATAGGGAGAAATGAAAGACTACAGAAGGGGATGCTTGATGGGGACAATCTGCTGGAGAAAATATAAAGGCATAGGATCAAACTCATGTACCATTGACTATGGTAATAAGGTTTATATCATTAGAATAATTGTAGTAGAGGAGGAGAAAATGGGGATGATATCAATATGTTTTGAGGGAAATAGGAAAAGAAAAAAGAGGACTTGTGGCAAATGAACTAAAGAAAAGAATGTAGATAGGACCTAAACTTAGAGTGTTGGGTGATAGGGAGGATTGTTGTAGGAGAAGATGATTGTTGTAGGATGTAGATGACTGTGTGCTTATTGGAGATAATATTATGTAATATTATATAATAATACTAATATGATCATCATCAAGCATCCTCTTCTAGATATTCTCTGTTCTTTAGGGCTTTGTGACATTGCTCTTTTCTGGTTCTCTTCTTAACTGTGTGGAGATGCCTTCTAAATCTCTTTTGTTGGACCTTTTTTCAGGTCATGCTCATTAAACAATGATGCCTCCTAATGATAATGACCTGGGCACTCTTCTCTTCTCTATATATACCAGATGTCCTTAAAAATATTTGTGTATCACAGAACCATTCAGCAGTCTGGTGAAATCTATGGAACTCTTCTCAGAATATTTTTAAATGAGCAAAATATAACATATAGAATTACAATGGAAAACAATAATATTGATGTATAATTACCAATTTAAAAAAGACTCATAGAAACATGTTAAGAATCCTTGATCTATACTATCTGACTTTGATTGTTATCATTTCCTATGAGTTCAATGGTCATCTCCATGCAGATAATTAACCAATCTATTTATTCATCCCTAACCTATCTTCTGACCTCCAATCTCTTATCAACTTGCTATTGTGCATCTTCAACTGGATGTCCTGTAGACATCTCAAATGCAACATGTGCCACCAACTTGTCCCTCTTCTAAATTTCCCTATTGCTGTCAAAGGTAATACTCTCTTACTAGATGTCCCAAATAGGAAAACCTAGAGGTCATCCTAGATTTGTCATTTGCACTTATCCCACAAGTCTATTTTTATGTCTACATTCACACACACACACACACACACACACACACACACATTAAAAAAAAAACAAACCTCCATAAGCTCTACTGTCTCCTCAAGACATATTATATGCACATACGTACAGACACACACAATATGTGAATATAGAAATGACAATAGATTAGATATGTGGGGTAAGTACAAGTGAGAAATCTAGGATTACACCTAGGTTTTCATTCTGGGTAGTTGGGAAGAGAATGGTACCTTTGACTGTAATAGGAAATTGGAGAGCCATACTGAGGTCTACAGGATATCCAGCTTGAAATGTACAACAGAGAATTGGTGGTGGGAGACTGGAGGTCAGTCACCTTAAACCTGGACAATAGGCATTGTTGCAACAGCCTGGTGGTTTTCATCATATATATGATCATCCCACACCACTACTTAGTACAATCTAGTGGTATTATATTGCCTCCAGGATCAATTATAAAATCCTCTGTCTTCCTTTGAAGCCATCCATGATATTGTATCCTATTTTCAGTCTTCTTATACTTTCCTTCTGTTTACATTTTCTATAATCAATAAAGTTAACCTTTTTGCTATTCTTTACATATGACACAACATGTTATATATCTGTGCATTTTTACTGTTGCCTCCCATGCCTAGAATGCTATCCATCATCACCTTTGCCTTGTGGCTTCTATCAAGAGTCAGTTCAGGATGGTTAGGTGGTGCAGTGAATAGAACACCAGCCCTGGAGTCAGGACAACCTGAGTTTAAATCCGACCTGAGACACTTAACATAAAAACTAGCCCTGTGACCTTGGGCAAGGCACTTAACCCCAATTGCCCTACCTTCCCTCCTCCAAAAATCAAAAAATAAATAATTTAAAAAAGAGTCATTTCAAATCCCACTTTTAAAAGATCTCTCACATTCTCCTTTGCTACTAATGCCTTTCCTTTGAAATTACCTTTCATTTTCACTCTATAAAACTTGCATATACTCAGTTGTTTGCACATTTTCTCCTCCACTAAAATGTGATCTCCTTGAGGATTACCCAGTGATGCTTATCTGTGTTTTTGCCTTTCTTTGGATTTCAAGTGCTTAGCATAGAATCTGCTACATAGGAAGTGCTTAATAAATATTACTTAATGTGTGCTTAATAAATCCTTGTTTGCCGATTGAATAATTGAGGCCCACATATAACTGATGAATTTAAATTGGAAGGCACTTCATGTGTCATCCAATTCAATGGACAATTGGAAGGAAACACCATAATAATAAAATGTACAAATGGTCAGTTATCCTTGAAGACCTACAATAAGGTGCAACACATTACCTCTCATGGGAAACTAGTGTACTTTAGAATAGTTTTAATTATTAAGAAGCTGTTCCTGACATAAAACCTTAATCTGCCTCTTTGCAACTCATAGCATGCATGGTTAATCTTGTTTTAGGTAATACAAATATCTAAGAATGTCCCAGGAAAGGTTTCAGAGATGTTTTTATCTAAACTCATTATTTTATCAGCTCTTTTTCTAAATAAATCAGAAAATTGCTTCCTGTTGTAAATCTTTGGGTTTGCCAAAGAGCAAGTAATATAATATACTTACCTATTCTTTAGTTTGGAAGAAATTGCTATTTCCTTCTTTTTCCTCTTCCTTTTAATTAAATAACTTTAATTTCTTTCTTTTATTGCCTCATGTATTGAGAACCAAGTTATATATACAAAATGGAAAATGGAAGTAGTCGTTAATCAGATATCACAGATGATTTGCTCTCAGACTGACCTTATTATTTCTTTTCACTCCTCACCCAAATTTCTTTTTTTAAACTTTAAAATGTTGACATATTTTTATATCACCTTCACAACCTGAAATACATATCTCCTAGCCCCACCCAAAGAGCTATCTTATAACATAAAAAAAAGAAAATGAGAGGAAAAACAGTTCTGAAAAATTAACCAACATATAAGCAATGTCTAACATTATCTATTGTGTTCTTCACCCATTATTCTCTACCTCTGAAAGTAAAGAGAAGAATTAGATTATTTCATTTCTTTTCTTTTGGACATTTAATTTGTAAATATAATTAATGTTCAAGGTTTTTTTCTGTCCCTAATACTTACATTATTATAGCCATTGTTTAAATTACTTTCCTAGTTCTGTTTATTTCACTTTTCATGAGTTCATGTAAGATTCACTAATATTGTTGTAGTCATTATTTAAATTACTTTCCTAGTTCTGTTTATTTCACTTTTCATAAGTTCATGTGAGATTTCATATCTTTCTGTGGATTTTTCATAGTTATTATTTCCGAGAGCACAGTAATATTTCATTATAATTTTGTATCAGAGCAATTCTGAGAAGATGGCAAAAGAATAGGTCACTTAGAGTGTAGTTCTCCATTCTTCACCCATGACATAATAGAAAATGACCCAGAATGGAGGAGCATAATAAGGAAAAGAAGAAAAAAATTGAAACAACTCTTCAGAAAATAATACAGAGAAGAAAACAAAAACAAAAATGGCTAACACTTCATCAATCATCTGCCCCTGACATTTCCTTTCCTGGTTCCACCAAATAAGAATAGTTCCCTTGAAGGTGGGATATAAAATGATAATCTGAATAGTGTAAATCTTTCATAAAATGGTATAAAATCTGAATACTATGCATCAAGAAATTATACAGGAAAATTATCAAGAAATAGTATAAGTACATAGTAATAATAGTACATTTAAGTAGAAGCCATAGAACACTAACAGAAAGAAACTGAAGGATTAACTCACTAATAAACATCACGGTCAATCTACAGAATTACACAATGAAAGACCATTTTTTTTTTCATACAACAAGCAAAAAGTTCTTTCCCATTACAAGGAGAATCAACAATAACTCTATGTTTACAGGGAATTCAATATAATATTCTCAAGAGAAAGGGAGATTGGTTGCCAGACCCCAAAACACATACGCTGCTTCAATGCTGAGTCTAAGTTCAAAGCAACTAATTGGGCATTCAGTGGAATAACAGAATTCAAATAATTTTTTCAAAAGAATCTAGAGTTGATCGGGAATTCAAATCTAAAAAAAAACACATGAAGTTAAGTACTTTCAGTTTTTAATAAAAGACTAAGAAGTATTTGTTTTCATGTTGCTAAATCTAGACAAGGACAGAAATGTGAAGGACAGAGTAATTTTGTCTTTATTCTCCTTTCAAAAAAAATACTGAATATATTCTGAGAAACTCTCAAAAGGCTAAAGGAGGATTAGGTGCTACACATCATAATTAGATGACACAGAATTACCCCCCCCACACACACATATACATATCATTCATACACAAATATTTAATGGAAGAAAATGTGGACAATTTAATCAAAGCTATGAATGTATTAACATCCTCAATGAAAAAGAAAAAAAAATAGAACAGATTGAAAAAAGAAAGCAATCTGCTGCATAGAAGAACCTCATATGAAATATGCAGTGAAAAGTAAGGGATGGAAAAAATACTATATTTAAAATGATTCCAAAAATGTAGGAATTAAGATCATGATATCAGAGAAATCACAATAATTATTTAAATATATGTTTTATCAATGTTCTTTGTCATCATATCATGTTCACTTCTATTTCTCTTTCCATACTAAAGCCTCTCTTGTGACAAAGATAAGAAAAAACATCCAATGCAGTGACCACATCTGGCAAAATGTATGATAATATTTTGATTTAGTAGGCCTTTCTTGATACTTCAAGGAGCTGGCACTTTCTTTACAAAATCTCCTATTCATTTTGAGTGTATTTTGAATATACTTATATGTATACATATTATGCTCACTAATAGAATTTAATAATTTTGAGTATAGAGTTTGTTTTATGTTTGACTTTATATCTACAGTACCTAACATACGTAACAGTGTCTGATATGTTACCTTAATACCTTTTATTTTTGTTGATTAAATGGCTGTCAGCCTTATTGTTAGAAATATTTAATATAAATATTTTCCTCAATCTATAATTTAAAAATATGGTTGCATTGATTTTTTGTGTGTGTAAAACATTTCTTTTTATATCCAAAATTTCCATTTGTTTCAGTGATTTCTTCTATTCTACATCCAATTTTAAACTTTTCCCCTAGTCAGACCTATGAAATAACTTTTGATTATCTTCTGATTTTTATGTGTTGAGATATTTTACTCAATTGTAATTTACTGTGGAATTATTATAAGATGGGGCAGCTAGGTGGTGCAGTGGATAGAGTGTCCAAAGTAAAGGGAGGAAAACTTTTCTTCCTGGGTTCAAATTTGGCTTCAGTCACTTACTAGCTGTGTTACCTTAGGGAAGTTACTTAATGTTATTTACCTTTTCTCAACTACAAAATGAGCTGGAGAAGGAGACAGAAATCATGGCAGTATCTTTGCCAAGAAAACCCAAATGGGATCACAAAGAGATGGACATGATTGAAATGACTGAACAACAACAAAGGAATAAGATATCGGTCTAAAACTAATTTAATAGCTTAATTATTAATTTTCCCAGTAGTTTATGTTACATGAAAATAATCTCTTTACCAAAAGAGTTTTCTTGTTTTCTTGAGTTGATTGAACACTAAAGCATTCAGTGCAGTTGTTTCTGGTTTTTGTTTAATCTAGTTTATTTTATCGATCCAGTATTAGAAATTTTCAACAATCATATAGCATGGTCTCAAGAAGTCCTCCTTCCTACTATGTCATTTACTCTCCTGACCTCCACTGACTAAAAGTTTTCACTCTTCCTAGAGTGTTCTCCAGAAACCTTATAGGTATTGGGGCCTTCTAGGATCCCTGAAAATGACACTAGCTCTCACCAATTATGATCCTCCAAGAGTAGTGGAACTCCATATCCCAGTTCCATTTAACCATTAATAGCTGGATTAACTCTTACAAAGAAATATTTACTTCAAAGATATTTTCACAAATACGGCAACTTATTCCACAACATATGGAGGTTAAACAAGCTCTCTCCTTATACCATTTAAATCTCTGGGGAGGAATTAGGACAATAACTTAGTTTAATTCCTAGATAGCACAGTCCCAATATAAGTCCCCAGCCCCTTCCCCATCCTGCTTTCTGGCTTCTCAAGGTTTCCCTTTTGGGTTGGTTGCAGCATTCTGCCTACAGTCCTGACTCCAAGGCCATCATGGCTTGAAATCCCAGTCACATTGGCACTCACCATCAGCACTTATAACTGAGGACAAATGAAATATAACAGACACATTCCTGGGTCTACTTCGTCAAGTCAAGATAGGAGAGACGGGGGAAGATACTCCCCTTCTTGGTTAAGTCCATGATGCCTGTTCTATGAGTGACCTGTGTGTAAGAAAGAGAGGACTATTTTACTCTGGCCAGTTTTAAAGAGACGGCCTCTTCCTACTATGCAGGCAACCAAAGGATGTGGTAGTGGTGGGGGAGCACTGGGAAGCAGGAAGCAGGTACCTCCACGTTAGATGATCTAATCATGGCAGGGCATAGGGTAAACTCCCATATGCTATTTCTTCACAATGTCCCCAGACTATCTTTTGAGATTTGATTTCTGCATTTTTTATATCCAAAATTATGATTTCATCATTATAAGGCTATTCTGGTAAGGAAACTTCTACCCACACAGATCTGCAACAGCTCTTCAGTGAAAGATCTTCAACAGTTTTCTGGGGGTGCTGGAAGTTTAAGTGCTTTGCCAGGTTCACATATCACACTGGCAATGCTTTCTTTACCCCTGATTTTGTTGGACAAGTTTCAGAGACAGGATTTGAACCTAGGTCTTCCTGTTTACAAGATGTCACTCTCTATTTGTCATGGCATATCGCTTCTTATCTTACTGTATATAGATATTAATATTTTCTCATTCTTTTAAAGCATATCTTTGGTAATTTGGTTGCTTTTGTATGAAATCTATGCAGAAATTTTAGTGTCATCCTAATTTTTTTTGCCCTATGGATATAGGCTAGCCAAGAACAATGATTTAAGGTTTTTTTATTTCTGTAAAAATGGTTTATAGTTGGATTGACATACGTCCTGTGTGGATGTTTTGGGATTAATTCTCAGATACTTAGCAAATTTTGTTATTATCTCAAATGTAATTTTTCATCTTATCTATTCTTCCTGGGATTATTTTTAGTAATATATGTATATACATATACATATATATGTATATATATATATATATATATATATATATATAGGCTGGCAATTTTTGTGGATGTATTTGATATTTTGATATTTTACTGAAGGACTTTATTAAATTCAGTTCAATCATCCAGCATTTACTAGGCATTTGTCATATACCTGTGCTAGGCATTAGAGATACAAAGATAGAACAGTTTCTGTCCTTAAGAAACTTGTGCTTTCCTGTGGGGAAAGCACCACATAAACCAATAAGTAAATACACAGTAGAGGGATAGGTCTCAGGCCTGAACTTCCATCAGTACAGAGAATTTCCAGATGAGAAAACTCTCTCTACCCATGTAGGTCTGTACCTTTTCTCCAACTAGGTCATTAGCAGCTCAAAAAGTATGACCCTATGATCCTAAAATAGTCATAATAATAGCATCTACCTCACAGAGTTACTGTGAGGATCTTATAAAGTAACATAGCATAAAGTTATATACAAAGCCTAGAGTTCTATGTATTGTTTTTGTCATTATCATTATTAATCATCTTTATTATTATTTCCCTGCCAGGCCCCATCTCTACCATTCCAGTCCTGTCCTATTCTCTCTGTACTTCACCTTATGGGTCAGGTAGTGTATAGAGACTGGACTTATGATTTTATTGGTATAAGTGACTCCCGAATAAGGAAACTCCTTGTACCAATGCAGACTGGCACCTTCTCTACCATTTATAGTTTTGGAGAGCTGTTTAGAGCACTGAGCAGGAGAGATTTGCTAAACGTCACAGAGTGAGTATACATGAGAGGCAAGATTAGAACCCAGATCTGACTGACTAGCACCATACCACTCTGGTCCTCAAATGTAAAATATATACACATTTTATTAGAGAGGGTTTTCTCCCACCTAGGGAAATCAGGAAAGATCCTTGCAAAGAGATGGTATTTAACCTGAGTCTAGTAGGCAGCAAGGTATATGAAGTGGTATAAGTGAGATCAGTGTGCATTCTAATCATGGGGATTAGCCTTATGCAAAGGCAAGGACGTAAGATCATATGCTGTGCATGGGTAATAGTAAGTAGCCCAGTTTGACAGGTATGTGAAATGTGTGAGGGAGGGGAATATATAATCACAGTGGAAAGATAGCTTCTATTCATATTGTCTCAAAATTTTCATTACTTTTTTAAAATTTTCTGAGTGTACCATTATATTAGGTATAATAGAGATAATTTTGCCTCATAATTGCCTATACTTATTTCAGTTTTCTTATTTTCCCATTATAGCTATCATCACTAACCCTTTGTGAAATTATAGTAGAGGCACTGGCAATGCTTTCTTTACCCCTGATTTTACTGGACAAGCTTTTAGTATTTCAGTTATAGTACACTAGTTCCTGGTTATAGACATAATTTTCTTTCAGTATATTGAGGAAAGATTATTTTATTCCAATGCTTTTTAGTTGCTATTACATAGCTGAATTTTTCATTTTATTTTTTTGTGTGTGTCTATTGACCAACTCATGCAATTTTGATTAATTTTGTTATTAATACTATTTCTTACATTTAGGGATAGGAAATGAATGGCCCCTTGATTTCATTCTTACAAAGAACTCCCAGATAAGGAAATTTTCTCTGCCGATGTGACTATGTGACTTAAAATTTCAAAGACTGATAGTTTAAGTGATTTGCCCAAGATCAAATAGTAGGTGTAAGAAGCATGAATTTAACCCAGGCTCCTTTCCTTCCTTCCTTCCTTCCTTCCTTCCTTCCTTCCTTCCTTCCTTCCTTCCTTCCTTCCTTCCTTCCTTCCTTCCTTTCTTCCTTCCTTTCTTCCTTCCTTCCTTTCCAGGGTACTTGGAATTAAGTGAGCTTCACAGAGCCACATATCTGCCAAGTATCTGAGGCTGCATGTGAACTCTAAGTCCTCCTGACTCCATGGCAGGTGTTCTATCCACTGCACCATCTAGATGCCCCAGAACCCAAGATTTCTTGACTCCATGCTGCCTTTGATACTACTTTTTATGTTAATAACTTTCTTAGTGTTGAACAAATCATAAATTCTAGCATAAATGCAACCAGGTCAGAGTGAATAACTATCTGAATGACTTTTTGTAACTTCTGGGTTAATATTTTGTATGGAACATTTTTGAATTTTATTTCTTTGTAACATGGGTCAGTAGTTTTGTTTCTTGATTTTACCTCTCCCTATTTTAAATATCTGTTATAGTTGCTCCATAAAAGGCAAATAAATGGAAGTTGTTTTTATTTTTAATTACATAGCATGGGAGTTATTTGTTTTTTTTTTTTAAAGCAATTGGGGTTAAGTAACTTGCTCAAGGTTACACGGCTAGTCATTATTTATGCGTGGGTGCTCATTTTCTGAGGCCGGATCTGATCTCGGGTCATCCCAACTCCGAGGCCGGCGCTCTTACTCACTGCGCCACCTAGCCGCCCCAAGTTATTTGTTTTTTAAATGTTAGAAATAATTCATTTTTAAATGCATGTGGACATGGTTATTTTTTTCCTTCCTAATTTCATTTAAGTATTCATAATTAACTTTGAGATCAGATCATTTGGATTTTCTCTTTTTGGATTTTGCTTATCTGAGTATTGTATATTTTTGTTTTTGATTATTATTCATCTGGTTCATTAAACTTTTAATTTTTTTAATATATAGTATTTTTGATGATATGTTTTTGCAATTACCATTCATTCATGGTGAATTCACTCTCTTAAATTTTTACTGGCAACTTGGTTCTTTTCTTTTCCTCTTTAAAATCACACCCGTTAATCACACACACACACACACACACACACACACACACACACACACACACACACATCTTATGTATCAGCTCCATACTCTTTATTTTCGGTTTTGCTCATCTCTTTAATCTTTAGAATTTTACTTTTCTTTAAAATCTATACTTTTGTGCTTATTTAGGAAAGACTGATTCATTGATTTTCTGGTTTTGTTAATTGCATGTTAAGTTCGTTGGTATTCTGGTTCTTGTTTGTTAATATGAAGTTTTTTCTATGGGCTGCTTTATTTGCATCCCACAAATTTTGCTATGATGACTTACAGTAAACATTTTCCTTAACATGAATATTATTTATATATTTTTATTTGGCCCATTCACTAATTAGGATATTATTCTTTATTTAAGTATTTCTTTTAAATATATTTATTTCTTACTATTTTTATTACTTTTATGTAAAGCTTTTATTTTTCTGTTTATTTTAATTTTTAAAATTATTTTCCCTAATGATATTTTTCTTTGTAATTTTAATATTGTTATTGTGTTTATTATCTATGGTATTTTAAGTATGGTGCAATTTCCCTCAGTTTGTCTCTTGATCATTTCTACTTTTACTAGTGCTTTGTTTTGTATCTTTATTAAATCTTAATAAGTTTTATTTCAACCTTTCATTGTAAATCTACGTGAATTTACATGTTTTAAGTGTATTCTGTATGACATTTGCTTTTCTCAAGCCTCTTTCCTTTTATCAATGAGTTTACCTTTCAGGGCCACAATTGTTTAGTCTGTTTTTCCTTCCACTAAATCATTTTATCATATTTTTTCCTTTTAAAAAAATCAATATTTGGCAATATCAAGTTGAACTGCTTTTATTATTAATATTATCATTATCAGTAGCAACATCAATATCAACATCATGATCATCACCATTATATCCCAATTTTCTTTCTCTTCCCCTTTCTCCAAATGAAGACCTAAATGACTAGGTCTTGCCCTGTCCCCACCTTCATTCTTTTATAATCCTTGATGAAATTATCTGTAGTTTGATTTACTTGAAACAATTCCATCCTAACTAACCCTCTCCTCTTGATTAATCGACCCTCTTGCCTTTTTTTTGTCCTATTCCAATCCCCTTTCTATTTCATTATATTATATTTGCATAACCTTTAAAAAATGAAACACTCCTGTTTCCACACCCAGAGAAAAATGAGGTCTATACCTTTACCTTTATACCTTTTATTTACAAGAAATAATATATTTCTCTTCTTCCTCTAGTTTCTTTTCTAGCAAATTACATATATATATATATATATATATATATATATAACACACACACACACACACACACACATATATATATATATATATATACAAGTTCTTGGGTATATATATATATATATATATATATATATATATATATATATATATATATATACCCAAGAACTTTACTGTCTTTGGATCCTCATGCCAAGAGGGACAGATGTAATGACTATAATTACCTATACCTTAAGATCTATTCAGATGTGTTTATCTTACAGTTTAGTCTGCTATTATATATACATTTCAAAGATTTTGCTGAATTCTATTTTTCTCAAAAAATACATGGGATAAATTTGTTAAAACATTTTACGAAAACAAAGAAAATACAAATAATTATTATAAAGAAAAAAATATAAGTATAATATATTCTCCTGGGAGCACAAAACAGTAATCAATGAAAATAATATGAACAAAATGCATAGATATAAATTGAATCTAAGTACTGAAATTCTAAATAATGATTAGATCAAAGAAGAAATCAGAGAAGAAATAAATAATTTTTCTTAAGAGAGTGAGAACAATAAAATAACAATATTTATGGGATTCAGCTAAAGTTGTCCTTAGTGGAAAATGTGTCACTCTGAAGGTATATATTGATGAAATAAAAAGGATGAAAATAAACTTACCTTGCAATTGATAAATTGATGAAATAACCACCCCAAACAAGCAAAAATATGAAATCTTTATAGAGTTAGAGAGGACATTGTTTAACCTAAAAAAGGAAAAGAATCTAAGCTGACTGACAATGAAGAGAGAATATATAAATACAAAGACTTATCAAAAAGTCTAATATCCCAATGGATCTCTGATTCCATCACTGTGGGTATTCCCTACAATAATGCTGATCACAACTCATCCATTCCTACTCATACTCTGTGATTCTCATAGAAGTTCTCTAATTTTGCAACAGAGAGTCAACTTTCATGTTGGTAACTTCCTCATTTTATTTTTTTTGACAATCCAAATAAATGACAGCTGAACTTGCTACACCAATTCTCTTGCCATAAAACCAATCAGTGTTCTTCCTAATCATGCATATGATCCATATGGCCATGGAAAGAATGGTAAGAGGTACTCAGAAATCATCTAGTCCAACCCCCTCATCTAATAATTGAGGAAATCAGGTTCTAGTGAGTTTACATGACTTATCTAATGTTTTGCATATGAATGAAATGGTTGGAATTTGAACCATAATCCTCTGACTTCAAATTGAGCAGCCTTTATACTATACCACTCTGCTTCCCTGATTTTCTTGGATGGCAGCCTTTATATTAGTTTTCCTTTCTAATTTGCAGAATCACTGTGGTGGGCCAAGGAGAAGGGCTCATTATTATAAGCAACAGAGACTAGTAGATAAAATTATCCCAATTTTCAGATTAAATCACTATTTACTTAGAACAATCTAATGATTCAGCAAAGAAATTAAATGTTAACTAATATCTGGAGTAAAAATTTAGCTACAAAATGATTAGTTTGTCCATTTAATATGAACAAAAATGAGTAGAAGACATAACAAAAATTCTACAAAAATCACTTCAAAATGTATAAAATATATGTGCATTAACCTAGCAAGATAATACTATAGCTTATATAACTACATAAGAACTTATATGTCTATAAAACACTTTGTATAAATAAAAGGAGGCCTACATAATTGGAGAGATATGCATTGTTCATGGTTAGGCTAAGTCAATGCAGGATGAATCAAAAGTCTTAGTACAGTTTTAAGCTACCAAAACTCAATATTAAAATATTGATATTAAATATCAAGGAGTTACTCAGTTATCTTTTACCTTTCTTCCCCCCCCCCCCCTTAAACGGAATCCATCTTCCCTTCAGTATCTCTATTTTCTTTATTCAGCTCCTTCAAAACTCTTAGAAAATACTCAGGTTCTGAAGGCAATTGTTCCTTCTCACTATATTAGAATGTGGACTATGATGTAGAGTAATCAAAAAGCTCTTTCTAGCTGCTTATAAAATAGAAGTTTATCTTTCTAAGGCTATTTGAATTCATCTATAGGTATCCATATCTAGATAGATAGGTATGTTTCAAAGTTCCTACTAAGATTTATTCTTTTAATCAGAAATGTATGAATATCATCTATTCTATTAAAGTTCCATTTTTCCCCCTCTGTGGTGTTGTACTCAAGTTGTTATTCTTGGTCATGGAACTATATCTTTTACCTTTGAAATAGCCATCCCTTGACATTTATGGGTTTCACATTTGTGGTTTTGGTGATTCACAGGTTGGCCACTAATAATTAAATGGGGATTTTTGGAGATTGATGGTACACTGTGGAAAATCACAGATGATGTGCATTTGTAAAGGAAATTTTTAAAAATTCAATTAGTCAAATGCCTGAATGTTGTATATTATTAATCTGTTTTATCATGTACTACCATAAACATGCATACATAAACTTACTATAAACAGTAAAATTTTGTTAAGCATCTCCTCTTTGTCTCTCTGTCATCCAGACTCAGTCATGTGACTTTTTACTACAATGATCATTGTGTCTTGCACTTTTCATAGAAGGAAATTCTTGAAGCAGTTGTTACAGCTACAGTAGCAGTTGTATAGACTTGGTATACTGTGTGAGATACTAATCTCCCTTACAAAGAAACTGAATCTTTTTAATGGGCACAGTGTGTTGTTTTACTTCTTTTTCTGTTAAAATAATAAGATCAAAATAATTAAAACTAAGTTTTTGGGGAGGTTACTGGAGTTATTCATGATTTTTCACATTTGTGGGGATCCTTGTGTCCCTAACCTCCATGAATGTCAAGGGACAACTATTATATTCCAGGATCCCCTCTCATTTAAGGTAAAAGCTGTCAAGTCTCATATTATCCAGACTGTGGTTATGCAGTGCTTGAACTGCTTCTTTTTGGATTATTGCTACATATTTTCTTTAACATGGGAACTCTGGATTTTGTCATTTGTGGGTCTTTTCTTTAGAGCATTCCTTTTAAGAGGTGATTGGTGTGTTCTTTTTATTGTCACATTGCCCACTTGTTCTAATAGATCTGGGCAGTTTTCATTTATAATTTCTGGAAATACAACATCCAACATATTTTAAAATCAAGGTTTTTAGGAAATCCAGTGATTCTTAAATAACTTGGAAAAGAACAAATTCAAGTAATCAACAATCATGAAAAATGTTCCACTTCACTAATAACTTTAGAAATGCAAACTAAAGCAGTTTTTAATTTTTATATACCCTTCAAACTTAGGAGTTTCTTAGAGTATCCCTCTAAATCTAGATGTCCAGATCAGTTGTTTTTGATTGTAGAGATCTCATTACTACTTTTTAACTTTGTTCTAATATTTCTTGTTATATCATTGGATCCTCTCATTCCATTCCCTCTATTTTTTCCCCTCATGCTGTCCAATATGTTACAAAGGATTTCCAGTTTCAGATCCAAGCTATATGTTTATCATTACGATTTTGAATTTCATCTCTGATCTTTTTCTTTATTTTTATAGCCCTTCTATCCACCCCCATGGCTCTTGTGGTCTTTCACTGTCTTTTTTCTAAGTTCCCATCTTTTGGAATTATTTGGTTTTTTGTGGAGTTTCTTCTTGGCATTGTCTTAACCCAAAGTGTTTCTTCATTGTATGAAGAAATTTTATTTGCTTGCTAGTTTTCTACACCTCTCTACTGGCTTTTTCTGTGAGGATTTCTTTGCAGGAATTTCTTTCCTTTCCCATCATTCCATTTAAAATATTATTAATTGGTGTGTTTCTGGTTGTTTGGAGGCAAATGAGGGGAGTCTCACACAACCTCTCATTCAACCATCTTGTCAGAAGTCTAGAACTCATTTGAAATAGTAACCCTCATAGTGTAAATATTATTTGAAAAATGAAAAAAAATTGAAAATCATATCATTTAGGTTTCCAGTGTCATTCTCTCTACATAAATTTAAATGGTGGCACAAAGAAAGGAAGTCTTTAGAGCCTAAAACTGAAAAGCCTCTCCAACATTAACTTTTCAGTTCACTAATAGATTTTATTCAGTTCTTTAAAACATGTTAATGATTTTTCTTCTTTTAAAAAGTTGAAATAGTTTTAGATATCTACAAATATTTCCTCTCAAGAAATGATAAAGGATTGTGTTGGGAGATTGTGCCCCCAATAGTGAGTGCCCAATATTCTTTGTAAACTATATAAAGGAATCTGACAAATCCTCTTTGAGTAAAGAGGATCATAGATTGGATTTCACTTAGTTTCAGTAGAATTCAATTATATTTTCTTTGACAGTAATGCTGAAATCTGTTGGTGAAGTGGATAGTCTTCTGACCTTTTAGTTAGGAAGATTTAGGTTCAGATTTGGTCTCTGACATTTTATATGACCCTAAGTCATTTAGCATCTTTGAGTCTCAGTTTCCTAATCAGTAAAATGGACATAATTATATGCATATTAATAACAATAATAACTAAGTGCCTATCTATACAAGGATATAGTTGTAGGGTACTATGAGGTTATATTAATAAGGTGTTTTGCAAAATTTTAATTCCTCCTCCTCCTCTTCTTCTCCTTCTCCTTCTCCTTCTCCTTCTCCTTCTCCTTCTCCTTCTCCTTCTCCTTCTCCTTCTTCTTCTTCTTCTTCTTCTTCTTCTTCTTCTTCTTCTTCTTCTTCTTCTTCTTCTTCTTCTTCTTCTTCTTCCTCTTCCTCTTCTTCTTCTCCTTCTCCTTCTTCTTCTTCCAAAAGGAAAAAGGTGGACTACATCCTAGTATAAAGATATACTTATTTAAATATTTATTAAAATTATTTTAAAAATCATGTCACCACATAGCCTTTTTCAAATCTTAGAAAATTAGGTTTAAACTCTTAATATTCTTACACCTTCCTAATAGAGAGTAAATTTTTTGAGGGCAAGAACTCCCCCTCCCCCTTTTTTTCCTGTGATTCTCCAGTGCTTGGAATTGTGGGCTGCAATGAGGAAGCACATAATAAATAGTTGTTGGATTGGATTGGACTGAATTGGGATATTGGAGCTTCTAAAACTAGGGGATTCCTCTGTGGGTTTGAGCTTAAGGATTTTTTAAAATGATGTTGACAATCTTTTTTTTAAGAAAATTCACACACATCTGGGTCAATTCTTGCAAACGTCCAGCAATTATTTCTTGCTCCTGTCTTTACCAAATTACTTGTGCTCAGTTTCTTGGGGCTACTACAGAGTTACAGAGTTGTTTGACACTTTCTTGTACTTGAAGTGGGAGAGGTAAGAGGTACAGAAAGGACCTGGATAGCAAATGCTCCGGGCATCCTGAATGGCTAAGCTGTGGTGGATACAGGTCTCTCCAGTTTGCTTCCAGAATGGTAGGGCTAGGAGATGGAGAGGAACCATAGAGTGTGATGCTACTTCCTCAGTACCCCCACAGAACCTTGCCCACTTGCTATCCAGTGAGAGGCTGTTTTATCGTCCAGGAGGAGGAAGGGGAACAAAAGGAGGGAGTTTGGTGAAGGAAGGATCCCACTGGACAAATTTTTAGAGGGTCTTAACAGAAGGTGACTTGTTCTGAGTCTAGGTCTGCTCCATTCTTATGAACGCACACACACACACTTACACTCATGCACACTCACACGCAGACACACACACATACACTCACATACACCCACACTCACCCACACCCACACTCGCACACATACACACTCTCACACAAACATACATACCCACCCACCAACCTATTCACACACACACACACACACACACACACACACACACGCAGAGGGGATCAGGAAAGTTTTAGCAGAGGAGGCCTTCTGAAGGATCTGGACCGAGGTCCGTGCCCTTCCATGCATTTGTTTCCCCCAGTCTTTAGGTCCACGTCACACGTGACGCTCAGGGCCCTTAACCCCTCGATGTTGGCTCGCTGCCTTCCTGGCTGCTGCTACTGCTGCTTCTGGCCAGTCGAGGTAACTCCGAGATGAGATAGAGAGTGGAGATCAATCGTGATCTCCTAAAGAGGCCGTGCCTCTCCCACTCACGCCCCCCTGCCCCTATCCCGCAAGCCGCAGCAACATCAACAGAAGCATAATTGTATAATTCCTGGATGTGCTCCCCAGCCTTCCATGACCCCTCCTCACTCCAAGGAGAGCTGGGCTTAGGCTGACGTGTGTGTGTGTGTGTGCGTGCGTGTGTGTGTGTGTGTGTATGTGGGGGCGGTGGCACTGGGCTGGGGGTGGGGATTGTTGATCAATCCTTCTAGGGTGGCAGAGGTGGAGGAGGGAGTCTCTTGCCTAGTACGGGTTCTAGTGCTTTGCATTGCTCCCGGAGTGTGTGCGTCTGTGTGTGTGCGCCTCTGCGTGTGTGTGCGCGCGCGCGTGCTGGCGCGCGTGCGTGAGTGTGCTTCTCTGTATGTATGTGAGTGTGTTTGCGTGTGCGTGTGTGTGTGTGTGCGTGTGTGTGTGTGTGTGTGTGTGAGTGTGTCTGTCTACAGGTAGCTGTGGCAGCGGCGGCAGCAGGGAGCTGGGAACGAGTGGAGGAAGTCCGCTAACTGCAGCAGCAGCAGCAGTGGCAGCAGCAGCAATTGCAGCAGCAGCAGCAGCCTCCGCCAGCACCAGTAGCAGCGGCAGCAGCATCCTCAGCATCTCAGGCTCCTGCCGCCTTCTTGCTGCTGCTGTCTTTGAGCGGGAGACTGCTCACTTTGCCTACACTGCCTGCCGGAGCTCCAGTCAGAGCTTCCGTTCCGGCCACCACCGCTCTCTCTCCAACTCGCCCAACGCCTTCTCTTGCGCGTGGAAAGCAGTGGCCAGGCTCAAGAGGGGAGGGAGCGAGGGGGGTTGCGAGTTTGGCTTGCTTTGGTTTCGCCCCCCCCCCCCAATCTTCTGGGGGAATCCTGTCTCTGGCAGCAGGTCTCTGCTCGGATCCGTGGTGCTTGCCAAGTTTTCCTCCCCTCCCCTTCGGTTTCCAGTTGTCAGCAGCAATCGGGGGTCCTTTCCCGCTCCGGATTTCTATACAGATCGCAGCTCCCTAGCCCCAGATCTCTCCTTCCCCAGCTCTCTGTCTCTGTCTCTCTCTCTCTGTCTGTCCGTCCGCCTGCCTCGATATTTATCGACCAGCCGCACAAACGTTCCAGTGCCCCTCGGCATGCCCATGGGCAGCTTCTTCATTTCACTGTCTTGGGATCCAGAATGGCTCGGAGCTAATGGAGAACGAGGACTGTGTTAATATCAGGCTTTGGCGTCAGTTGTCAAGGGAAAGGGGCCCGAAGAATGGTCTAAGAGGCGGCCCTCCTTCAGCTCCCCGTTAAGCAGCACCAAGTACGAGGTGCTGGGAGGCTGCAGAACAGGGGCGCACGGGGCTGGTGGAGTGGCAAGGTAAGGCACCCCTTTCCTCCCTCTCCTAGGCACCTATGGTCTCCTTCAGCTGCCTAGAACTTCTCTCCCTCTTGCTCTTCGCCTTCCTTGTCTTCTCCCAGTCACCACCAACCTGCCTTGCTCCTCTTCCTCCTCTCCCCTTTTACCCAGATTCTTGGGGGGCGGTTATTACTTTTGGAAAGGGGACAAAAACAATTGGTCTGAGTTACCCTTTACTTTGATTTTTTTTACTCCATTACGTTTCCTTATTTAGGGGGTTATGGAAAGGTTTTGGGGAAAATATTCTTTCCTTGCTTCCTGGATAATTTCATGTTTTAAGCACTTTTCTCTCTCAGTCTCCCCCCCCCCCCTTACTGCATTTAACTTCAACGAACAGGACAGTTTCCTTAAAACTGTAGCTAATTAAACACAGGAGTCTTTATTTACAATTTTTAAAAATTAGACATTACATTTCTCTGGGCATGGCTAGGCGGTGGAAAATCAGATTTTTCTGTGAGTACAGCAAATTAATTTCATTGGGAAGTTATTTAAGAAAGAGTTCTCAGTGATGGAACTGAATCAAAGGCTTAGAAAAGTAGATGAGACCTCTCTTTTCTTTCTTTTTAAAGTCCATCATTATGCTGCAAATAAAAAATCGTTTTTGAAAAGCCTCTTATGGTGACATGTTTTCTGTCCCTGAAGTCAAGGAGGTTAGGGACTTCACCTTCTTGTCCACTGACTCACACCTCTCCCAGCCCGTCTTCCAACCCCCACTGCCTTTGGTGCTACTCTCTCTAATTTTGCCTTGGCAGTTTGTAAATTACATGTTCTTGGTGGTCCGTCTTTGGGTTGTCTTGATCCAGCCTTGTTATCATCTCTGTCTCTCCCTTCTGTCTCTATCTTCCTGTCTCACTGTCACTGTCTTTTTTTTTTTTTAATACATGTCTATCTTTGTCTTTCTGTCTTTATTTTTCAGGACCCCCCCCCCCCCTTGTGTTTTTCTGGCTGGTCTCTGTCTCTAAGTGGATAAAATTCTCTCCATACCTCAGCTCCGTCCCTTCCCCTTCCTGCCTCCCTTCCTTTCCCCAAATGGTTCTTCTCTTCCCTCTCCTTCCCCATCTCTGCCTCTTCCCCCTATACACACCTTTAGTTGATTGACCCTTTCCTCAGTGTGAGGGAAGAGGAAAGCTTTGTATGTGACTGTGAAAGAGAAAAAAGAAGGCAGCTGAGGAGAAAGAGGAGAAGGAGGAGGATGCTCTAGCAGACTCCTCTGACAAGGAACCAAGAGCTGGTGTTTGTCTGATTGAGCAGAGAGGGCACTGTGTTTATGTGGGAGAAGAGGTGATTAAGTGGGTTAGAATAAGGGGAGGGAAAGAGAGAGTGAGGGGGAAAAAAGAGAAGGGAGTCAGTGCTGGGAGCTTGCTGGAGCCCCCGCCACCTCCAGGGTGCAGAAAGCCAGTTATCTATTGCAGATTTTGAGCTCTGTTATATAGAGGGACTAAGGCCAAGTATTACTCAGAAAAAACAGAGGAGAAGCAAAAAATAAAAAGAGAAATGTGCACTGTTAGAAGCAGGGAAAATTAACTGGAGAAATGTTTGATTGAACTGGATGGAGCAAACAATGCAGCTTCCAGAATAAAATTCTCCTCTGCAACGCAGCCTACTTCTTGCCTTGTAATAAGCTGCATGCAGCCTGGGCTGGGCATTCTGGCCAATTCTTGTTTCCCTTCTGCTCTCTGCTCCATCTCCCTTCAATCTGACAGGCAAAAGAAAGTTGTCTACAACCCTGAACATTTGCTGTGGGAAGGATTCCCATTTCCGCCCCTGCCCAAAGAAAGATTACACTCCCTAGAAGCCTTGTCATGAGCAATGGAGGCATTATTAAGCAATGAATGAGGCTCCTTAGGCACTAGCAGGTAATCCAAACATTTAAAATATTCTGTCCTGGCTCCTGCCTGCCTCAGCAGAATGCCTTGTGGTCTTGTGGGTGATGATGAAAAGGCACCTGCAGTGAATTCAAAATCATTTAGGCTGTGATTTTGAATTGGAAATCATTCATTTGGGATGGGGTGACGTCTTCAGTGTTTTAAAGGTAGAAACGGGTCCCAGGGTTTGGGCAAGGCCTTGATGTTCTTCAAGCATAATCAAAACTTACAAGGGCCCCATACTCTTTTGGTACTTTTAGATCATTAGTGATACCTAAGGCTTTTGGGAAATAAGGATCCATTTAGTTGACTGTAGATTACACTGCATTTTATGGATTTCTAATATTCCCTTTTTCCTTCTTTGTATACTAAAAATATAGCAGACTGAATCTCACAAAAATGAAATTAGTTGTCATACTGGGAAAGTAAATTACAGCCTTTTACTCTATTTCTTCAAAAAATTAATTGCACTCAATTATTAAAAGCTTCTTAGACATAAAAATGTCATCGATGAAAGGTGTAGATACATGTGTTTGACTATAAAACCTATAAAGTGTCTCTGGATTTCAGGCAGGCAATGTAACCAAGTGAACACAGAGGCTATTCAAAAAGGGCTCGGGAGCAAGGGTCATCCGGGTATTTAAAGTATTAAAATGTTAAGTACATCAACGCTAAGTTTACAATGCCCTTGGCAGAGACTGAGCCCAAGTGCACCTATCCAGCTGATTGGTTCTGTGATTCATGAGGGAAGTAGAAGGTAATCATTGCTCTGGCCTTCTGATTACATGCTTTGATTAAAAGAAGTCAATGTTTTCTGTAAGCCGGCAAGTCTGCTGTTAGCCTGTCCAATCCTCTTAAACCTAAGCAGGAACTGCAGTCTATCTTTCATTGGCAATCGTGCTGTAGAAAAAGCTTACAACATTCATCCTTGCTGTGACCACTCCCCTTTGCCCCATACACATTTTTTCCTACTACATGTACCTGATACTTTCTGATAGCTTTCTGTTTTTCTTCAATTAACATAGCTGAATTTCCTCTGAGAAATGACTATTCTCCCCTCCCATCCTGTTCTACCCTAAGGAAATCCAACTGGGTGAGTTGAAAACAAAAAGCCATCAGAACATATCAGATATGTGGGGGTGAAATGTCAGGGGGTTAGGGATTATATTTTTATTTAGATGTAGCACCTTTAAAAGAAAAATATAATATTTATAAAAATTCACTTGCAACACTTGCAGAAATAATTCATTTGGACAGTTTTTGGGCAGAGGAGTGTATTTGCCCAGGTTCTCCTTATCTTGACTTTTTTTAGTTTGAAAAGTAATCAGGAATGGGAGCCAGAGGATATTGTTAGCTATCAGTAGGCTCTTAATATTTTGTTTAAAGTGTCTCTCATACTGTGTGTCATTGTTGTTCCAATTAATATTATTGACATTATTTATTATGATGAAGTGTGATTACAAATAGGAATACAATTTATCATGTGTCTCTGTGGGTTGCCATGTGTTCAATAAAATGCAATGATGAAGAGAAAATAAATTTGAGACAAAACCAAATCATGTTGACTCAATGATAAGTTTGTTTCCACAAAAGAATTATTCCTTGAGTGATGATGGATCATGACATGTGCCCATTCCTTTGTGAGTTTTCATGTTGCTATCATCTTGGCAGTTTTTTAATACTGTTGGAATTAATACATGAGGTGCAGTTAGGAGTTGCACCCCTTCCATTCAACAAGAATTGTATTAGGTGTCTCTTACGTGAAATACCTATTAGGTGGGGATGCAAAGAGAAAAAATGAAATAGTCTTTGACCTCAAGGAAGTTCCATTCTATTGTACTCAAGTTGAACAATTTCTGAAGTTCAGTGCAATTTTGATTGGATTCTGCTTGGTGCCTTAATAAAAAGAGCTTGAGTGCCTCACCCATGGTCCCAAAATGAGGATATATCTGAAGTGAGATTTGCACCTAGAGATGACTGACTTCAAAACTGACCACTCAGCTATGCCACAATGGTTTTGTTCTTGATCGTGGATAAGTAAAATTCTTCTGTGAACATTTCACTGTGGAAGATACCGTGGCATAATGGATGTAGTCCTGGTCTACGAATCCCAGAAGACCTGGGCTTACCATCAAGTCCTTGTCACTAGGTGAGTAGTCATGGGGCATCATTTAATTTTGATGAGTTTCAATTGCTTCATCCATAAAATATGAGTGGTGATACCTATAGAAACTATTTCCCAGACTTATTGTAGGACTGAAACAAGATAACATTTGCAAAGCACATAACCAACTTTGAATGAGCATTAAAAAGTTCATGATTATTTCTATTACTTACATGCCTTGAAGGATTTTTATTATTTTAGCCATCACATGGTACCACTGACCAGTGGTTCATCTTACTAAGTAGTTAAGGGCAGGTGTTCTTGGTCAAGCCTTCGATGTCATCAGCATTGTTTGCCACCTAATGAAAGAAAACACTCTGGGCTAACCACCAGACTCTCTCAGGCTCTCAGAAAACTTGGTACCTCTTTCTTCTTAGCTCTGTCTCTTTTTCTGGGTTGAAACACTTATTTCCTTAACCTGAGTGTTTAGTGCCGACTTATCCAACCAGAGACTTCATTCATATACACCCATTCCAAAGGATTCTGCCTCTCATTTGGTGCCAATTGTATTTCAATCTAGGTCATTCACAAAAACATAATGTATACCACTCTTTCATTACATTTGAATAGAATAAAACCAAATGCATCAAGACAATCCAAGGAGATAGCTCCTACCAGTCTGTAAATCTTCCCTACACCTAACACTGGTTGGTAAATAAGGCAAAAGTTGAGAAGTCTGTTTTCCACCCCAGACCATTACCAGAGGGAGCTGGCAGGTGACTGGGATTTTTCTGCTTATGAAAAACTTCCTGAAGGGTCGATGTCTCACCAAAGAGGGTAACTTGGTAACTAAAGGTCCCTTCTATTGGTTTCTGACTCTTAAGGTCAATAATTCTGAGCTCCATCCTCTGTCTCTATTCCTGATGTATATGGAATTTGTAATTTCCATAATTCACTGCTTGTCTCAAAAGCAAGAACTCAAGAAGTATATTGGTTCCATGTTATTTTATTTCTTTTCCTATCCATCATACCCAAAGTTTGTTTATCCTTTCCATATGTTGATCCGTATTATACCCATATTACTTTCCCTGGCTAACTCTCTACCTGCATGAGCATTTGGGAAGGTCAAAAGTCAATACACATTTATTAAACGTTTGCTATGTGCCAGCAACTATTTTAAGAAATGGGAATACAAAGAAAGGCAAAAGCAGTCCCTTCCCTCAAGGATTTTATAATCTAATGGAGGAGAGAAGATACAAACAAGTCATATACAGAATAAATAGAAGATAATCTCAGATTAAAATCACTAGCATTAAGGAAGATCAGGAGAGAATTTTTACAGAAGAAGGTGGGATTTTAATTGATGCTTGAAGGAAGCCAGGAGGTAGCTATGAGAAGGGAGAGGATTTTAGAGAATTTTCATAGGCTCATTCCCGTCTCAATCCTGGCCTTATATAACCACCTTCTCAAGGGTGAGGACAAATATTATATCCCTACCATTAATATTATTATTGTTATTCCTATTATTGATGATTATGTATTGTAGGGGGGAAAAGGTGAAATTACAAAATTGGAACTTGACTTTTGTTGAAACCTGACTCCAGTAGGTGTTAGACATCTCTTCCATGATACCCACCCCTGACCTTCTCCATTCTTTGGATCAGAAACAACATGGTGTACTGGAAAGGACAGTGGATTTGGAATCTGAAGACTAGAGTTCAGATCTTGACTTTGTTACCTACTACTTTTGTGACCTTGAGCAAGTTACAGACTCTTTTGACTCCAGGTTTTCTCAGCTAAACATTGAGAATGTAAAAATCTTGCTGATCCTCTAAAATCCTTTCAAGCTTCATATCTATGATACTGTTTTATTATATGTTCTTAAAAGTTTACATGTAGCTATTTGAGAAACCTTATTAATAGAAGAAACAAAAGGCACTGGCACAAAATATCATTATTCCATTAAAGTAGCTCATATTTAGGAAGTCATAGCATTTGTTTGATAGGTATGACCTGTCATAATGTGGTAGAAAGAAGAGCATATTTAAAGTGAAATGTTGTGGAGTTTTATCCTATCTCTGACTATTGAAAACCTGTGTGATCTTATCAAAGAGCCTCCCCTTCTATGTTCACAGGGACTATTTGTGCCCAACCTGTGGTAGAGCCTTCTGAGCTCTAATTGGTCTGATCAACCACAGTTGGGCACATTGTAACTTAATGCTAATATACTGATGCCATTTTAATCTTCTTCAAGAAGGAAGGACACCAACCATTCTTCTCTGAGCTTTGCTTTCCTTAGTGGTTATTTTGGTTAGTCAATAAAGATATATTAAGCATCTACTATGTACCAGGTACTATGGTAAGCACTATGGATACAAAGAAAGGCAAAAGACAGTCCCTGCCCTCCAAGAGCTCACATGGGAGCTAATGGGAGAAACAACAAACATATATATATATATATATATATATATATATATATATATATATATATATATATATACACACACACAAACACACACATACATATACACACACACACACACACTCACACACATACATGCACACTCACATACATACACAGTCTAAATATGAAATAATATAGAGAAGGCAGTAAAATTAAGAGGTTTTGGAAGAGGTTTCCTGTAGAAGGTAGGTCTAGCTGACTTGTGGAGGAAGCCTTGGAAGCCAGGAGGTGGAGACGATGAGGCCCAACATTCCATGGATGGAGGACAGCCAGTAAAATGCTGAGAGTCAGGAGACAGACTGTTTTATTTGAGGACCATCAATGAGGCCAATGTCACTGGATCACAGAGTAAGTGTAAAGTGTAGTAAACTACAAGTAAAGCGTAGTAAAATTGGAAAGGTGGAGAGCAGACAGGTTATAAAGTGCCTTGAGTACTAACCAGAGGATTTTGTATTTGATTCTCCCAATGAATGATTGGGAAGGGCAACACGATATATCGGAATTACATTGAATTTGGAACTAAAGGACTTAACTTTACATTTTGGTTTCGCCACATGTTGGCTATGTAACTTGGGTAAATCATTTTCCTCTCTGGGTCTCAGTTTCTTAAGCTGTTCAATGGGAAGAATGGGAATGAGGAAGAGTATTTTAGAGGATGTTGAGTTGATTTTATCTAACTTCATTGTATGGAAGGGACAATTGAGGACCAGAAGAGGGAATATGGTTCACCTAAAATCACAAATAGCGAGTACACATTTGCTCTTTGGTTGTGAATCCAGCATGCTTTCCTTTGCCTCATGTTGCTTCCTTAAGGTTATAGAATGAAACCTATGCACGTTTGTTATATTGGTTATTGTCCCCAAGAAGTCATTCTCTTATTGGCCTCAGTATATCTATGAATGAGTTTCATTGCAATAGTGAATTCTTCATGGCAAAGAAATTTTAAGATCCTCTTGCTGGCCCATGGTAACGTTACTTTTTTTAAAACCTAGTAATAAGGTTTCTCTATAATTAGAGAAATGCTCCCTCTGGTTCTGGTAAATCAGTTGATTTGGATTCACTAAATGCCTACCATTTGCCTATTTATGGTTAGGATATAAAAGAAGCAGAATATGTGATACTTGGCATTAGAAACCTTTGAATTTTCTCTGCCCTTTTGTCAAGATATCAACTACTTACACAATGATTTAAGGTTTGCAAAGAACTTCATATATATTTATCTGGTTTTAGCCTCATCTATGCCCTGTGAAGTATGTACTAAAGATATCACATCAAATACTTTAGGTATCCATATCTTTTTTTTAAGCAATTGGGGTTAAGTAACTTGTTCAAGGTTACACAGCCAGTCATTATTTATGTGTGGGTGCTCATTTTCTGAGGCTGGGACGGATCCTGGGTCATCCTGACTCCAGGGGCCAGTGCTCTTACTCACTGCGCCACCCAGCCTCCTGTAGGGCATCCATATCTTTATCAGTAATTTGCATTAAAGGATAGATTGTACCCTCAATGAATATACAGGCAATATAAAGCTCAAAGGCATATCTCACACACTGTATGACAGAGACAGAACCTGGAAGAATGTGAAAAGTATGAATATTGAAGAAAATCAAATAAGATGAAATTTAATTAGGATAGAAACAAAGTCTTACACATGAGTCCCCAAATCCAGCTTCCTTAATAGAAGAGGAGCAGGTATGGGCAGATAACAAATCATCTACAAATGGCCTCGGAAATGTCGAATACTATAAGCTCCATCAGCAGTTTCATATGGAAGCAAAGCTATATAAAACCTAATGTGATTTGAAGTGTGGTGTACAGAGTTAGGGAGATGATATTCCCCATATATAGAGTATATCTCTAAAATATATGCAGAACATACTTTTAAGATTGTCATTATTAAAATTTTCTCTATCACTTTCATCTAGATAATCAACAAAATAGTCAAACCTTTATTCATAGTGTTTGCCTATTCTCAAGGTATAAGTAGTCACAATGAATATTTAACAACTGACTCTCTCAAGCCAGTATGAGCTGTTCAGCACACCTCCATATGGACATGATGATGTCTGAGGTTTATTTGACCACTAGAACTGTGATTTAGATGTCCACATCTAAAAAAAGAAAAGACGAGTGGACATTACAAGGCAGCATATGGAACTGAGTGAAATCTTGAAACTGTATACTTCCAGTCAGAAGAACTGGGTTTGAGTCATAACTCTACCTTTTATTAGTCATCTGGGCCTCAGCAGTCCTCTTTGGTAAGCCTCTGGGCCTTAATTTTCTCATCAATAAAGCAGGGGAACCAAACTAAATTATCTTGGAGTCTCCTCTGAGTTTAGTGTTAGATTGACTCACTATTAAATTTCTTGTTACCATCTTGAATGATTGGGCCTGTGAGAATGGGGAGACTAAAGAATTTGGGAATGGAGCAGGTGAACGTCACTCTCCATGATGAAAATGCTCATTGACCTTCAACTCAGTTCTTATTGTCTCTTATTGTCACACATCAGACATGTCTTCCTCCTCAGCCCCTACTTTAAACTTATAAAAAACTTATAAACTATAAACTTATAAAAGCATACTTTAAAGCAAAACACACACATTACCATCCCACCCACATTCACATGAAAGCCATGTAGAAATGGAGGGAATATGGGATGAAACATGTTTAATATCTTGATATTTTACTTTGCTTTCTGTTTCGGAGATCTCAGGCCTACCAAGTTTCATTCCCCAACTAAGCCTGTTTCTAAATCTCTGGACTTTGCCATCATGCTCCCAATCAGGTTCGTCCTCCCTGGCTCCTCTTTAGTTCCCTTTTCTGTGTTGTCTTCTTCTGTTAGAGTATGATACCATTAAAAACAAGGACTCTCTCTCTCTCTCTCTCTCTCTCTCTCTCTCTCTCTCTCTCTCTCTCTCCTTCCTTCCCTTCCTCCCTCCTTCCCTCCCTTCCTCCCTCATTCTCTCCTATCTATTTTGCTTGAATTCATATCTCCGTGCAATTTCTCATATATAATAAGTGCTTGATAAATGCTTGTTGCCTTTGCCTGCTCTTTAACTGATACTAGAGTATAAAAATCTTCAGTAGAGAAAGTCTGAGTATTTATTTCAGCTTTATTTCATCTGCTTTTGAAATATCTGGGGAAGCAACCTATCTCATACCCTGATTTTGCCACCCACCTTGACTATTAAAATAAACTCATCATTCACCTCCAGTTGGGCACACAACTGAATTGAATGGGTCATAAATATTTTCATTTCTTAAATATTGTGATGACTCTGTGATCTCATGTGTTCCCTCCAGTGATTCAAATTGCCACCCATCTCTGCTTGTCATTCCCTCAATTGTTTTTGGCTATGTCCTTCTATTATTTAGTCACAGGGTACCACCCAAAATACTGGGGATTTTCTTTTTTTTAATTATATTTTATGTTTGTTATTAGTTTACATTATTCATTTCCACAACATTTTAAGTTACAAATTTTCTCCCTGTCTTTTGTCTACACACCACCCCAAAACAGTGATCCCACTGTATACGCCCTCCCCCAACCTGCCCTCTCCTATATCCTTCCTCATTCTCCCTCTAACTTTCCAGTAGTGCAAGATGGATCTCTATACCCCAGTGCCTGTATATCTTATTTCCCAGTTGCATGTAATAATAATAATGATAATTATATATATATATATATGTATATACATATATTTAAACATTTGATTTTAAAACTTTGAATTTCAGAGTCTTTCCCCTCCTCCCTCATCACCCACCCTTACTGGGAAGATAAGCAAAGAATTTCCTGGAGGATGATTTATAGGTTCTTTTTTTGATCATGGCTTTCAGGTAGTCCTATAATTTTTAAATTGTCTCTCCTGGATCTATTTTCCAGGTCAGTGGCTTTCCCAGTGAGATATTTCACATTGTCTTCTATTTTTTCATTTGTTTGGATCTGTTTAATAGTATCTTGATTTCTCATAAAGTCACTAGCTTCCATTTGCTCCAATCTAATTCTGAAGGAATGATTCTCTTCAGTGAGCTTTTGAGATTCTTTTTCCATCTGGCAAATTCAGCCTTTTAAAGCATTCTTCTCCTCATTGCCTTTTTGAGCCTCTTTTGCCATCTGAGTTAGTCTATTTTTAAGGTGTTATTTTCTTCAGTCAGGTTGTTGACTCTCTTTTCATGCTTTTCTTGCATCATTCTCATTTATCTTCCCAATTTTTACTCCACTTCTCTTATTTGGTTTTCAAAATCCTTTTTAAGTTCCTCTATGGCCTGTAACCAGTTCATATTTTTCTTGGAAGCTTTTGGTGCAGGAATTCTGATTTTGTTGTCTTCCTCCTGTTCCATGCTTTGATCCTTTTTTTGTCCCCAAAGAAGGAATCCAAAGTCAGATTGCTGCGCTTGCTTTGCTTCCTTTGCTTGCTCATGTTGCCACTCAATTATTTGACTTTTGAGATTTTTGCCACAGTAGAACACTGCTTCCAGAGAGGAGAGATTTGTCCCCACCCAATCTCTGGGGTTTTCACAGCTGCCCTCTCAGAAGCCTCTACTGACTCTGGCACACTGGTCATGCACCTAGGACCTCCACCCTAGACAACAATCCAGATCCAAGCAGTTTAAATCAAGAGCAAGCTGCTTCTCCCTCCAGGGGCAGAGGCCAGACTGCACTCCCATAACCCCTGTTCCCACAAAGTCCACTGACCTCTCACTTTGCCTCTTGGCATTTGTGGGTTGATAATTCTGGAAACCACCACAGCTGCTGGTGATCCACTCTCCAGAAGTCCCTCCAGCCAGGACTAGTCGTGGGCACCCTGAGGCTAAAACCTGGTACTCACATGGGGCTGGGCTTTGTTCCTAGCACACTTTGATGTACCCTTCCTTTTGGTCTGCTGGGCAGACTTCAGCAGGAGGTTTGTTTCTCTCTGACACTTTGTGGGTTCTGTAGCCCTAAAGTTTGTTTACAGTCATTTTTTATAGGTATGTAAGGTGTTTATGGAGGGGGTATATGGTCCTGCTTCTATGCTGTCATCTTGGCTCCACCCCCTGGGGATTTTCTTTATCTCCCAATATCACAAAGATACCACTGGTGCTGTCCACAAAAGTCCCTAACAAATGTTGTGTGACGCTCCTATCTTGTTTTTCAACTATATATTTTCTTATTGCCAATCTTTACTCCAGTTCTTATAAGAGATCCTAATTTGTTATAAGTTTTAGCTATGAACCTTTCCATTGAATTCTGATTGCCATGTTGAATTATTTGGAGGCTGCAGCATTCCATTACTTGTGTCCATATAGTAACATTGCTAGGACATTGATATTAAAAACAGAATCAAAAGCTGTCGAGAAATTTAGGGCAAAAATCCCTGGCAATTTCCTTAAACAGATTAAACATTCTCTCTATCTCCTGTCTAATTCTTGGTTCAATTCAGTGTCTACTTGCAATATTCATTGATTATAAATATATGCATATATTTTATGTGAGATATATACACATATGGATATTTCTGAACCAGTAAAACTCATCCATAAGTATATAATTTACTTGTATGTACATAATATATTTGTATAGGTGTGTGTATGCACATATATATATACATACTGATATTCTAATATATATTATATATATACTCTAATATATATAATATATATTATATATATGTAGATAGATAGATAGATATGTGTATATAGATATAATTACCAGGTTTTTCACCTAGGCAAGAGACAATTTCAATCCTGCCTATGCTAATTTAGAAAGTGCCTAGAACGTAGTAAGTACTTAATAAGTTTTTGTTGAATTCAATAAAAAGAAACTGATATAGACACACTGCTTAGGGATTATTTATCCTGTTGAAAGTGGCTACATCAAAAATTAATTTTGAACAAATTCCAATAATCCTTTCCCCCTATTTTGATAGCAGGAATGAACTATTACTGTTTTATATTTACTGTAAGAGAAATGAGAAATAATAATAACAACACATATAGGAATTTAAGATTGGAAAGTGTCTTATGTATTAACTCATTCATTCCTCACAATAACCCTGTGAGGTAGGTATTATCAATATATCCTTTTTATAGATGAAGAAACTAAGGCTGAGAAGTTAAGTGACTTGCCCAAGGTCACATACAGTTAAGTAAGTGGCTCAGATGGAAAGTGAACTCAGGCCTTCTTGGACGCTCAGACGCTCTTCACTTTGCCAGAGAGAGAGAGAGAGAGAGAGAGAGAGAGTCAGAGAGGGAGACAGAGGGAGGCAGAGACACAGAGACAGAGATAGACAGAGAGGGAGAGACAGACAGAGACAGACAGACACAGAGAGACAGAGGGAGAGAACTGGTAGGTAAAGTCTTAAGACTTTAGGAATCTTCTTGTCACAAACCCTATAGGGGCAAGCCATACAAATTCTGTATTCATTTGAAAGGGTGGGAGAGGAGTCATAAGAATATATATTTAGAATGAATGGATAGGGACCCTAGAGGTCTCAGAGTCTAACTTTCTCCTTTTACAGATGAGGAAACTGAGGCTGAGAGAAGCTAACCCTAGTATGGTGTGTAACACACAGACGACATTTAATTAATACTTGTTGACTGATTGTTTAGGTGCATAGAGCGAATAGGTATCTGATAAAGGATTTGAACTCATGTCCAAACTCATGTTTCTATCCACTGGGCCTCCTAGCTGCTTCTAGTAAAGTAATTGTGTGTACATGTGTCTGTCAGTGGTGTGCAGTGCAAGTGGTGGATGATCTTCTAATGGGAGAGCTTATTCCGATGTCAATCTGACATTTTCTTAGGGATTGACTTCTGTTGTTTTTAAATGGATACAGGATTGCTGATCACGAGGCCTGTCACCTTAAATGTTTATTAAATTAAATCGTAAGTGCTGGTAGAGACCTCTAAATTTGGCATGTGAGGACAAAGCCCCAGTCACATGTACTGTTACATGTTTGTGATGGAGGAAAAATGTTTTTTGCTTTTTATTAGTGACAGCCATAGGCCATTGCGAAAAACAAAGAAACAAACAAACAAACAAAAAACGAACAGAATTGAGGACAATTCTATGGTTGGGCTCATCTATTGCTAGCCATTGTGGCTATATATGGGCAGTTTTTTTTTTTATATAAGCAATTGGGGTTAAGTAACTTGCTCAAGGTTACACGGCTAGTCATTATTTATGCGTGGGTGCTCATTTTCTGAGGCCGGATTTGATCTCGGGTCATCCAAACTCCGAGGCCGACGCTCTTACTCACTGTGCCACCTAGCCGCCCCTTTTAGGGCAATTGGGGTTAAGTAACTTGCCCAAGGTCACAGGGCTAGGTTTTTGTTTGTGTGGATTAAGTGTCTGAGGCCAGATCCGAACTCAGGTCCTTCTGACTCCAGGGCCGGCGCTCTACTCACTGCGCCACCTAGCCACCCTGGGCAGTTTTTTAAATGAAATTCCATAAACTAAAGGGTTTCTTCCTTGTTTTCTATCTGAAAATTGTGGTTGCTATTGAGTAATCAGAAAGCAGAAAATTTGTTTTCCAATGATTGAAAAACTCTCTAAACATGTGCCTTTTCACTTTCTCAACTGATATTTGTGGCCTCCCATAAAAAGAGACTCCAAAGTAGTGTATTTCAACTCAATCAACTATTTTTAATAAGTGAATTAATTTCAACAGCAAACAAAAGCCCCTATAAAGCAATGACAGTAAAAGTCTTCATTAAAAAGAATCCCCTCAGGGCGGCTAGGTGGCCAGTGAATAGAGCGTAGGCCCTGGAGTCAGAAGGACCTGAGTTTGGATCCGGCCTCAGACACTTAACCCACACAAACAAAACCTAGCTGTGTGACCTTGGGCAAGTTACTTAACCCCAATTGCCCTCCAAAAAAAAAAATGAATTCCTTCGGTTTCCTGAAAAGGCTCTTCCACCTCTAAAAGTATACCATCCTATGATTAAGCCTAAAAGCAATCCATTTTAATTAATTAAAATACAAAGTACATTGGGTTTAATAATAGTATCATAAACCTAAAGCTGGAAGGAACTCCAGAGAACTTAACCTACCCTAACCTAACCTACCCTACCCTAACCTACCCTAACCTAACCTAATCTAACTTAATTTACCCTACACTAACTTAACCTAACCTAACCTAACCTAATCTAACCTAATTTACCCTACCCTACCCTACCCTACCCAACCCTAACCTACCCTACCCTACCCTACCCTATCTTAACCTACCCTAACCTAATTTACCCTAACTTAACCTACCCTACCTTACTCTACCCTATCCTAACCTAATTTACCCTAACCTACCCTACCCTAACTTAACCTAACCTAATCTAACCTAATTTACCCAACCTAACCTACCCTACCTAACCTACTGTAACCTAACCTACCCTACACTAATCTATCCTACCCTAACCTATTCTAACCTAACCTAACCTAATCTAAAAATACTGTCCTACAAATCTAGCAATGAAGAACTGAGACCCTAGGAGGTTTCATTGCCCAGTGTCACAAAGGGATAGTGAGCGGAGAAATTCAGGGTCTTGTGACTCCAGAACCAATGCTTTTTCTACTGAGCAATACTAACTCCTGATTAATAAGATCATATAATTTCTTGGTCTTTTGTCTCTTCCTATGAAGAATGAGTTTTTTTCCAAAAGACTTGTAAATATCTTAGGTCCTTTCCACTGGGGGAAAAATGATGAGAGTGAGTTACCATCCTGTGTATCTAAGGCAGTCTTTCATGTATCTTTAATATCAAGCTCTCACCTACCTTTTCAGTACTTCTAGATATATTAATATCAAGAAGCCCCTGAGGATTCAGAGGAGGAGCCTCTAGTAGGTGCTGAACTCTCAATCTCTTCTAACACCCATTTGGTTCTAATTGTCTGCAATCAAGGAAGCAGAAAACTGAAACTTATTTTATTTTATTTTTTTAAGGAACATGAGATCCCATTTAAAGTGGGATTGATTTGCTCTCTCAACTATATTGGTTGAAAGCACTGAATCACATTTTTTAAAACCCTTCAAAGCTTATTCCAACTTGCCTTTCCAAGTTTATTTCAGTGTAGCATAGGCTCTAGGATCACTCCACTAAGCCCTATCATTCTTTAACAGCATAGGTTCCTAGAGGACAGTAGAGTAGTTCTTTCTTTAGGGGGTAATCCTGAGGATTACTTTTTAAAGTACTGTCACTTTTGAGCCCCTGCTGGTGTGTTTCCCATTGATTATCTGGTTGCTATCTTATAGCCAACCACAGTTTATTAGTTTTTATTTAAAGGTTTTTGTGAATGCAGTGTTCCACAAATACATAAGGACTCCAGGGAAAGTAAAATTAAGCTTAGAGAGCATGTAGCAAAAGGGTAACTGCAAATTTCTGGTTGGACGGAAGTTCTTCTTTTCTGCCCTGAGGTATGAGTAGTTCCCTGTTGGGACCCGCAGTTCAAGGCCCTAGTAGAGTCCCAAGGCTTCACTCTTCTCAACTTATCTAGTTTGTCTTCTTTCAGTCTTTCTGATAACACAGTCTATAGGACTGAAGAGTGTGACCAATCCTCCCCCCCACCTTCCCACAATCACTCCACCCATCCCTACCCCACTGTCTTTCTGATATGGTGCCAGGAATATGCCTTTTCAAAACATTTCTAGAACAGTTGCTAGAATATTCCAGTGAATCTCATTCTCTGATATACATGAGATCAGAGCTATGTCCAAGTCTTTTAACCAATTGTAATCCATTATGTAATTTGATTTCATCCATTGTCTCAAAATACTACATCTCTTTCCAACTTGATTAATTAGGCTGTTTATACATAGTCTATGCCTTTAATTGAGTCAATAGAGGTATCTGGGAACTATTCATTTTTATGTTACTCCTTTGATTCTATAAATTTCATCTGATTATGCTATCATGCTGAGAGAGGTCTTGTTAGTTACATGGATTGTGTCTGCGGCATGAGGCATATTCCTCTTATCACATAGTATTCCCCTTCTTTAAGGATGGTTCAGCCAAGCTGGTCTTTCTGTTCCTCACATAAGATGTTCCATCTCCTTCTTCTTCCATTTGTACCTTCTACCTGGAATGTCCTCCCTCTTCATCTCAGTCTCTTAGAATTCTTAAAGACTCAACTGAAGTGCCACAGTATGAGATTTTTGTTAACCCCAGCTGCTAGAGCGGTTCCACCTTCTTTGGGTTTTGGGTGTATTTTATATATGCTTTTAAGGGAATGCGCTGTTTCCTCCAAAAGAATATAATTTCCTTAAGGGCAGCAATGGTATAATTTTTGTCTTTGTATTTTCTGTGCCTAGCACAATGACTGAAGCATGCAACTGCTTGACAAATGTAGTTGATGGATTGGTAAAATGAAGGATTTGGATACCATGGATGCTAAGGTCTGTAACAAATCTATATCTTTAATTCTGTGATCATGTAAATAAGCTGCTGATTAAAGCAGCCATTCATTTTGGGATTAGGTGTTAGGAACCTCATTCTATCACCCCTCATATCCCTACATACACACTTGGGAATAAGTCACTGAGTTCTAGAGAGTTGCATAAAATCTGTTAGAACTAGGGATAAGGCTCCTAAGTCCTCCACAAACACATGAGTTCAGAGGAAGGGAAGGATGAATTGGGGAGGTATTCTGGTTTAGACTGGCTCGGGAGAGACCTGATTTCTAGTCCTGACCTTGCTATAAACTGGGTGACTTTGGGCAAATCACTTCCTGTCACCAGAAAAAATAACCATCACAGAGTCGGTCTGGCCTCTCCCAGAATACTAGCGTGGTTGAGGAGTGAATCCATGGCATCAGTAACAGTGTGGTTACTCCCATGATTCCATGATCAAATAAGAAAATATTTGGAAAGTGATTACCTTTCCTGACACCTGATTAAGACTTAAAAATGCTTGTCCCCTTCTTCTTGTCTCCTACCTCCCCCCGACAGCTTCATTTTCTTCACTGGGTAGTATATAATATAATCAATCTCCTCCTACTTCCTGCATACCCTCTTTGCATCTTGTCCTAATGCCATTTCCTCTTCAGATTATCCCTTGCACTACTACCCTGTCCTCCAACATATACACAGTGGGAAAGTCCTTTTCCTCTGACCCAGATGAAGTTGCTTTTAGCACAGTTTTATCAACTTAAATCTATGTGCCTCTGTGGATCTCAGTTTTATCATATGTGAAATGGGCTTTGTGAAGTGACTAGATGTTCTATGATCCCCTTGGACCCAGAATTTATAAGAAAAGTCCTTTATACTATTCCTGGGCCCATCTCCTATGATTTCCTGAATGGTTATCATATTTTCTAAACCAGAAATTGGGACATGTGGTCTTAGAAAGGATACTTGGGTGTGGAATGGGGGTAAAGCCCCATTAAAAAGTACACTTTGTTTCCTCAAAATAGTTTGTCTTGGGAGATCTTTGTGATTGTCTTATGCTTGGTCAACCATATTAATAACAGCTGTTAATGTGTATCTCTGGAACTCCGGTGTATTTCTGTTTAGTGAGGATGTGTACAGAGCACTGGATATTAGATAGGCTACTAGACCTAGGTCAGGAACATTAGAGTACAAAGCCTTCCCTAAATTCCTCACTAAATGAGTGACCCTGGTGGCAATACATCAAAACTTGGTGAGCCTCACTCAGTCTTCCCATCTTTAAAATGAAGACAACAATGATAGCTGCTTCACAAGATCGTTGGGAAGATCAGTTAGAAGAACAGAGGAAGAGTGCATTACAGAAAGTAAAGTGCCCTGTCAATGTTGTTTGGTATTATTGTTGTTGCTCTTATTGGGATTTTTATTATTTTATCAAACTATGAACCCTTACTACTAATGTTGATCTGTAGCCGACTCATACCTACTCTTCATTCATCCATGAATTTCCATGTTTGCCATAGGAGGTCCACCCAGCATGGCTTTGCATTCTTTTGATATTGTTAGGACACTAAGGAAATATATAATCTACCATTGGTGTTCTTTACTTTCACCATGTCAGTATCCTCCCTTCCATTTTGGACATTTGTGACGGAATTAATGAAAAGATTATATTAAACATTTATGCTAACATAGCAGCACTGCTCTAAGGGTTGGGGATGCATATTCATCTCTCTGATGACATCCTGAAAAGCTCTTCTGCAAGTTCCTTCTTTGTAATATATTACACACTCTTTATTGTCCATTGGGTGGCCTTCCACTTCTCCTTGGCCCTTTGGATAATCCTCAGCTTTGCTTTTGTGGAGATAATTATGATGTTCCATGACTCAAATGCGTCTTTTGGAATTGAAAGGAGTCGCCTGATAATACCTTGGTATTGGAATCAAAGAAGGGCAGTATCACAGGGAAATAAACAGGATTCTGGAGAACAAAGACATAATTGGGACCCCCTTTCCACTGGACATTTTGAATGTCCTTTTGAATATTAAGTATATAAAAAAGAAACATAGGCTATATAAAAATTGTACATATGATTGTGATTTAACACAAACTTAAAATAGAATCAAATTACATAGAAATACTTGACTATAGTGTACATGAAAAAAAGATACTTATTTTGGAAGGGGTATCCTGATTTTGCATGCTTTGAGGTGAATTAGTGGAGAAGACATTAATGAATAATTTCCAGATAATCCGGGGGAAATGGATGTGGCAGTTTCCATTTCTTACTAATACTCTTCCTTCTTTTCATCCGAACCAACTCTCAGTGATGACTCCAATTTCTATTAACAACATCATTAGCTTTGGCTACTTCCTTGACCATTATATCCAACCAGTCATCAAGTAATGTGATTTCTTCCTTTATTTACATCATTTGTTAAAATCTCTCCCTCCCCCATTTCTACAGCATCTTTGGTTCATATCCTCATCACCTCACATGTATTTCTTCAACAACCTCTTAGACAACCCTTTCCTTTTAAATCTCTCATGTATCTTATGCACTACAATCAGGGTAATCATCCTAAATCATTGCTTTCATTATGGCATTTCTCTGATCAAAATACTTCAGAAGTTCCCTTGTCTAGAGTATAAAGTCTTAACTCCTTTGTTGATATTCAAGGCCCTTCACAATCAATCTCCAACTACCTTTCTAGTCTCACCCACAACTAGTTATCTTCTCGTCTATATACTGACACTTTGAAGTTCTTTGATTCTATCAATATGCTTTGTGCTTTCCAGACTCCAGGTTTTTGCTAGATCACTCTAATACTGTGATCTCTCAATTTTTCCTTTCAATTCTTTTACCCCTTATGTTGGCCATATGGACTTAGAGATGTGTGTGTGTGTGTATGTGTGTCTGTGCATATACACATATACACATATCTATCTATCTATCTATCTATCTATCTATCTATCTATCTATCTATCTACCTGGTTATCTACCTACCTAACCATAAAATTCAATATAATATCCAAAAAGATTGTACTAGTCTGGAACAATTTTTTTGGTTGTTATATTGAATTGTTTATCTTTTGTTATTTCTATTCTCTCTCATATTTACCTTTTGTACTCCCAGTTAGAATATCAATTTTTAAGTGAGTATTTATATTTGCTACATTTTATTCCCTGCAGCATATTATAATTTAATCTAATCAATTCCACATTTAATAACACCTACTATGTGGAGAACATTGAGTAAGGTTCTGGTGATACAGAGAGAGAACCAAAAACTGTTTTTCCCTCAAGAAGATTAATATTCTATTGGGGAAGGAAGGATAAAATATGGATAGGTAAATACAGAAATAAATAAAAAAGGATAAATAAATACTTGAAAACCACTTGTATCCAACATAAGATCTAGTGCAATACCTTGTATATGTTGATTGTATAACCTTGTATAGGCTAATTAGGTTGGTATTTATTTGATTTGAAAAACTTGGTGTTTACCTCTCATGTACACAATAGCTCATATTTCTAAAGCACTTTAAGGTTTGCAAAATTCTACAAAAAAAACCCAAAACAACAAAAATTTGTGAATTCAGCAGTTCAGTTGACGTCATTTCCCTTTTATAGATGAGGAAACTGAGGTTCAGAGGGATCAATTACACACTTACTCGAAATGTAAGCTTCTGTTTGGGTTGTGAGCTCTTTGCCTTTGCTTAGGGTTCCACATACATGTTTGTTTCTCTTGTAATAAATCTAGTTGCAATGCAATGTCTCGTGGACTTGTGATAGTATCTTTGGTTAACAGTATATGTGTATACACACACACACATATATATACATATATACATATATATATGCACACATATACATGCACACACATATATGTTGAGGATATTGGATTATATGACCTATAATATCCATTCTGTTTCTAAAAATATGATTATGGGTCTTCTATCTTTAAGAACAGAGATGAAATGACTGTTATATAATGTGACCTGTAAGATTTATATGCTACTTTTTGTTGGGAGTCAAATAAACTTGTCAAATATCTGTAAACTTTTTTCTCTATTCTTATTGTATATGTACATGTTGTGGTTACTCACAATAAGAAAACAACTAATTAAAAGAAATAATTTCTGAGAGACAAAAATAAGTCTTTTCGATTTTTTAAATGCTGACACTTCTTTCTTTAGTGACTCTGCCATTATGATTTATTTTGCACTTAGGTTCTAGCCATATCTGCTTAGCATCCAACTTCAAGTTGAAGTTTTTTGGGGGACGGGCTTGTTTATTTTAATAAATCCAGGACTGACAGCTATATAATTATTTCAAATAATATTTTAAAGGAATTGGCTGGTTATTCAGCCTGTTACTTTGGTGGTGAGACTTTTAAAAATATAATAGGATGGTAAAAATCGAATATCATGGAATTAAAAAAAAAGTTGTTTAAACATTCTGGACAGAGGAAAAACCTATTACTCTTTTGGCAAGATATCCACAATGCACTATGTGGGTTTTAAGTATATCATCTTTTATTCAAAACATGGCAGTTGATTGAAATAATCAAAACTAAATTTGTTTTCTAAATCGTTAATTACATTTTAATAGCAGCCTGGATACTGCTGCTGGTACCCATGAAATGGGTAATAACACAGCGACACTTCCAGCCTTCTTTGACATTGGTTCTCTATTAAAGCTTGAATCAGCTTCTATGGGAGTTTATTGCTAGTATTATAACTCTGTGCTAGCAGCAGTGGTGTGGCATGTTATAGATTCCCTTAATCTTAAGTAGCTCTAGAGGTGCTGAAATTATTCTGCCCTTTATGAGTGCAGAGACCATAGAGGAAGAAAAAAGGATTAGGGGAGGGTAGTGTGTAACTGGAGAAATAAAACTGGAAATAAACATTCATGAACAATGAGCCTGTATGCTTATACCCATCACTGTTCTAAACGGGTCTCTCTCACTTGTCTGGGATCAGAATTGAGAACTAAGAATTGAAAACGGTACCTTGGACAGGGATCAAGCCCCAAGAACTAGGGCAGGGACCTTAGCATTCCTAGATTCTCCTCTGGGATTTTGAATATTCACTGTGTAGACCCATGCTCTCTTCCCCAGAGAACATTCTTTTGTTTTGAATAGGCCCTGTGGGTGCAGAGACACTTACAAAAGTGAAGAAGGTGGGGAGGGGAAGGGGATGGTGTGCAGCTGTGTATGAAACAATGCTCATTCTGTGTATTTTATTCACTGATGCATAATTTTTGATGGGGGAAGATGCATAAGTCATTGGCTACTTGAATTAGTTAGGGAACATCATTCAGAAATATCTCCCCCAAACATTTCAGCAGTTATAAGACTTTTGAGTTAAACATCTACTTTTGGAAGGCAGATACCTACTGGGAAGGTTAAATTATTGACTATTCACACCTCACTCTCATTTACCTTGATCATAAGATTTGGTTCAACAAACATTTCTTAAGTGCTTACTCTCTGCAAGACACTGTGTTGGGTGTTGGGATCACAAAGACAAAAAATTGGTGCAGATCCTCCTCTTGGGAAGTTTTCATTTTATTGGAAGAGAGAGGACAAGAAGGAAGAGATAGAGCCAGTGTAACAACAAGGAAGTGTAATAACAAGAAAGTGTATGATGGTGCAAAGGAGAGATTCAAATAAGATTCTCTTGAAAAATTTATGGAAGAAAATACTTTCAGGTGAAATAAACAAGGAAGACTTCAAAGAGACAGTGTCACATGAATTTAAACTAAAGGGTTCATAAAGACTCTGAAATATAGGAATGAAAAGGGAGTAAATCTCAGACAAGGAGGTAGGGAGCTGACTGTTTGCATCTAGCAAGGATATGGCATGTGTACCAAATTCAGGGAAGAGCTAATTTGGCTAAAATGTCCAGTGCATTAAAAAAGGGAGTAGTCCCACAAGATATCGCTTCCTCCAATCTGCTCTTCTGGGAGGGTGGGTAGGGGAAAAACAGGGGGGGAAATAATTGTAACTCAAAATCTGGTGGAAATGAATGATGTAAAACAGAAGTTAATAAAGCATTTGTTTAAAAAAAATAAATATTAAAAAAAGGGAGTAGTGAGAAATTAAGAATGGAGAAGTAGATTGGAGCCATATTGTGGAAATGTTTAAATGACAGGATAAGGGTTTGTATTATATCCCAGATTAAGGCAGCCACTAAGGGCTTTTGAACAGGGGACTCTTTCAACTTCTTTCTCTCCATCTTTATAAATGGGAATTCTGGAATACAGGTGATGCTGGGTTATGGAAGGTCAGAGGCAGTTCTGGTAGATTCTACCAATCTGGAAAGTCTTCAAGTATGGGCTGGGGAAGTGGTTATGTGTCTGTCATTGGTCTGAGAGACCAACTCAACTTTGTCTAAAGAAGTTAAATACCACATGGGTCAACTTAGATAGATCTAAGTTGATTTCTCTGCTTTACAGGACCTCTTAAATACATCTTACTGAATCTCCTGAATCAAGGTACAAGGGCAAGGTATTCAGGTGAGGAATTCAGCATTCCTGGAAAGGACCAAATGGGAGCTCACACAATTCCAATATAAGCTACAAAGGAACCAGCATATAAGAAGTTAGCCAGCCTAGATCTAAAAGACAACTCTAGAGTCATGAACTGACAAAATTCAAGGCAGGAAAGGTCAGGTCAGCACATTGTTTAGATTAATTGGAATCTTTTTGCAAAAATAATCTGACTTGATGGTTTAAAAGGAATATGTAGAATGTCAGGATACAGAGATGGGATATAATAGATAACAGAGAAGGAAAGTAGCAGTCAGGGAGGAGGGAGGAGAAATGAAGGAAAACAGGCAAACTGTTTCACTCCATGAATCCGCAATCTGTTAATAAGCCTTTACTATATTCCTGGCACTGTATTAAAAGTTGTGGATGTAAAGATAAAACTGAAAGTCTTTCCTTATTTAGATGGCTATATCCTATTGGGGGAGATCACATGATCATATATAAGTATATACATAATATACAAAACGAATGCAAGGTAGCTTGGGAAGGGATGGAGGGCATTAGCAGCTGGGGCAAGGGTGGGCAGAGATCAGCAAAAGCTTAGCTTAATCTAATTCCAATATTCACATTCTATACTCAAAGGGTATCCAGTATTTTACTGTATCACCACTCCCACCCCAAAATCTGTCTCTCTACTCAATAAATGACTAATACCTTCTTTCCCCAGAGCTTCTTGAAGCCAGTTTTCAGTGTTCTACATTATTGCCTTGGGTAGTTCACGGAATGCCAGGATTGCTTTTCTATTACTTTTGCATGGAAGGAAGGATAAGCACTTTGAAAATGGGGAAATTGGCAGCTTTAAAAAAAATCCAAGGCCTGTATCAGCATTAGAATAGGAAAACATTTGAGTCACAGGCTTACTGGAAGAGTGAGTGGTTAATAGGCGCCTTTGTCAAGTCTCCCAACTAAGCTGTATCATTTTCTATACATGCTTAAATCTCTTAATTACAAAGCAACTTTAATTATACATAAAGTGTGCCTCTTCAATCATGTTTTAATCACACATGGAAAAAAATCAAATTTGTCCCAAAGTTATTTTCTGCATTTCAATTTTGATTTTTGGATTCTAGCATGCTCTGTGAAAAAGGAAAAAAAATACATTAAGCTAATGTTTATGCTTTCACATAATCCCACACTTCCAGGGCAACACTTAAAATATTCAGAAGAGCCTCACAAGAGGGAGTAGTTTAATTCTGTTGTTGACTCACAGCCATTGTTCTTCACAGTTACAACTCCTTGGGTGTACAGTACATATGGTCACTTGTTTTCTCAGTGTACAGAGTGATAATGCATTAAAATTCAGGCTAGGGGTATAGGAGATGCTGTGCATTTGGTTTTAAAACACATGTTTTGGAGGATGCAATTCCTTTGGCAAAGGGAGAGAACAATAGCCCTGAGGGAGAATCTGTGCTCTGACCAGGCATTTGTGGAATCCTTCATTTGACCCACCCTTCTAAAATTGTCAACTTTTGTTGATTGTCATGACTGCTGAGGTTTCCGTCATCAAGGTGAGCATGATCATATGTAATTTAATAGAGCACAGTCATCATGGATTGGGGAGATGCCCTTTCACCCTTCGTGGAATAGCTCTCTAGTCACTAAATAATGGAGTTGTCATCATGATCAGGGATGGCACTGATCACCTTTCACTTTCACCAGGTTCTGATTTCTGTTCTGTCTTTTCTCTCTCTCCTCTCTTTGGTAGTAAATGGAATTTGAGGACTAAGATAGATCACATGTAGGGTAGGATTTAATGAGTGTGATAGGATTGGCTTGTGACTAACCTGATTAGGATAATATGGGGCAAGTTGGGAAACACAGCATTAATATCTAGAAGAGGCTATAGACATTGTCTGGTTCTACCACTATATTTTATGTATAAGAAAAGTGAATCGTAAGGCAGGTTAAGTCACTTGTCCAGGGTTATACAGCTGGTTGATGACCTCAAAAATCTGAGATCTTTCCACTCTACCTACCCTGCTCTTTACCATATTTAAGACAACAAGCTTAAAAACCTTGAATTTCCCAGTACTTCTTATATTTCTTAAGCATGAAAAGCAAGAGATGGTACTCAAGATGAGTGCCAGTCCTGGCCATATGGAGGTTTTAAACATGATCTCTAAGCAGTCAATCAGCCAACAATCATTAATAAGCATTTATCATGTTCCAGGCTCTAAGCTAAATACTGATGATACAAAGAAAGGCAAAAAAATGTTCCCATTCTCAAGGGACATCCATTTTAATGGAGTGGGGTGGGAATAACATGTAAATAGCTAGGCAATCACAAGATATGTGTAGAAAAAAGTATATGGAAAGTTTTCTTAGAGATCAAGACACTAGAAGCTGAAGGGGGTTACTTTTTCAAACCTTTGTTTCATTCCAGGCATTTCCCTAAGCACTGAAGACACAAAGACCAAAATAAAAATTATCCCTGCCTTCAAGGTGTTTGTATTTTATTGGAGAGAACAGGATCAGAAGCTGTAAGAGGTGGTGCTTATATAAGCATAAGCATGTCTGCTCTTGAACAGAGGCTGCTTTAATAATCTTTTTTTGAATAAAGTCATGGCAGACAGAATAGCTGTCTTCGAGTATTTGAAAGTCTGTCAAATCAAGGAACATTTAGACTTGTTCTGTTTAGCCTGGAGGGCAGAGCCAGAACAATAGATACTGGTTGCAAAGAAGTGAATTTAGGCTTGATATAATTAAAACTTCTGAACAATGAGAGCTGTCCAAAAAAGGAATAGGATACCCCAAGAGATGCTAGGAGACTGGATAACCACTTGTCTGGTACATCATTGAGGGGAGTCCTTTTAATATATGGATTGGCCCAGGTGGCCACCAATGTCTTTTACAACTCTCAAATTTTATAATCTTGATGAATAATCATAGACTTATATGCCTTTTGTGTGTTCTAAAAAGTTTTATGATTCTATTTTTAAATTTTAAAATAGGCCCCATTCATTTAAATCTTGGAATACTTGGTGACTGATTAATGCAATTATAAATCTGGTAACAGTTACCCAGAAGGACCTATGGTTAAAGTCTGGTAAGGAACAAGTGGACCTAGAGTTTATTTATCTTTCAAAGTCCATGGAGGTGAAGAAGACTTGAACCAAAAGACTAGATGTTTCTCATTATAATTTTTATAATGGGAAAATTACAGGAACAAATAACCAAGAAATGAATTTGCATGTACCTTCCAAGGGCAACCAGCAATGAGTAAACATTGACAGGGTTAGGAATGACTCAGTGTCATGTGGGTGGAAGAAGGACAGACCAAATGATGTTTCACAAGGGCCAAGCATACTTAATACTTTTGTAAATGACTTGAATAGAAGATGGGCATAAATGTTTTCTGACAACACTAAAACCAAGATGTCCTTCCAGTCTTACTGTAACTGTGATTGCCATTGAACTTCAGCAAAAGTTGGGCTCTATGAAGGAAAGATTTGCTTGAAGTATTTGAACTTTTCCTACCTCCTTCCCCCAAAGCAATTTCAAAGTCAAGGTCACAAAACTATCATAATAACCTATTTCCTAACTTATTTTGTGTTTCCCTAGACAATCAGCAGAAACTAGGAGCTCAAATGTCCTGGATTCAGGTACATTATATGGGAGAGAATCTGATCTTACACTTTTTTTTATCACAGCTGCACTAATAATTTCAGGTGTCTGTGTGTGTATGTGTGTGTGTGTGTGTACATGTGTGTACATATGTGTGTTGGGTGCACCCAGAAGCTCTTTGTCCCATATAATCTTTACAGCATCATCCCAATGTCTAGCCAGGGGTCCCATGTCACCCAACCTGCCACATACTGATCCATTAATTCTCTAATGAACTTGCTTTTAACATCCACTGAATCCACTTTACCCAGAACTCACTTCCTACATCCATCCTTTTATTCTCCAGTTCAACTTATGATGACATCTACTCTGACCATAATCAATGGTTCTTCACTGATGTGAAGCAACATAAGGTAGGGAACAGAGTGATAAACTTTGACTGGGTTCAAATCTTGTCACTGGCACCTACTACCTGTATGAGACTGAAAATACTATTTATCCACTCTTCATTTCAGTATTCTCATTTGTAAAATGAGAGGTTGGGCTTAATGGTCTCTAAAATTCCTTCTAGCTCTAAGTGTATGGATCAAACTTCAATCTCCGAATCAACATCTTAATACTTTTAAACTGCTGCCCAGAATTACATGCACCTACCTTCCCCCATATCTCCAGTATACATATATACATTTCCTTTTTGTTCTCCTTTAAGGGACTATACCTTTGCAAAGTGCAGTAGAGAGAGCTCTGCATTTGACATCAGACCTTTGGCCAGATCCTTAACCTGTATGGATTTTAGTTTCTTTACATGAAAATTTATATGGTTGAAGCAGATGACTCTTCTAACTCAAAATCCTATTATTCTAAGATTGAAGACTTCCGAATCACCTGACCAAAGACAGAACCCAATTCTTACTGTCATTCAAAAGGGATGTATATATGGTTCTAATATGTATTTTCATCAGTGGCAAGTAAACTCATTTTTGGAATTATAAATGAATAGAATTTATGAAGGACCTCATTCATTTTGTTTAAACCAAGAACTCATACTTAGCACTTTTCATGCTGAAGGTACCATGTCTTAGATAGCTAAGGTTACCAGAAAAATGTATGATTTATTATGACCTAACTCTAGTATTCCTTTAAAAGTCCAAAGAGGGAAAAAGTATGGGAATTAAATTGCAGGGAATTGTATGTGTTGAATAAATGAATCTAACAAAGAGTGTATTAAGAGAAGGATGAAAAGAGTCAAGAGGGAAAACAGAAGAGAAGAAATGCAAGAATAGAGACAGAATGAAGTCCTGGGAATGCTTTAGAAGTATCATCAGTACCGTAGTGCAGAAGAAGGCATAAAATTGATTGCCATGGAATTGCAGGGTCTTGGGACTTATAGCTGAAAGGGATTTTAGATTATCATCATAAAAATGAACTTGTTATTCTGAGGAATTTTCCCTGTGAGAACCTATTTCTAATTACCTAAATAAGGTCAATGGTAAGGGAGGTTTCATTTTTCCTAAATTTGTTTCATAGGCAATGTTTATTCTATAAAATTAGGTAAATTATATATTAGGATACCGAGCTCCAGTCCCACATCAACAACTCCATGCAAGACATCTCCATTTAAATGTCCCACAGGAATCTCAAACTCAACATCTCTAAAACAGAGCTTCCCATATTCCCCACACTACTCTTAAATAAAAAAGAAATCCTCTATACTTGCATGATTCTCATGTTGGGGGCACCGTCATCTTTCCAAGGCACTGAGGTTTCCAGTTTCAAGTCATCCTTTGTTCTACATAACCCTCACCCATCTTATCCAATCAGTTGCCAAGTCTTGTCAATTCTGTCTCCAAAACACTTCTTGAATCTGGAATTTTCCCTGTCCTCTTTCTGTCACCACCATAGCAATGGCTTCCATTACCTCTCACTTATATTATTACAGTAGCCTCTTTATTTGTCTCCTGGCTTCCTCTCTCTCTCTCTCTCTCTCTCTCTCTCTCTCTCTCTCTCTCTCTCTGTCTCTCAGTCCTTCCCTCCCTCCCTCTTCCTCCTGCCTCTCCCTTTCCAATCTTCATTCCATACATCAAAATAATCTTCCTAAGACCCAAGTATGACTATTTTATTCACCTACTAAAAATCTTCAATGGCTTCCTATTTTTTTCTATTTCTTCTAGGATAAATTACATGGCTTCCTATTTTTTCTATTTCCTCTAGGATAAATTACAAACTACTCAGCTTGACATTTAGGGGTGTGCACAATCTGGTTCTCAATGCATTTCCAGATTTATTTCATGCTAATCCCTTCCTGCCTTTCCTCCCTCCCCCACTACATGCCCATCAGTCTGGACCACTCTTGGTTCTCAGAACTCGTGTTCCATTTCTTTCTTCCAAGACTTGCACAGGCTGTCCTCCATGCTTGGAATGCTCTCTCCCCTCACCTCTGCTTCTTAAAATTTTTATCCTTATTCTAGGCTAAGCTTGGGAACTTCCTGCTATGGGAAACCATTCCTGTTTATTCTATTTATAAAACATTTCTCCCTTCTCAGATTATCTTGTTGTTACTTATGTATTTACACTTTATATCCCCCAATAAGCTCATTGAAGGCATCAATTTCTTTTGTGATTTTTTTCTCTCCAATGCCCAAAATAATGCCCAGCACATAATTGCCACTTAATAAAAGCTTGTTGAACTGGAATTGGACTTTGACTGATGAGTTGTAGCTTTTAGTTTCATCTCCAGAGTACCACATACCATTTATTTACACTGTACAGGCATGTTCAAGGATAAAGGAGATAATGAATATATAGGAAATTGCTTGTCCCTTTTCAGGGGAAAATCCCTCTTTAAATACAAACACCCTCCCTCATCAGCATTTTGTTTTATCATGAGCAGCCTAGGACCACTGCAAGAATGCCCAGCTGTTTTAAGCTTTGGGAGAACAGCTGCTTCTAGCATCATGACTGGAACATGGTAGAAGCTTAATTGATGCTTGTTAAATTGGAATTAAGCCCCAGAGTGACACACCTATCCTATAGCCACCAGAATAAGCTACAGATGATTTTTTCAGGTTCTTTCCTTAGTCTTCTTGTAGTTCAGTAAGGATTTAGGCATGATGAACTTTGAACATGGGATATTAATTAATAGATTCTCCAATTCTCATCATCCAGAGACCTGAACTCTGTTACTTGCTGGCTATATAGTATTGGATGAATCACTTAGTCTTTCTGAATCTCATTGTCCTTATTTGGAAAATAAATATAATACCATCAATGCTTATAAAAGGTTGTGAAGAAAATACTTTTCAAATTTTCCAGTGTTGCATAAATATATTTTAGGGGATGCACCAACCCAACATGTATCAAGAGTCAAAGTTCTCACCCTGTTTATTATCTAAATATGTATTATTCTTGAGCATACCTATTTTAAATCATATAACATTTTCTTATCTAGAACACAAAGGAAGAAAATAAAGCTCTTTTGAAGTGATATAACCTTAGTCAAATAGCATAACTCATTTTTCATAAATCACCACCATCTGGTATCTTCTGGTTAAAAACCAGGATGGCTGCCAAGAGAAGATAGCCAAGGACTCTGTGTAACACTAATGTCAGACTTCTATACAACCAGGGATCTGGCTATTTTTTTCTTGGTTGCAAGGGGGAGGAGAGAGGAAGAACATCTTACTATTGACTCAGATCTACTCTACTTAGCCACCTGAAATTTTCCCACCTGCAAGGATATGGGGTATGTACTTTTACTGGGCTATTATGCTTTGGTACCTGTGTCAAAATGAAGTTTTATTGATAACAATAAATTGTTAGATTGAGATCCAGTAGGGCTAGAAGGGGAGAAGACCACAAGTGTCACTGGTTGCTAATGAGGAAAAATTTCCTCCATAGCTTTATTGATACAAAGCATAATACTATTGGAATTAGCACATAGTGAGAATCCAGAGTCTGCTAACATCCCCCTGTGAATACTTCCCAGCATCACAATTCCTTGGAAAGGACACCCTTTACTTTCTTTTTACCAAGACTGGACCTATTCATTCATTCATACTTCATCATGTTTTAGCAATCTTCCCCTATATCCACTTCCTCTCCATGGGATTTCATTCAATTCCTTCCCTTTTCACCTGATCCTTAAGTATCAAAACCTCTGGAGGGGACTTTCTCTTATAAACAGTGATATTTATAGTCATCTCCCCTTCACATCTTCCAGGGCCTCAATCTCCCAAAAGGATTTATCAAGAATATTAGACTGGAACCCAAAAGACTGCTTGACTTGGAATCAGAAAATTCTTCATTTAAATGTCAAGACTCTTAGAACCTTGGTTGCTCTGGGTAAATCACTTAACTTCTCTGAAGCCCAGTTTCTTCAGTAGTAAAATGAGGTTTGGACTTCACTTCTAAGAATCCTCCCAACTCTAAATCTATGGTCCCATGACTGATAATGCTTCTTCAGCAATAATCCCCTTCACTGCTAGGCAGGAGTCTGTACTGGCCTGTCTGGGAATTCATCCTGCCCATAAGTAGTAGGTCTATAGAAATATACAGAGATAGTCCTACTAATTGGGCCTAGGACTTCATTGATATAGGAAAGTACTACCAATGTAGATTGGTATCTTTTCTATAATTTATAGTCTAAGAGGTGTACCTTGAATCATTGAGAATTCCTCTCACTGAGTAAGAATGCTTTAAGTGACTTACCCAAGGGCCCACAGCCAATATATGTCTCAGGTGGGATTCAAACCTACACTTTCCTGACTTTGAGGCTGACCCTTCATCCATTATGCTATGTTGCTTCTCTAGATACAGGTATGGATATTTGTTTGTTTGTTTCCCTGAGAGAATTTAAATTCTTTGAGGTCAGGAGCTATTTTAAAAAATATTTTTTGTGTGTTTTTAGCACCTAGCACAGTGCCTGGGCTGCAGTAGGGTCTTCATAATTGCTTGTTGATTTATTGATTTCAACTTCTAAGTATTTTTGACTCTCTGTGTTCTGTAGGAGAGAAAATCAGTTTCAGGCAAGAGTTAGGGAGAGAGTGGGAATGAAGCTAACAACAATGGCAACAAACCCTAGTTTTCATTAGAACAATGCCTTGCTGCATAGAGAAACAGATTGACGAATGTAAGTCTGACTGATGCTTCCTGAATAAGTCCCCTGGAAGAAACTATTTTAGGAAAATTTACATTATTGGATAGTCTACTCCAGAAGATGTTTCTATGTGGTCCTTGGTGCAGCCTTTACATGATTTCCACAGAATAATGAAAACATCATGAAGGAGAAATTTCCAGTGATATGCTTTAAAATTAGGTGGAGTGAGGTTGAGATTTTCTTGCTTTGATTATGGGACCTACCTCTGACTGCAACGGATAAATCCCATTTTAAGGAAGCATTGTGGAGACACAAATAGTGTCTATTGTTGTCTTCTTGTCACTACAGTGAATAATTTTGTATAATAGATGTTTGATCTTACTTCTGTTTATGTTGAACTCACTATAGGAAAGTTCCTGATCTAGTGTAATTTACCCGATAGTTAGGAGGTGAGGCCAAAAAGTAAAGGCATGGAGAGAAAAGTGGAAATGGTTTCAGGGGCAAGTTTCATGAGTCTGCTGAGCCACGAGGCAGAGTTAAGACTTTGGTTACACTTACTTGCCTCCCCTTCTAACTCACAAATACCCCACTTAGAAAAAAATATCCATAAATTCTGCACCCCAATACCCAACTAAAGAGAAATATCTAAACTTTGCATTCCCATCACAAAGCAGAGGGCTGTCTTAGGTTTAGAGAAAACCTGAGTTTGAATTCGAGTTCATTTAATGATAAACTAGGGTATTAGTTTTGTCTGACTTTTCATGACACCATATGGGGTTTTCTTGGCAAAGAAAATGGAGTGCTTTTCCATTTCTTTCTCCAGTGAACTAAGGCAAATCAGAGGTTAAGTGAATTGCTCAGGGTCACTCAGTAAGTGTCTTTGTTAAGTTTTGAACTCAGATCTTCCTGACTCTAGGCTGAGGGATCTACCCACTTCACCATATAGCTGCCCTCAAAAAAACTATGTATAATTGAACAAAACAATTAACTTCTATGAATCTTAATTTAATTATATGAATCAAGGGAAGAGAAAGTGCAGTACAGTGTAAAGTGAAATGGATTTAGAGCAGGAGAATCTGGGTTCTAAATATCAGCTTTTCTACTTATTACCTGAGTGACCTTGTTTAAGTCACCTACTTAACTCTTTTTCTGTAAAATGAGGGGACCAATTTAATAATCTGAAGTTCTTTCTAGCTCTAATTTCTATCATCTTAATTTTTTTTAAAAAAGTTGAAGCTGAAAAGGATTGTAATGGCATTTGACATAAAAATACCTTCATTCTCTACTTCAATATTTTCTTAAACATTGTCAAGCAACTTCAGCATCCAAAAGACTTCATTAATTTATTTTTAAGGTACTTGAGCATAAATATCCCTTCATTAACCACATTAATGCAGTGGCAGAGGTAAAATTCTTTCCTCTTTAGTAAAGAAGAACAGAATACATCCATATACACACATGCACACATACACATATATAGACACTTAAATAGGCGTGTATTTCCAATTTTAAGTCAGTATAAGAATTTCATGAATGAATGAATGGATAGATGAATAGATGGATGGATGGATGGATGGATGGATGCAAAAGCTTTGTTAAACCATTACTATGAACCAAACACTATACGAAGCTCTCATGACACAAATTTTTTTTATTTTTTTTTTTTTAAAGCAATTGGGGTTAAGTAACTTGCTCAAGGTTACACGGCTAGTCATTATTTATGCGTGGGTGCTCATTTTCTGAGGCCGGATCTGATCTCGGGTCATCCCAACTCCGAGGCCGAGGCTCTTACTCACTGCGTCACCTAGCCGCCCCTTTAGGGCAGTTGGGGTTAAGTAACTTGCCCAAGGTTACACGGCTAGGTTTTTGTTTGTATGGATTAAGTGTCGGAGGCCGGCTCCGAACTCAGGTCCTTCTGACTCCAGGGCCGGCGCTCTATTCACTGCGCCACCTAGCCGCCCCCTCATGACACAAATTTTAAAAATCGTCATAGACTCTGCCTCAAGGAGCTTATATACTAATGGAAAAGGCAGCCCAAAGGTTTTCCCCATTCTTTCTCATCTTCTTTCTCCTTCATTTTCATTTCTACTTCTCTCTCACATTATTCTGCTACTCTGCATTCTTGTTAAATCCCTCTGTTCTGTTCTTCCCTTTCCCTCTTTTCTCTTTCTATCCCTCTATTTTCTGTCTAATTATTCATATTTTCTCTTTCCTTCTTTCTCTTCTGATTATCATAGTCAAATGAATAACTTGCCAAGGCTATTCCCTTGTCTCCCTCACTAACATTTATACTGAATTTGTTTTTTTCTTATTATAAAAGTTATTTGCATATTATACATATTTACAATACTTTTCCTAACAGCAAACTAAACAAATGATTTTGGAGAAATATAGACTCTTAGTACTGGAACATTATAGTCTCTGGAGGAGGGAAGTTGTGGATATACCAAAAGGTACTGTGGATGTTCATGGTGGGCATGAACAAGCAGTATTGGAGAATGTGTGTGTGTGTGTGTGTGTGTGTGTGTGTGTGTGTGTGTGTGTGTGTGTGTGTGTGACTTAAAAGGAGATGGGCCAGTCACAAAGAGAGAGTGAAGGATGATATGCACATTTTTCAGGCTCTCTTAATATATGCACAATTTATATAGACTATGTAGGAAGCCAAAAGGACATTGGGTGACTTCCTTTGGTGAAGACATTGGTGGGGGGAGTAACACAGGATTAGTAGGCATGGAGAGAGGGCAATTGGTATCATTTGAGTGAGTAGCCATATCAGTGAGATCATAGATTCATATCAGGCTTTAACAGAACTTAAGAGCTCCAGAAACAATTACACTTCAGTTTCTCACAGATACAATTAAGGCAGATTTTCTTTCTCCCTTATTCCTTATTTATTTTGTATATAATATTTAGATTCTATTCTCTTTTCTATATTGTCCTGTAATATCTAGCCAGGTCTTTACTGACTCTTGCATACTTATGTGCTTTAATATTTGCTCTCCCCGGGAGTTTTAATATCAAGATCATATGTATTTGTTTTTCCTCTTTAACCCTTTCTTTGTATCTTTCCCTTTCTTCTCCATAATTATTGCACACTAATTCCAGAAGCTTTACTTGCTTGAATATTTTGAAAACAGGCACTGCTAAGGGTCTCTTCTTCCCCCATTGCTGACCTCCTCTTGAGAAGGAATGGTCTCTTCTCTCCTGGAACTCTTTGTTAGCTTTCACCCAAAGGTTATTTTAAAAATCACATGTGCCAGTTCCTCGATGTAGATCAGATGGGTGATGTCACCCATAGGTTATTTTAAAAATGCCATGTGCCAGTTCCTTGATGTAGATCAGGCTGGTGATGTCACCCATAGGTTATTTTAAACATCCCATGTGCCAGTTCCTTGATGCAGATTAGACTGGGACCCAACATGAGCCACATTGTATGCAAAGTATGGTAGTGAAGAGTCCACTGAGTCTTGAGGACCATAATAGAGTCACATTGTAGATAGATGCTTGAAGTACAGAAAAGGAAATGCAAGGTGAACATGACCTATATCTTCCAATATTGGAGGGCTTCAAGAAAAGCCCAGGTGACCACTTGTTGGGAGTGTGGTGGAGATGATTTTCTTTTAGTGTAGGGATTGGACCCGGTTGCTTCCCAATGCCTTTCCAACTTTCAATATCCTCTGATTTCACAAATGTGCTTTGGATTCATGAAACTGGATATCTTAAGGAGTCAGATAAAATTCATGATGTTTCTCCACATTTAACTCTAATATCATGAGTTCATTTTTAATTCACCATCTGAATCTCATCACACTACAAATCTGCATAGTATTGCAAGTAACATTTCAGGGTTTTTAAAGTGTCATCTGAGGACCTTGAATAAGATGTTTCTCAAAACTATTTGTTTCTATCAAATGATTATTTTCTAACAGAGCCCCTTGTCTTTGATCTCTGCCCTCCGTGTCACAGGCTACTATTGATCTTTTTACATGTGATGATTATATCAATTATTTATGTCATTGAGGTCCAGGGTCTTTTACAGGGTCAGCTTGTGAATTCAATACAAACATGTGGACATCTGCAAATATTCAGGTCAGAAAAATATGAGTTTTAAAAAATATTTTGCTCCCCACAATGTTAAAGATATAAATTGAACAGCAACTTCAAAAAGTTCACTTGCTTAAATTATACTTTAAGTGTATCTCGATTGGGGTGATTCAGTTCAAAACAGTAACTTATTCATAGCTCACAGGACATAGATTTGGGACTGGAAGGGATGTTATTGGAAATCTAGTCTAATCCCCTCATTTTACAGGTGAGGAAACTGAGGTTGGGAGAGACAGAGAGACAGAGAGAGAGAGAGGGAGAGAGAGAGAGAGAGAGAGAGAGAGACAGAGAGAGAGAGAGAGACAGAGAGACAGAGAGAGAGAGAGAGAGAGACAGAGAGAGACAGAGACAGAGACAGAGACAGAGAGAGACAGAGACAGAGACAGAGAGAGACAGAGAGACAGAGACAGAGAGACAGAGACAGAGAGACAGAGAGAGACAGAGCGAGAGAAAGATTGACAGAGACAGAGAGAGACAGAGACAGAGAGATAGAGAGAGAGAATTACTTCTGCTTAAATGTCTCCACTATTGCTGTTTGTCCATTGTGCTTGAAGAGGGCCAAAATGACATCACCATCATGATGTCAGGGTCAATGTATGGTGTGTCCTATCCGATAGCAGCTCAGAAGGCTCTACCACAGCTTGGGCACAGATAGTCCATGTGACCATTTGGGAGGGAGATGTCTCTAAATTTATACATCTCATGTTTCTATTGTCTAAGACAGTGGTATCAAACTCAGATAGAAATGGGTACTACTAAACCACATGTAAGGATCCCCATGGGCCGTATTTTATGTAGAAAATCACATATTAACATTATCTGTGCTCTATTATATTTTTATGGTCAACTTGGTGGTACAGTGGGTAGAGCACTAGGTCTGGAATCAGGAAGCCCTGTGCTCAATTCTGGCCTCGCACACTTAACTAGCTGTGTATCCTGGTCAACTGACGTAGCCTCCGATGGCCTTCATCCATTAGGGAAGAAAATGGTAAACTACTCCAGTATCTTTGACAAGAAAATCCCATCATGGGGTCATGAAGAGTTGGACAGGACTGAATGGCTGAACAACAACAACATCTGTCAGGCGCTGTGCTAATGGTTGGGAATACAAAATATTATAAAAGACTGTCCTTGCTCTCAAGGAGCTTATAGTCTAATGGTCTAATGGGGGAGACAACAACCAAAAACAACAACAACTATGTACAAACAAAATGTATACAGAATAAATTGGAATAATCAGCAGAGGGTTAAGGAATGGAATGATGTTGAGGGATTTGGAGACAGTCTAGCATCGTCCCAGTGCTCTGAGTGGTGAGACCAATACTTCTGTTTTAATATGCCATAAATAGTTCTACCATACATTTTCATTCATTTAACAAACTTATTAAGTACTTACTGTGTACAGAGTACTATGCTAAGAAAGATGCATTAGAAGAAAGAACTAGGTTTGGAGTCAGAAAAAACTGGGTTTAAATATGGTTTTTGACACTTATCTCTGTACTCTTTTACTTTATAGTTAAGAAGTTCTTGAGTTTGGTAGTCTAATTTTTTATTTGAAGAAAAGGCATCCTTTTAGTTAAATGTACCATTGAATTTTCTTTATAAAATGATGGTCTTCCATTACAATCAATCAATAAATGCAATCATGCATTTATCACACACCTGTTGTATGCTTGACACTATGCTCAGAGCTAGTGATACAAATTCAACTGAAACATTAACTGCCCTTTGGGCACTTCAATCAATCAATTAACTAGTGCTGTGCAGAGGTGGATATACAAATTCAAAGAATAAAACAAGTCCTACTCTAAAGGAGTGTATATTATGTTTTCATGCGAGATAACATCAATTTATGTAAGACAGGATTCCTTGGGGACTAGCAGCTTGGGAGACTAGGAAAAGTGTCAGGAAAAAGAGTGACCTTTGACTTCTAAGCCAAGCATTAAATTTGTTTATCTTATTATAAAGAAAAACACTTCCCAAAGGCAAGTATGGAGGAAGGATATAGGTTTAGATGTCCTTTTGGGGGTAACTATATATATCATCTTTAGGTTATATACATATATATTATATATATATATAATATAGGTTAATATATTTTATAATATATTTTCTTGTTAAATATAAATATTTTATATTAAATTAAATATACATATTTTCTTGTTAAATATAGAGAAAATATGGGCCATTACATGTACACTTTTTCTATCTACATTAAAAAATTCTGTTCCTCTTTAAGTAGTTTTCTGTTTTGCCCTATAGTTTGCATATAACTCATCTAATAAGCCTATTTCAACTCCCTTTTATGAACATTTGATTTGACTTCTTCCAAACTTTCAGGTCAATTTAAAATCTTGGTTTCCATGTAATTTTACACATCATGCATATTTTCCCCAGCCAATTCTTAGTCTTTGTAGTTAAGAGGTTCTTGAGTTCAGTGGTATAATTTTGTGTTTAGAGAAAAGACATCATTTTAATGAACTGTACCATAATATATATTTTTTGTCCCTTGAAGTAAGGATTCTTTAGAAACTAATAGAGAAACGGAATTAAATTTTAGAGAAAGAATCACATTGGAGGCAGAACTGAACCCTCTGATTGATCTTTGAGCTTAGATTTTGTTTTCCTTTTGACAGACTGGAAATTGAAAATGAAATAACTATACTAGAACTTAGGGAAGAGTTTACTTTGAGACCCAGTCAGAAAGCCAGGGGAAATAATACAATTAAAAATCATTACTCTGGGCATCTGATTCAGTACTAAGATACATGCAAATATCTTTGAAACAGTCTCAACATTTTCTGACATTTCCAGTTGCTCCTAGTAAATTCCAGAGTGACAGCAAAAATCCGACATAGACCTCTCACTTGACTCATATCTTTGCCTCTAAAATAACATGTTCGCTCTCGAAATGGAGAATCAATTCCATTGGATGAGGCTATATTCAAATGGATGTTTCCAAGCTATATTTTCTTTTCTCAAAATGTAAGGAAAAGATCAGCAGGGCTATTACCCAACTAAGGATGTCAGGAAGTATGGAAGAAGAATTAAGTGGTGTGTAGTTGATGTAACTTCACTGGATTTGCCTGCTTCCAGAAAAGGCATTAGGTGTTTACTGTCTCTTTGAGATCAACAAATAATATCACTTGAACATCCTTATCTTTTCTCAGTTTCTGAATCAAATCATACCAGAGGAAAATGGACTGAAAGGAATTGCAGAGGCTCCCTCTTTTACAGTGATTTATCCAATTTTCAGTGTTTACAGAGCTTTTTGGTGGGCAGTGAGAGTACATCGTTCTCTTTGAATAGCTATACAAAGTTAGTTGTTACTTAAGGGCAACTGAGTTTGTAGCACATCATTTGGAAAGAAATTGTTGGGTGATTTTGTCAAATACCAACCTTGTTAGTAGAATGATTTTAAATATTTCTATGAACTCACTGTGTGGTCAATTGGGTATTACTAGATCTTTGAGTTTCTCCTAGGGAGGCTTTCTGTGGCAGTGGAGGGAAGATATTTGGGCTTCTGGTATAAGAATAAATTATCAAAAGGAGGGGACAGGCCTTTAATATTCACCAAGCAATACAGTTTCATGACCTTTTATTGTGAGTTCAGTGAAAGACAGTGATTTATAATAAGAAGCTTTGTATAAACCTATGTCACATAACCAAAAGTAAAAAAAAGGCAAAAGAAACTATGAGAAAATGGAGCTTGGGGATTGACTGGCTCAGTACTTAACTACAATCTGTCACTAAAAGAGTAATCTAAATCTTCTAGTAACAAGAGGAATTATATCTATTCTTAGGTAGATTGTGGGACTAACAGGAGGCTGGAGTGATAGGGGTAAGTGGGTTAATTTTCATTGTTGCTAGGTATATTGTAGGAGATATACAAATACCAGACTGGCACTATCCAATAGGGAGGGGGACATTTTAACTGGAAAGTGGAAGGATAACCTTGAATGAATGAAAAAAAAAAAGCATTTATGAAGCACTTGCTATGTGTTACATAAATTTCCATAGAAATAAAGCTAGCATTTATATAATGCTTTAAAGTTTTCAAAGATCTTTGCTTTTACTTAATCTTTATAATAACTTTAGGAGGTAGGTGCTATTATCATCCCCATTTTACAAAAAAAGGTAGAAAACTGAAGAAGACAGGTATTAAGTGACTTGTCCAGGGTCACAAAATAATCAATGTCTGAGGTCATATTTGAACTCAGTCTTCCTGACTCCAATGCCCTACTACACTATACTACCTAGCTGAGAAGAAAACCAGTTACATGAAGACATGGACATCAAAATATGTATTGTTTTCAACATTCACAGACCTGTCCCATGCCCCAGTTAACAACCCTTGATCTTGGGCTAGCTCACAGAGATACTGGGCTAAATATGGCTAGATGGCACTGTCTCAGTCACTAGTCAGGTCCTTGGAATGGACAGGATTTCCAGAGACAAGTGAAATTAACTTCCCTGAGGACTTTGGCCTATATTATGGCAGATTCACTCCATTAGTAATTGTTATCATCTTGGGAATTGGTTATTTTCGTACTTGCTAAACATGGTTTTCAAGAAGGTGGAGCTCAGACATTCTACTAAATTTCTTCTTGCTTCTTCCACAACCTCTCATTTAATTAATGATTCTATTCTATATCATTCAAAGGATTTAAGGTCTTACTTTTTGTGGAAAAAAAGGAAACACAATGAAGAGAAATGTATCTGTGACCAATTAAATCCATATGACTTTTGCCAAAGACATATAACTTCTGTTAGTGTGTTTTCTATCAAATGGTGAATGACTGGATTATCAATTAATCAGCAAGACTTTATTAAGCAGTTGCTATGTGCCAGACACTGTGTTAAGCACCACCATGATCCTTCTTCCCCTTCCCCATTTGCTCTCCATGATCCTATTACCTCTCTGTACAGTGTCACTTCCTTAGTCTCCTTTCATGTTGATTCTTGTTTTGTTTTGTTTTTGTCTTTGTGGGAGATATGTTTTGGACCTGATTGTTTCACTCCAAGTCAGTCAGGGAGTAGGGTCCATTTTCTCTCCTCAGTCTGGTTGTCATATCCAATCCTCTGGTTATCATATGACTGAAATACACCAAATTAATTTGTGATTTTGAGTTTCTGATAATGGTTTATACTGTATTGGTTCTGATTATTTACTTCTCGTCCTTGCAGGGTTGATAGGTATACCATCCCTACTGGCTTTACTTATGAGGTCATGGTGGAGGGGAATCAAAGGATATCATGTGAAGGGCAATCCCCCAATTCCAGTTTTGGGATAAAGATCACTACAATGGGCAGAGTCTCTTGGTTCAGGATATACTTTTCTTTTAGAATGAAAGAAAAAAAAACTTTATTATATTTTCACCAAAAATGGGAAAAGTACTCCAATAAATTTCTGCTTTGGTACCTCAGTATGAAATGGAGGCAAATGGGATCTCAAAGTGTGTGCCAATGGAGTATCAACTGTGAAGATATCTACCCATTTGAAAATTCTTCGAGCATAGGCCCAAGAACAGGTAGGGTTTGAGGATCAGACCCATGGGATGATAAATATTTTTTTTGCCAACTCTTGGTAAAATCCTGGCTCCATTCCATAATAATAAATTATAAGAATAAAACAAGCAAATAAAAACATATTAGGCAATGAATATACATTAAAATGGTTTAAAATATTTGCTCAGATCTGGAGTACAAAGACATGCAACAGCAAAATATAGCTACCGTCTTTATAACACTGTAAAGTTTGCAAAGAACTTTATAAATGTTGGTTCATTTGATCCTCACAATAACCCAGGGAGGTAGGTGCTATGACTATCTCCACATTATAGATGGGGAAACTGAGGCAGGGTTTAAGTGACTTGGCCAGGGTTACAGAGCATCTAAGTATCTAGAGCTGGATTTTACTTCAATTCTTACTAATTCTGTCTCTAGTTCTCTTTCCTCCAGGCCATCTAGCTACCTCTAAAACAACATTGCATCCCATTTCCCAGAAGAGAAGTTTAAGAAAACAGAATTACTCTGACCATATGGTCAAAAAACATAATAAAATACCTGATGCGACCAGTTTTTCCAAATAGCACCTGCTTTTTGTCACTCCTGGTATAGGTCTTTGGAATCCAACTTTGCTTTTCAATTGATCTTTCATTTTCAGTTGTGTCCAAGTCTTCATAAGCCCATTTGGGATTTTCTTGGCAAAGATAATGGAGTGTTTTGCCATTTCCTTATCCAACTCATTTTTGCAATTGAGGAACTGAGGTTAACTGGTCAAGTGACTTGTCCCGGGTCACAACACTAATGAATCTGGCCATTGAACTCAGGACAATTAGTCTTCCTGACTTCAGGTGCAGCACTCTATTCACTATTCCAGCTAGCAGCCCTATTTGCTTACTACCCATGTAACTTTGGGTAAACCAGTTCCTCTCTGTGGACCTCAGTTTTCTCTTCTGTTGGATTTGATTATCTCTTGGAAGTCTTTCCAGCTGTCGATCTATACTCCTATGTGGAACCAGCAGGTGTCAGTGTGGAGCAAATTTGAAGGGGTACCATGTTTTTCTCCTACTCCCCAAGAAAGAATTTGATTGAAGTTGATTGTTCATTTTTGATTATCCCTGGAGTTGTTGGCCAATGTTTCAATAGTTAGAGTGTCTCTCAGAGTCTCTTCCTGGCTCCATATGGAATAATCCAATAAGCAAAGAAAGTGTTATTGCCAATACTAATAGTAGGAACCCAGGAAAAAAGGCTCCATTTTCTATTCACCCCCATCCCAGCTTCTGGCAAATGGTCCTTATGGAAATCAAAAGTGTCTTGGGAAATACAGCTGTTACTTAGATGGGCCTGTTACACCAAAATGATAGCTAAAATATTTTGCCTAAGTTCATTGGAATATTTGTGTAAGTTTGGGGTTTCAGTTCATAAATAGGGTGTGTAGAAATTGGAAAGAATTCAGAGAGCATAAAGAAATATTCAAGAAACAGAAAAAGTTAAGGGAGGTAGCATTATTCAGTATGGAGAAAATAAGATTTAACAGGGACTTAATATTTGTCCTTAAGTGTCTGGGGCAGGGCTACTAGCTGTGGTTTTTCTCACTTTGAACATAAGAAAAACAAAAGAGGTTGTACATGACTGAGGGAAAGATTCAGACTGGATAGTAGAATAGCTAGCCACTACCATGAGTTAGTGAGGAAGATGGTGGGCTTACCCTTTCTTCAAGCACTTCCAAGCTAGAATTGACCTAGAAGAACAATTCAAAGACATCTTCCCAGGTTGTTGGGCACTGAACTACTTCAACTGAGGGTCCTTTTTAAAACTTTATGACACATTACAAATTGGCTGTAAGCTGTTGACATTTAACAAAAAGGGAAAGGAAGAGTCTACATTTAATAAGAAAAGTTATGAGTGATATTGAGGGAGCTAAAGAGAGAGGATGCCTTAGGTTGGAGAAATATTCATTCGTTACCCAGGAGCTCCCTAATACTAATGAAGTCAAAGGTCCAGTCCCTCACCCTATGTGTTTACTCTCTCCCTTTCCTTCTCTCTCTCCTCTTCTTTTCCCTTTCCATCTCCCGCTTCTTCTCTCTGTCCCTTTTCCTCTCCCTCTTCCTCTCCTCCTCTTTCTTATTTTTCATCCCCTTCTCCCTCTCTTTCTATCTTCCACTCTTTCTCCATTCCCTCCTCCTCCCCTATTTCCTTCTTTCCCTCTCCTTCCCACTCCCCATTGTTCCTCTCCAGATTCCTTGGTTTTCCATTTCTATATTTTCAATTGATAACAAAGAGATTCCAAAATATTTTAACACGTAATAAATGTGGTAGAATCTCTATGCTTTGGGCAGTGGGACTGTAGAGGTGTATAGAGTGGAGACTGATTCCTTTTTCCTTCCTTCCTCCCTTCCTCTGTCCTTCCCTCTTTCCCTCTTTCTTTTCCTTCCTTCCTCCCTTCCTTCCTTCCTTCCTTCCTTCCTTCCTTCCTTCCTTCCTTCCTTCTTTCCTTCCTTCCTCCCCTTACCTTCCCCCTCTGGCTCCACATATGACCTCTAGGTCAGGAGCCAGGTTGTTGGATTCCTTAACCCTTATGGAGATCAGATGGTCTAATGAACAGAGCACTAGGTTGAGAATCAGTAATCTTATTTTCTAGTCTCACTTCTGGAACTAACAGTGTGTGTGTGTGTGTGTGTGTGTGTGTGTGTGTGTGTGTGTGTGTGTGTGTGGTAGTGGGTAGAGCACTAACTTGGCATAAGAAAGTCTTGAGATCAAATCTAATTGCAGATGCTTACTAGCCATCTAATCCTCATTCAGTTCTTTCACCTTTCTAATCTGTTTCCTTATCCATAAAATAAGACTCAGTGGTCTCCAAAGTCCATTGTAGCTTTTCATGTATGGTTGTATGATTCTATGGTTTCTCTTCCTTTGGACTTCAGTTTCCTTATTTGTTGTAAAAAACAACAGCTCTTTGATGTCTATCTCTTTGTGATACCATTTGGGGTTTTCTTGACAAAGATATTGTATTGATTTGCCATTTCCTTCTCTGGCTCAGAGGAAACAGAGGCAAACAGGGTGAAGTGACTTGCTCAGGGCCACCCAGCTAGTAAGTGTCTGAGGCTGGATTTGAACTCAGGAATATGAATCTTCCTGACTCCAGTCCCAGCTCTCTATCCACTGTGACATCTAGATGTCCCAGAAAAGGATAGGGTCTGGAATTAAATTGATGAAATCATAGGTTAGGAGCTATAGATATAGATATTGATATCACTATTGATATGGATATATGTGTATGTACATATGTGTATTTGTACAGTCAGTTCTGCTATAAAGTGTGTTTATTCCAACTCAGTTGTTATATTGGGAAACATTTTGAGCAGAAAGGGGAGAAATGGCAAAAATGTAAAAAGTCTTGTCCAACTTGTAATAATTTGTACAGCAGGAATGAACCCATGACCACATCCACAAGAAAATTCCAGGGCTTTGTCAAGGTAAAGCACTATCTTTATTGTATATCTTCTAGTCCAGAGGGAGCTGGGGACTGAGAAAAAGGGCTTGGTTGGACCATCCCAACCCCTACCCTTATCTCTACCCACTCTGCCTCTGCCTCGAGGACCCTCTCAACTTCCTCAAGCAGCCCAGGCACAAGCTTAGCAGCAGCCTGAGGCCAGGATCATTGTCAGTATTTATCATAGTATTTAGGGATTCCATAGACATTTAACATGTATAAAACTATTACTACTGTTTTTTTTTTCCCTCCTTAGACTCCTAACTTTTTTTTATGTCTTGAAGTTTTAGAGGATCCTGCCCCTAACTCAATTCATCCCCAAAGTCCCTTGGTTTTCAATTGCTCACTTTTGCATAGTGAGGTGTGTTTATTTATTTTTTCTTTTGTGGGGGGTGGTGGATGGCTATGTTGACGCTTTATAGTGGAACTACCCATTTATGTTTTTTTTTTTTCTTTCTGGCCTGGCCCTACATACATATCTTAATCCAGAAATGGGATTTCACAAGTGTTGGGAGTTCCCAGATGGGGACACCCCCTCTATCAATACAGACCAACAATTATTTTTTTCTTAGGGGGTTGCTGGAGAACGGTAGCATCAACTGAACATGCCAGAATTACAAACATGTCAGAGGCAGAGGATCAGTCAGTTGTCCAGCATTTATTAAGCATCTTCTAGGTACCCAGCACTGTGTGAGATGCTGGGGATGAATACAAAATGTGAAACAATCTCTATTCTTAAAGGGCTTCCATCCTATTCCACATATAGGAATGGAATATTCACAGGATTAGCAACAGACTAAAGACAAGATTCAGCTCTCAACGTATTGAACCCAGGTTGTTCTGACATTCTGTACCCATTGTTCTGTGCTAAGATGAATATATGTGTATGTGCACATATTTAGGTATGCCCCCATATGGACATAGATATATGTACACCCATACATATGGATGTGTGTATATATACATATACACATAGGTATCTATCTATCTATGTGTGTATACATACAGATACAGATAGGTATCTATCATCTATCTATCTATCTATCTATCTATCTATCTATCTATCTATCTATCTATCTATCTATCTTTGTATGAATATGTGTGTGTGTGTTTATATATTAGTAGACCTGTGTAGACTTCCTCCTCACCCCATAGTTATACTTGTAGGTTGGGTAAACTACTGATAATTTACTTTTAATAGTCAGAGGACACAATTAGGCCAAAGTAAGGAACAATGACCTCCAGGGTCCTTTCTCTTCTCTTGTTGCCCTTTTGCTCCTCCCTCTGAGTGCAGGAACTCTGCTGGATGCGTCCCCAGCTGTCCTCTCTAGATTGGCTCTTCTCTTCAGCTCAGTTTCCAGTGGCCAGGACTGCCTGGCTCTCTTCTCAACTCATGGAGCTCATACTTCACAGAACTGTTTCTTGCCTCTATTGCCTGGGCCTGATCACTGCTATGTAAGTCTCCAACTAAAAGTGATTAGCTCGGTCAAATGACATCCATGATCAATGAAGGGAGAGATCTAGGAGAGAAAACCCCCCTTCTTGACCTGGTACAAGAGGCACAAAGCTTGGATTCTTCTTTAATGTCTCTTTCATTTCTCTGTTGCCAAGGGTTGCATAGCTCAAAGCCATCTCATACATTGACTGACCTCTCAGAGAGGTTATCTTGCTCTCTAAAAGGCCAAGAGGTATAGTGAATCCTTAGCTAGCCAGTGGCTAGTTACTCTTTCATTCCATCAATTTTTATTGGAGAACTTCACATCTTGTAAAGGCGTTACAGAGTGCAAAGCCTTCTTTATAGACATTTTAAGACCTTAATACTTTAATGTCTTTGTTTCCTGACCTTTATCTTCAGTGATTTCATTAGCTGGTTTGGAGGAAAGAATTGATCAACAGTGTCCAGATCAGCTCCCCCCTCCAAATATATTCTCTCTCTCAGTCTCGATCTCTCTCTTTCTCTCTTTCTCTCTCTCTCTCTCTCTCTCTCTCTCTCTCTCTCTCTCTCTCTCTTTCTCTCTCTCTTTCATATGCCAATAGAAGAAAACCTGTTTAGGAATTTCATACTTTCTACAATGGTATAATAATTAGCCAGTGAATTTATAATAAGCAAAATTTGAAAACAGTTCAGTACCAACAAAGTAGCCTCTAGGACTTTCTCTTGCAGGAAACCCAGGTGCTTATCATTATAACTGCTGTTAAATCTGTGAAATTCCAGATCAAATGATGTACAAACATATGGGCAGCACAATTAGTGGAAGTCTAATAAAAATGTATCCTTCCTTATCTGTTAACATAGATTATTAGATATAAATACTCAAAACATTGGTGATATTAATTGTATTTTATTTTTCTTTTAACCCATCTATAATTATTTGATTATTTTGAAACTTGTTGTTGAGTCATTTTCAGTCTTGTCCGACTCTTTATAACCCAATTTTGGGATTTGTTTTGTCAGAGATACTGGAATATTTCCTTCTTCAGTTTATTTTACAGATGAGGAAACTGAGTCAAGCAAGGTTCAGTGACTTGCTCAGAGTCACACAGCTAGTAAGTGTCTGAGACTGGATTTGAACTCCTGACTCCAGGCTTGGTGCTTTATCTAATTGAACCCTCATTAATTCTAATTCATTCACAATGTATCTATAATGAGCATGGTGATAAGTATAGTTGTATTTAAAATGTATTTTTCTCTAACTCATCCTATACTTTTCTTTCTGATAATCGTGATTTTAGTAATATTTTTAGAAATATTGTCAACAGTGTGGTGTGGTGGAAAGAGTTTGATATTTAGATCTAGATTTTCTAGGTTAAAAATGCTGTTTCTGTTATTTTTTTCCTGTGTGACTTAAGTTACTTAAGTTTTCTAAGTTTTAGTTTCTTTATCTGTAAAATGAGACAATTAGACTCAATGACCTCCAAAGTTCCCTCTGGCTCTCTGACTATGATTCTGCGATTCCAAAATATCTGGAATGCAGTTTTCCTTCTACAGAAGGAATTGCATTTTCTACATTTTTAAAGCTACGTTTTAGCATCTCAATTTTTCTGTTCTGAGTACAGAGAGCCTCCAAGGAAAGAGGCAACTCCCACAGATCAATTTTTGTAGTTCTACATTATTGGTACAGAGATGTATGTGTTGAAGGGATTAAGAAGTCTCAGTTCAGCTTGCCTAAATACTTTTCCTCTGAGTTTATTCAGATTTTTTTCCCTAGCAGATAATGGTATTGAATATCAAACGAACCTCTCTCTACAGCAAATGTTTTCCATGGTGATACCTAAAGCTTAAATGACTGTACAATACTTTTTGGAAGAGATTGGATTAATTCATTGAACACACACTTACTCAAAGTCATAGTGCCAGGTTTAGGGCTACCCAAATTAAAATAACACAATAGCAACAACAACAACAACAACAAAAAAGCCAAATTTCTTCAAAGCTCAATTTCAATACCTCCTTCTACCTGCAGTCTTGCTGGATAAAATAGCGCTCTTTTTCACTTGAAAGGAATTTGTATTACTTAAAAAAAAAAAAATCTCCCTCTGTACCTGTTCCTCCCATGCACCTCCTAACAATACTGGGAACGGTTTATTGAGGGCTGATACTATTTTATAAGCGGCCACTAGGTGGTGCTGCAGTGAATATAGTGCCAAACCTGGGGTCAGGAAGACTCACCTTCCCAAGTTCAAGTCTGGCCTCATTTACTAGCTGTGTGACTCTGGGCAAGTCATTTAATCTTGTTTGCCTCAGTTTCCTCTTCTATAAAATGTACTACAGAAAGAAATGGCAAACCACTCCAGTATCTTTGCCAAAAAAAGAGTCAGACATGACTCAACAATTAAATTCTTTTGTGTCCATCTTTGTGTCCTTAGTGCCTAGCACATTTTGTGGCACACACTAGGAGCTTAATAAATGTTTGTTATTGTTTAATAACCCAGGAAATGAGTAAAATCGCTGTATTTACAAACTCATTTAGGCTCTTTTGGTGAAACTACGCTAAGACACCATTCCTTCCCCCAAGAAGGTGCTAATGGAACTGCTGTCACACATATTGATGTATGTGTATGTGCGCACAAATTTCAGGCTCTGATTCATTAATTATGGAATGGTTTGTTTACACACCAAGGAAACATATTCTTTGGGCCTCAAATTCAGGTAGAAATGACCTTAATGGATTTTTATTAATAATAATTTAGGGCAATGAATTTAAAGTAGTTCAAATTCTGCTATTATCAATACCATCATGAAAAGGCTAATCATTTTAGTGTATGTAATTGGACAGGCTTTATGCATTGGTTTTTTGATTGCATATGAAGCTTTATTTTTCTTTGGACCTAGTCAAGTAGATGTGCTTGTAAAAGTCACAAATTAAAGCACCAGGATCATTTAGGGTGTTTATTTTTGTTGTTGTTTGGCTTTTTACATAATTACCAGCACAGTGTCACCAAAGCATCTCAATTATGAATCCTTCCTTACCCAGCTTCTTTTCTAAGAAGAATTTGTGATTTTTGCCAACATGAAATAAGATGAGGTGGAGTGTGGGGTTGGGGAAGCCACAGAGTCCATTTTTACTTGCAAAATCAATAAGGATTTGGAGACGGGTTTCCATAATGGAGTACCCAGAGCCATTGTGATGATCAATTGGGCTGCCTACAGCTGTTACTTTAAATTGCTTCCAAAGTTGTTTTTTAGATATTCAATCTCTAGCATTCAACACTACTTAATTTTTTGGAAATTTATGGATTTACCCAGCTTTGGGAAAAAAACGTACATACATGTACATACTAACCTGGAAATTTTTCCAATAGCAAATATAATCTTTGTATTTTCTAGGTCTGGGAAATTTTTTTTAGCAGCCCATGCTTCTCATTTTAACAAAGCCCCATTTTAAAAAATACTCTATTCTTCCTGTGATGTTATAGGCCTGTGTACTCCAAAGCACTACAGTTTCTGAAGGACTGAAATTGAGGATCATCCAAAGCGCAATTGAGAGCCATGTGGCTGGTACAAACAGTTGTAAGAAATTGCGTGATAAAGTGGGAGAAGTGCTGGATCTGGTGTTAGAGACCTGAGTTTAAATCCTGACTCTACCTCTTATTATCTGTGTGACTTTGTCCATGTCATAGAACCTCTCCAAGCTTCAATTTCCTCATTTGTAAAATTGGAATGAGGATTACTTGGTTGATCTTGATGATTCTTTCTAGCCCTAAATCTGTGATCACATGATCCCATGAATTATGAAGAAACAGAGTCAAGTATGTCATCAAGGAAACCCTTTATTTATTTATTTATTTAAAGCAATTGGGGTTAAGTAACTTGCTCAAGGTTACACGGCTAGTCATTATCTATGCGGATCTGATCTCGGGTCATCCCAACTCCGAGGCCGGCGCTCTTACTCACTGTGCCACCTAGCCGCCCCTTTAGGGCAATTGGGGTTAAGTAACTTGCCCAAGGTTACACGGCTAGGTTTTTGTTTGTGTGGATTAAGTGTCGGAGGCCGGCTCCGAACTCAGGTCCTTCTGATTCCAGGGCCTGTGCTCTATTCACTGCGCCACCTAGCCGCCCCAGAAACCCTTTATTTAAAAAGTAATTACAATTTCTAACCACGTGGCAGGAACAAAGGATAACCTATGGATCAGCATCTCCTGTGCTCCATTGCTTTCTTCATAAGGACAAGAGAACTTGAAGAAGGTCCCATCATATTAGATGAACTCCTGTGTTGAACTTATGGGGTGGTATTGTTGAGAGTTACATGGGAAGGACAGGTGTGCATGGCTCATGACCTGCTCATTGGTGGCAATATCCACATTGATGAAAATTTAGTTCCACTGGATTACTGGAGTGCCCATGCAAGTAGAACCCTTAACCATGAAATAGAAAAAAATGGTAATGTCATTCAGAGCTGGCAAACATATAAAATGTTCAAGGTAATTCACTTTTACAACAGATAATTTATATCTTCTCTGAGCCAGTCATTGACATCTTTCTATTCTGTAAAGAATGAGGCTTCTAACTGACCAGTGGGCACACTACCTTTGGTAATAAGCTGTATCAGATGTATCAACACTCTGGCATTAACTCAGTTCTATTAGTTTATATTCCAATTTATTCCATGATGCTATTTGCATTTAGTTCCAACTTTAAACTCTCTTGGAGGAAAAAATATGAATTTGTAAATCAAATTCTGAGCTGCACTCCAAGATTGACATCTTGGTTGGTATGATCAGAGGACACACTGAGATTGTAGAAATGTAAAATTATACCCTCATCTTAAAAACCCTGGGCTGTGTATCTTTGCAACATGGGTCCTATATAATTTCTGTAAAAACAAGTTATAATAAAACTTGTTGTCTATTTGACATAATACTGAAGAACTGTATAATATGATTGATAGATTTCCAGAGCTGCCTGTCCACACAGCAGATTGATAGAATACAAGGGAGCTCACCAAATTTGACAGGCTGCAATACCCATAAAATGGAAGATAAAACTTGGGCACCAAATGAACTTATGTTGTCATACACCCCAGGCATAAAATGTAGTTTCTAATGGCTTTCAGGGGTCCTAATCCTCTAATTTATATGAGGTATGAGATTATCAAGCTCCGAGGGAGCAATAGGCTATATAGTATAACCCTTCCCCAATAGGATCCCCCCGCCACCAACAATCCTGCAAGTACACATCAAGTTTTTTCTTAGAGTCCTCCAATGAGTTTACCCCCAGCTCACAAAGCAGTCCAACCCATGTTGGGAGATCTCTAGTTATTTGAAATATTTTCCAGACATTAAGGTAAACCTGCCTCTCTGCAACTTTCATCCATTGAACTTAGTTCTTCCTTTTCTCTCCAGGGTCAAGCTAAGCAAGTCTATTTCCTGTTCTGTAGGACCTCTTTTTGAATATGTGAAGACAGTACCATGCCCTGGCAAATCTTTTTTTTTTTTTTTTTTTTTGAGATAAACAATCACTATAACTTCAACCAATGCTTTCACGGAAGTCCTTCACTTGTCTGGTTGTCCTTTAGAAGCTCACTAGTTCATCAGTGTTCTTCATAAAGGGTAGTGTCCCAAATTAATAGAATCACAGATTTTGACATTTTTTAAAGCAATTGGGGTTAAGTAACTTGCTCAAGGTTACACGGCTAGTCATTATTTATGTGTGGGAGCTCATTCTCTGAGGCTGGATTCGATCTCGGGTCATCCCAACTCCGAGGCCGGCACTCTTACTGCGCCACCTAGCCGTCCTGATTTTGACATTTTTAAGGGACTTTAACAGCCATCCAGTCCAACCCATACAGGAAGGCAACCTGTGATGTAACATGTTCAACAAGTGGTCATTGTTGTAAAGACCTCTGAATGACAGGAAGACTCTGCCTCTATAGGAATCTCCTCTTGGGCAGCTCTAATTGTTAAGAAGTGCAGTTAGTGCAATGAATAGAGTGTTGGGCCTAGAGTCAGGAAGACTCATCTTTCTGGGTTCAAATCTGGTCTCAGACATGTACTTACCCTGTGACCCTGGGTAAATCAGCTAACCCTATTTATCTCAGTTTCCTCATCTGTAAAATGAGCTGGAGAAGGAAATGGCAAGCCACTCTAATATCTTTGCCAAGAAAACCCAAAATGAGGTCAGGAAGAGTCAGACATGACTGAAACAACTCAACAATAAAAACAATAGCAACAATTATAAAAATAACAATTATTAAAAAAAGCTGTTCCTGACATAAAACTTAATTTGGTCTCTTTGCCACGTGTACCTGTCACTTCTGTTTCTTCCCTCTTGGACCAAACATAACAAATCTAGTCCTCTCTTTTGTTAGATGGCCATTCTGGAAATTTTATATAAAAGATACCACATCACCTTTGATATTCTCTTTTCCACATTAAAATGCCTATTTTCTTCAGCTGATATGGATTTAAGTCCCTTCACCACCTTGGCTGGTCTCCTTTGGACACTGTCCAGCATATCAATGTCCTGAAATCATAGGTCCTAGGAAACAATATTGCAGATGAGGTCTGGTCAGGGCAGAGTGCAGTAGGTAGTTTTGTCCCTCTTCAAGCAATCTAAGGAGACCTACAAGGATTCAGACATGGACCAACCAGAGCTGAGTAAAGGGAAACTATTTTCTCCCACAGTGTATCCTAAAATCAAATTTGCTTTTTTGGTTGTTATGTCATAACTGATGACTCCTCTTGAATGTGTAGTCCAGGGTTGCAACTATCTGATGCCTTTCACACTGGTGGTATTACCTAGTCTTCTATTTCCATAGCAGAGACCTAATGCACTGAGGTAGGCCAGACACCATCTTAAACAAATTAAACCATGGCTTGGCCAAACACGATTTAACTCAGGGAATTGATTCTTAATTCATGCCACAATCTGAAAAGTGAAAATTCTTTGCTAGAAGAGAGAGGGAAGAAATCATGCTTTAGAGAAGAGCAACTCATCTTCTACTAAACATTGGATATTATTACATTTTCATTATAATATCACCTTAGAGAGTCAGAAACATCTAGGACTCACCTCCATGTAGGACTAACCACTCCAGCATTCCAAGTGCCCCTGGAGCTGTCAGTAGTTTGTGTCATGAATGGCCATGAGTTCTGGTCTCCAAGGGGCCTTAAAGCAGGTCTATGTGCAGGATTTGTGTACAAATCAAGTCTCTTAAGTAGCCACATTGTAGCCTAGTTTGAGGGTTTTTCTTTCTTCAATTCAATTTAACCAACATTTATTAAATGTCTACTGTCTACTGAGTGTTGTGCAGGGCACTAGGGGTACAATGACAAAAACAAACCTTTCCATATGCTGGCTATGGAATTCTACTTATATTTGCAATTGGGCAATGCCATTCAAAGGTCACATGGAAGTTCTATGCTGTTTTGAAGCCTTAGTATTTCTGGACTTCTGGGCTTAGAGCCCATTTACTGAAAAGGCTTCACATTTCAGTTTGCTGCCTCTGGATGGCAACTGTGTAATTATGTGATTACCCTAACACCTTAGCTAACACCCTTCTCTGAAACCCTTTTTTTCTTCTACTTATACCAGCCAAACACTGGGAAGAACTATTTTGTTTATAGCTTATAAAACTAAGATGGATCAGGAACTCTCTCAAGCACATTAAACACTTAGTTGTCTTCCTGCCATCATCCATCTATTCTTTCTTGTTTTCTTCTTCTAGGTTAGGACAGAAAAGATGCAGAAAGGAAAATCAATGTTTTCTTCCCCTATGGTTATTATGGATAAGCCTATTCCAACCCCAAAGTACTTTTCTTCAAGTCAGTATCAGTATTCATGGCCAATACTTGTGTATCTCTGCCTCTTAGAATCATTAGCCTCCTTCAAAGCACATCTCAAGTGCCATCTCCTATATGAGACATTTTTCATATCTCTGTCATCAGTGACCCCCTAAATACTTCACACTAACTTTATTTTTAATCACTTTTTTTCAAATATCAAACACATCCAATTTTTTTTTCCTTCAACCTATCCTCTCCCCTCCCCCCTATCTTCCAGTCCAGGAACAAAAGGAAAAATAAATCCTTATAATAAACAGGTATAATCAAAAATGTCCCAAAATGACTGTCTCATTCTGCACTGTGATTCTATCACTTCTCTCTCAGGAGATGGTCCTCTGGAATCATAATAGAATATTGATTTGATCAGAGCTCTTAAATATTTCACAATTGTTCAATTTTACAATATTTTTTTAATAGTATAAATTGTTCTCTTGGTTCTACCAACATCGGGCTGCATCAGTATATGCAAAACTTCTCATGTTTCTTTGAAACCTCCCTTTCATAATTTCTTATCACACAATGGTTTTCCATTGCATTCCTATATCAGAATTCATTCAGTAATTTGTAATTTATGGTACCCTTTTTAGTTTCCAAATTTTGTTACTATGAAAAGAACTGCCATAAATAATTTTACTGTGTACTTACTTTATGTATATCTTATATTAACTTGTACATATATATATACATATATATATATATATACATATATATATATATATATATATATGACATTTTCTCCTGGGATAACTTAAACTGTTTGGGGGCAAGTATTGTTTTACTTCTTGTCTTTGTATTCTTAGTAGCTATTACATGATTGGTCCAGATCCATTATTTCATTGATTTAGTGAACTCTCAGTGAAGAAATTCCCTTTCTCATAGTAGATGAGCAATGGTAATCTTAGAGAGTTGCTTGAGGGCACCGAGAAGATGAAAGATTTACCTAATGTGTTCATAGGTACCAGAGGTGAGACTTGAATCCACGTCTTTCTGACTCAGAGTTAAGCTCTCTATTGCCAAGGTTACCTCTCACCTCTCATATAGTCCATCTGTAATGGATGCTTATTGAATGAACAAATGACAGCAATGAGCTCCTATCCTTACCCCCTTTTTAATCAGGAATCTACATTTTATTGTCTCTTTACCTCAGTCCTTTTCAGTTTAAGCTGAGTTCTCACTGGGATTACATCAACAACTGAACCTCGCCTCTGTTTTTAAAGGTGTTAGACCTTTTTTTCTCAACAAGCTTAATCTCAACCTGTATGGAAGTTGTTACACCAGCACAGTGGTATGGTTTCTTCCAGAGGGATATAAAATGTTTTTTATTCAATCCAACACATAAAAGGTCAGTTTCAGTTTCATTTAGAAGAGTAAGAAACAGGTAAAAGGAAGGAAAGATGTTTAAGGCAACAATACCGGTAGGATGATAATAAATGTCTGGTAGTGCCAAGGGAATAGGGAAGATAGAATATTTTTGAGAGAGAATGTCTGGGTTGAATTAATGAGAACTAGTAGCCAGCTGGATATGAGGTGAGGGGAAAGGGAGTCTCAGAGATAAAACTGAAATTTTGAATATGAGAGGTTAGATAAATGAACTGGCAGTGCCAATGACAAAGGTGTGGAAGACCAGGCTTAGCATGAATTGATTTTGGATCTGTTGAGTTTGATATGTTATATCCAGATAGAAATATCCCATAGGTATTTGGAAATGTGTTTTTGGATGTCAAATGAGAAGTTGTGTTGAATATATGGGTTTGGAAGCAAAAAGGTAATAGTTGAACACAGGGAGTGAATATGACTGCTAAGGAAACAGTAGGGATGAGAGAAAATAAGAGTGAGAAGATAAGAAAAAAGAAGAGGAGAGGAGAGGAAAAGAGTAGAAAAGAGAAACCTAAAGGGGAGAGATGAAGGGAATGGATGAGAAAGAGGAGAAAAAGGAGAAAGAGGAAGAGAAGAGAGAAGGAGTTAATAGGTATTTACTATGGGTTTACTATTTGCCAGGCACTCTGCTAAACACTGGGAATTCAAAAAAAGGCAAAAACAATGTCCCTGCTCTCAGTGAATTCACAATCTAATGGGGGAGAGAATGGACAAACAGCCATGTGCATACAGGATACATAGAGTGCAAATAGAAAGTAATCTCAGAGGGAAGGTGCTAATAATGGGAGTGGGGCAAGAAGGAATGTGAAAGATCTCTTGAGAAAGGTTGGATCTGAGATGAGTCTTGAACAAAGCCAAAATATGATTGCAAGTAAGGGATAAGGACTGGATCCTGTGGTTTCATTGTCTCACAGAACTCCCAGATGAGTATACACCTTCCACCAATACAGGTTCCCACCTTTTCTGAAACATATAGATTTAGAAAATTAACTGGGGTACTGAGATACTAAGTGACTTTCACAGGGTCAAATAGTCAGGAAAATATGAGCCTTGAGTTCAAGTCTAGCGTATTTCCAAACCAGGTCCTGCTTACTCCTCCATACTTCTTCTAGCATTGTAACACTGAAGGTACTTAACAAATATATATTGAATTCTTTCAGTTGATATCTTGAGCTGTTCCAAATCATCTTTGAAGTTTCTAAATGCCCTCTGCTTTTAGATCCTGTGTTTTTCCTTTTCAGATCATCTGCTACTAATGACAGAACATTGTGGCCTGAGTAGTCCCAAGTTGCCCAAGTTAGCAAAATGCGTTTGACTTTTGGCTTCAAAAATAACTTCTGCATGTCAGTCCTGCAGGAAGATGCCTGTAGTTGTTTAATTTGATCCAGGAATGCTTCATGACTCCATTTACCGAAACCATGCTTAGAGGTTTCTCCACAAAAGGAATGAACATTTCCAGAGTTATCAGGGCATAATTAGAATTTGTTCAATTAACTGGCCTCATGCCATGCTTATGGAGAACAGAATTTGGTGACTCAGGAGACAGAGCCTGGAACCATAGCCAACTCAGGATTTTGGAATTTGAGCCAACATTACAGACATAACATGCTCCCAGCATATACGAAGAAAAATAGGTGCCAACTTCTCTGTTTCCTGGGAAAATCTGGAGGAAACAGAGGAGTGAGTTTTGCAGGCAAACTGTCTTGTCAAAGACTCAATATTCACTCAGGGTGCTCTAGTAGAAATTATCTTATTCTGATTCATGTGTAAATACAAATGACTTTTCCTGCAGCCTTCAGGCAAAGAATTAACATAATTTGCAAAATAAGTACTCTCCAGTATAGTGTATGTGTTTTTATTTGTGTATGTGTGTATCTATATGTATGAGTATATGTATATTCTTGAACAGAAAATGTAAATGAAAAATGAGTTGGACCCTGAACTGAACTGGAGGAAGATAACTGATTGGATTCCCTCTGGGAAATTCCCAAGTTCTTTTGATGATCTTCAAGCTTCATTCTGAAATAAAATCATATCTTGTTAGTACTAATGTTTTTATGGTATTATATGACTACAAATAATGAAATGCTATAGTTTACTCTCCAAATAATTGAGGTTGAGGATTGGTCAAATGGCAATGAAGAGAGATGTGTGTGTATGTGTGTGTGTGTGTGTGTGTGCGTGCATATGTGTGTGTGTGTGTGTGTGTGTGTGTACAGACTATGACATACTATAAACAAGGAATGATGAAGAAGTAAGACAGAGGATGTTATCTAAGAGGTGTATGATTGACAAGATGACCTGGTCATATGGCAAGAGTGAATGGCAACTGATGGACAGTCTATATACTTCACTGGTATTCTTGTGATGTCGAGAGAATTCAAGAAAAGACCCAGAGTGTTGGATAAATCCCTTACGTTGAGATAATAAGAGAGAATGGGTAAAAGTAAGGCATAGTTGGGTTGTGATCAGCCTGTGGGAATAACCACATTAATAAAATCTCAGATCCATTAGGTTGTTAGAAATATTGGAAGTACTCCTGATTTCTATTATTAACATATGGTGGCAGTTTGTATAAGCTCTTAAGACTCTTCCAACTCTGAAATTTTGTGGAATTGATTCTCTGATGTATTTTTTCTAAATTTCAAAGGACAGGTATTATATAGTAGAAAATATGTTTAGCTAAGAATCAGAAGACCTACATTCTGGGTCTGGATCAGTTATTTCCTGTCTATGTAGCATTTGGAAAATTACTTTATCTGTATTAACCTCAATTTCCTCATCTTCAAAAATCAGGAAAATAATATTTGCACTACCAAGGCTATTAGAAACTTAAGTTAGATAATATAACAGGAGAAAAACCACAACTTTGCCCTGGCAAAATATAACACAAGTGACACATACATGAAAGTATTATCACTCCATTATTTCTAGAATCCATGATTTCATCTTCCTTTAAATTACAACCCCTTTATTTTTACTGTAGGAAAAAATACCCAGTGACCAACTTTCTGATAACGAATGCCTTAACTAAACTGGTCCTCCAATGAGCCAATTCAACAAGACGGCATTTAATCTCTTCTTAAGTCCACAGTGTCATCATTATGTTGGTTACTAGAGAGACATAGATTAAAAAAAAATCCCCATCCTCAAAGGACTATCATTTTACTGGGGCTGGGAGAAATGATTATCAGATAATATTTAAATAATTTATGGGATCAAAAGGTTATACATTAGAACTGAAGAAATCTTAGAAGTCGCCATGGCCAATCTTGTCATTTTCCACGTCACACCCCCTTGTGCCAGGACAAAGATGTCTTTCTGGGTCATTGTACACCCAATGAATATTACATACAAATGTAGAAAGTAAAGTAGAGAGGAATGAAGTGATTTTCCCCCCAAAGTGACGCAACTAGTATGTATCTGAGGTAGGGCATGAACCCAGGTTTTCCTGGGGCTGAGTTCATTACTGTAGTCATTGTGGCTCAGGGCTTAAAGCCTTTCCCATTTGATAGGACATGTCAGAGCTTGTGTCCCACTGACATAACCTTTGAGGATGACAAGATGTGGCCCCAGAGCAGGATTGCCAGGGATAAAGTTATTATTATGGCAGTGAGATTTGACTGTCCATCAAAATCCCATTAAAATATCATTTAAAATGTTCTACTCTGTTGACTTGTTGAATTTCAAAGAACAGCATGAACAAAGTCTGGTCAATTTTCAGAAGATCCCATTTTTCTTAGGCAAGTAATAACATTCTTATAGTTGTGACTTTTCGTTCTTGTCATAGAAATCGAAGAAAGTGAAGTCTCAAGAAGTCCATTTGGTATTTTGACAGTTACAGAGAAGGTAGAAAATTTTTGTTTAATCTGGGCTTTCTTTACTGAAGTTTAGAGAGTCAGAGAAAGATTGATGTGGTAGTTTGACAGATATTATTAAGCACCTACTAGATGCCCCATCCCATGCTAGGTACTATGGAATATATGAGGAAATGTAAAATGTGCACAACTGAGATAGGGAAACAGAGAAAGAGACAGGACATGGGGATAGGGATGGGTCTTGGATTTTGTTACAAAGAACTAACATATAGAGTTCCCTAGAGAGCACAGAAAAGGTACAATACTTGCTGAGTGTAACTATGCTAGTATGTGTCAGAGGTTAGATATGAAGCCAGGTCTTTCTGACACCCAGGTCATCTCCCTAGCCACTATGGACTCTCAGAAACTAATATGAGTGAATAAATCAGTGAAAATGTGAATTAGTGAATGAATTAGTGAAACAAATCTGAATGAATGAATTAGTGAAGGAATGAATGAAAAAAACATATATTAAGTACTTATTACATGCCACACACTCTGTGCCAAGTCTGGTGATACAAAAGCACGAGGAAAAGCAATGACAGTCCTCAAGGAGTGCACATTCTAATAGGGCATAACACACATATAGAGGTTGATGACAAGGGAAGTGCTGGAAAGTTATAGGGATGTAGAGTTAGGTTGTTGAAGCCCACCAAAGGTTAAGTGACTTGCCCAGGGTGACACAGCCAGTGAGTATCAGGACTGGATTTTAGAGTCTTCCTGACTCTGAGCCCAGAATCCTATTCAGCTAGAATGAGGACTTGGGGTTCAGAAAACCTGGATTCAAATCTGCCCTCTAGGACGGCTAGGTGGCACAGTGAATAAAGCACCGGTCCCGGAGTCAGGAGGACCTGAGTTCGGATCTGGCCTCAGACACTTAACACACACACACACACACACATACACACACACACACACACACACACAACTAGTCGTGTAACCTTGGGCAAGTTACTTAATCCCAATTGCCCTCCAAAAGGCAAAAACAAAAATCTGCCCTTTAGCACTTACTAGTTGTGTGACCCTAAGCAAGTCACTTTATTTCTGTTTACCTCAGTTTCCTCCACTGTAAAATTGGGATCATGATAGCACTTGCTTCACAGGGTTGTTATGAGAATGAAATAAACTAACATTTGTAAATTGCTTAGAGTGTTACCTGGCAGGCAGGAGGCTGGCTTAACATAGGCTTATCCTCTTTCTCTTCCATCCCTGCCTCCCTGTACTCACTAATTTGTTGAATGACTCATGACAAAGCCAGGATATGTCAGAGTCGGGAAGTGACCTCCAAACTTCATGACTCTGCAATTAGGTCTCTATCTCTCTCCTACTCAGTGCTACCGATATCTCTCACTATTGCTGCAAAACATTAGTACAACAATTTTAACCCAAAAGGTACTGCTTTCCAAAGCCTTAGATGGAGAAAATGGTAACACTATCAGAAACAGTTAAAAGTTCCATTAAAACTGAATTCCTAGTGACCCTAATATATTTCAAGTAGAGGAGGAGTTTATCCTAAATCTGGATAGACTACTGGCTTTCTAAGTACTATGCACATCTCATCATCCCTCTGCCTTTAACTTCTTCCTTTGTGAAATGGGAAAAAAAAGGGAAAAAAAACCCAGCTACCTCGAAGAATGTTTGAAAAGTTCCAAGACATAGGGCAGCACAAAAGATGAAAAATCTAAGGATCCACATTAATCACTAGTATTTATAGTTATAGCTGTATAAGTGAAAATAAGGTTAAATTTGGATTTTAATAGGCGCAGATGGTAAGCTGCTTTTAAAATATGCTACGGTTTAACACCTCATTCTTCTGGCAATGTTAGAGGACTATGTGTTCCGCATAAGTGAATTTTCCAGATAATTAAAGCTTACCCCTTTAAAACTCTAAAACTTTTATTTGAGCCATTTTAGTCAGAATTCTCTGCCTTCTAAACCAGAGTACACTCATTACACTTTAACCTATTTTTGATGACTCAGTCTTAACATTGTATTGTAATTCACTTGTATTGTGTTGAATTGTTTTACTGTAATTCAGAGATGACCTGAGTGTCTATGTAAGTGTTTGGGCTCTTTATCCCAAATGAAATGGCCTCAGACTGCGGTGATTTAAAAAAAAATTATCATGTCTGCTTTTTATAGTTTTTCTCTCTTCTCTCTTGTATTAGTTTAGAGCCATCAGTGCGTTTGCCATGAGGCTCATGTCTCCTCCCCCTCGTCTTCTGTTTTTTCTTTGTTTCACCAGCTTGCAGAACAATGCCTTCACATTATAGGAACTTAGTCATTGGTTTTTAAATTGAATTATCAAAAATTATGTGTCTTGAGTCTTCTTCCCTTAAGCCCTCGAGAGGACGAGTTTACTAATCTCCTGGGGAATTTGATCACTGTCTAATGGTCATGCCTTCCAAAGATATTTCCATTTTAATTTAATGTAATTAATTAATTATTTTTTTGTTTTGTTTTTTTGGAGGGGGGAAGGCAGGGCAGGTGGGGTTAAGTGACTTGCCAAGGTCACACAGCTAGTAAGCGTTAAGTGTCTGAGGCTGGATTTGAACTCAGGTCTTCCTGACTCCAGGGCCAGTGCTCCATTCACTGCCACTCTGGTATCTCCATTTTAAAGGAAGGCCTCTGGAGCCTTGTGTTTTTTTATCTCTCCAGTATATCCTCTACACAGTTGACAAAGCCATCATATTAAAAAGCATAGGCTTGACCAGGTAACTCCTCTGCTCAAGAAATTCCAGTGTCTCCCTTTTACTTCTAAGATAACAGTTCAACTCCTCTGGCATTTGAAACCCTTCATGATCTGGCATCTTCCAGGTCATGAGGCCCCCTCTGCCCAATCTCATCCAGGCAATATGGACATTTATTTAAGCTATATGGTGTAATTTAGGAAAGAGGGAAACTCCTTAACTAAACAGGATGGTGTGTTGTGAAAGAATGATTCTAGAATCACAGATTTAAATTTTGGTGATCATCTGGCCATCCCAGTCTGGATTATTATGTTCTTTTCTGTGCTTCACATTTTAGTAATGAATGAGTATGCCATAGTATCCAGAGGAGGCAGCTGGCATGAGATCATGACATAGGAGGACAGGTAGAAGGAACTGGGACCGTGTGTGTGTGTGTGTGTGTGTGTGTGTGTGTGTGTGTATGTGTATGTGTGTGTGTATGTGTGTAGGATTCTAGGAAACTTCTAAGTGGCAAATTTGGGTTTGAAGAAAGAAGAATTTTCATTATAATTAGAGGCATCCAGAAGTTCAATGAGCTGCCTCCTGGCTGCAGTTATTTTGGAGAGATTTCATGTCCAATGCTAGGGTTGGACCAGAGGGCCACTGAGGACCCTTTGAGCCCTAAGAATCTGAGCTTCGATCCCCTGCCTCTAATCCTGTATCTTTTCTATTTTGAATCCAATCCAAACACATAAGTGAAGTCCTTTCATTAAGGAAGATTTCTTTTCCAGACCCTGTATTTCAGATTCCACTGATTTTCTGTGAATTTCTTACTCTCATGGCCTTTTTTCTCTTCTGACTTTACACAGCCTTCTTTATTCCTGTCCTTTAGTAGAAAAAACATCCAAAACATAGTGACCAAAATCTCTTCAAAGCCTTCCTTTCTTATCTCCAGACTGACCTCTGAAGCCTGCTGAGCTCTAACCAATGAAACCGAAATCTCTCCCAGATCCACAATTATTCTTTCTACTCTCATTTACTCTAATGACATGAGTCTTGCTTTTAATAGCTGCGATGCAAGCAACCTGGCCACATGAGAGTGTCCAGCCTGCCTTAAGTTCAGTTGGCCTATTAATAGTTCTGTAGCTTCAAAGTGACTTTTGGAGCTTCTGACACTTTCATCAGTGACCTTTAAAGGCTCGGAGTCTGGTCCCTAGGTGGGCTTCTATGGAGATGGCATTTGGAAGATGTTTGTGAACGGCTGGGTCCTAGAAACAGTGTCTGATATTCCCTTGCTATTGATAACAATTATAGTAATGGTAATAATAATACAAGTCCTGCCTTTGACACATAAAGGCTATGGAGTTCTGAGTATGTCATGAATATCTTAATGGTCCTGGCAATATTCTAAAACTATAACGTTTTCTTGGTTAGTTTTGTTTTTAGCTAGCATTTATATAGAACTTTAAGGTTTGCAAAGTGATATACATACATATATTGCTAGATGGTGTAGTGGATTGAGTGCTAGACCTGGATCAGGAAGTTCAAATGTGGCCTCAGACACTTACTAGCTGTGTGACCCTGGGCAAGTCATTCAACCCTGTTTATTTCAGTTCCTCATCTGTAAAATGGACAAGGAAATGGCAAACCACTCTAGGGTCTTTGCTAAGAAAACACCAAATGGGGTCACAAAGAGTTGGATGGACAAAAATGATTGAACAACAGCATACTGTGTTAGTTACCTCATCTGGTTATGAAACCATCACAACCACTGATTTTAGATTCTTATTATCATCCCTTTTTACAGATGTGGAAACTGAGGTAGAAAGAGATTAAGAAACTTGCCCCTGGTCATACAGTTAATAAGTTCCTGAGGCAGGATCTTAATTCAAGTCTTTCTGATTTCAGGGTCAGTACTCTTACTAATTGTGACACCTGGGAGCCTCAGAGTCTAGGCACAGAACATAAGCTACAGAGAATGCCTTGGTAGAACAAGTTTTGGGAATTCTCTATACAAATTAAATCACAGGCCCAGACATTATTACTACTACTACTACTACTACTAACCACCACTACTACTACTACTTCCACCACTACTATTAATGATAACAATAATAATAGTTATACTGATATCATGGTAGTGTAGAGAAGGAGAGTCATGGAATATCATTCAATCAATGAATGAACATTTATTAAGTGCCAACTGGTGGATTTCTGATTATCTTTGGAGTTAGGAAGACCTGGGTTCGAGTTTTGCTTCTGACACATATTATTAATCTTCCTTTGGTCAAGTCACGGTTTCTCTGAGATCTGGGCAGCTTTCTCACAGTGCCAGTTACAGATGAATTGCTGATCTGTGTTAGTGCAGTAATTTTTTTTTTGAGGGGAGAAGGCAAGGCAATTGGGGTTAAGAAACTTCCCAAAAGTCATGCACCTAGTAAGTGTGTCAAGTGTCTAAGGCTGGATATGTATTCAGGTCCTCCTGACTCTAGGACCAGTGTTCTATTCCCTGCACCACCTAGCTGCCCCAGTAGTTTTTACATTAGGATTTCCTACATTCATGAATTCATATGTTCAGACAATAAAATGGTTGAGATAATATTGGTAACATTAATAAAAATAATAGAGACACACATGATGATTTAGATTGAGTAGTTCTGGATCTGGGGTCAGGAAGGTCTCTGTCCAGGCAAATTTGATCACTGTTTGATCACAGGCAAATTTCATAATGTAGGCTCTCAGCCCCAGGAAACTGAAAAAAGGCAGTAGTTTATAGGGAGGTTGTTTTCTGTTACCCCAGTGGAGGGAGGGCATTCCACATTGATATTCAACAATAATATCAACAATTCATATTAAGCAGCTAAGCGGTTCAATGGGTAGAGGATAGCCCAAGCATGTCAATGTCCCACACCTCTTCTCCCTTTCTGGCTAAGCTCCTAGAGAAGGCCATCTACACTAGGTGCCTCCATGTTTTTCTCCTCTCATTCTTTAAGTATCTACATCATGGCTTCTGATCTCATCATTCAGCCAAAACTGTGCTCTCTAAAGTCGCCAGTGGTCTTTTAATTGCTAAATCTCCTGACCCCCTTTCAATCTTCATCCTTCTTCATCACACTGTGGATCCCTCTTTGACACTCTTCTTTTAGGTTTTCAGGATGCTGCTCCCTCCTGGTTTTCCTTTTATCTAACTACTCCTCCTCAGTCCCCTTTGCTGGATTGTGATCTAGGTCACATCCACTAAAGATGAGTGTTTTTCCTTGCTCCGTGCTGGGACCTCTTTTCTTCTTTCCATTTCATTTCTCTTGAGGATCTCTTCAGCTCCCATGATAATCTCTATGCTGATGATTCTCAGATCTACTTATCCACCCTTTACCTCTCAACCTTAAGACTTACATTTCCAGCTTTCTGTTAGAAATCTCGAATTGGATGTCCCATAGACATCTTAAACTCAACACATCCGAAACTGAACTCATTAGTGTTCCCTCAAAACTCTGCCACTTCTGACCTTTACTCTCAATGTAAAGAGCACCACCATCCTCATGGCCACCCTGGGTCACAAACGTCATCCTTAGTTCCTCACTCTCTCTTATCATTTTTTCCCCTCCCCAATCCAAATTATTGATGTAGCTCCATCACATTTGCATATACTCCCTTCTCTCCTCTGATGTAATTACCACTCTGGTATAGCCCCTCATATCTTCATGCCTGGATTATTGCAATAGCCTGCTAATTGACATCCCTACTGTAAGTTCCTTCCCATTCCAATTCATCCTTCACTCATTTATCAAATTAATCTTCCTAGAGCACAAGTCCAGCACTGTGGCATAGTGCCTAGAATGTAGGAGGCACTTAATAAATACTTATAGACTGGCTGACTAGTAGTCAGGAAGCCCTGTGTTCAAATTCTACTGCAGGCACTAAATCAGCTCTATAATTCTTGGCAAACCACTTAGTTTTCCTTAACTTCAGCTTCATCATATGTAAAATGGGGATAATAATGGCACACATCTCATAGGGAATCTGTGAGGATAAAATGGGATAAAACATGTACAGTACTTTTCAAATCTTAAAGCACTATATAAATGCTAACCATTTTAACCATTGTTAACATTTGCATATCACATTGAATATATAAATGTATTAATGATACATATATGCACATGTATACATAAGGGAAAGAGCTTTTCTTACACCAACACTTTGCATTAGACAATAAATGGACTCTCACCCCATGTTATAGAACACAGAATTACAAGATCTAAATCAGAGAATATCTCAGAACCTATCTATCCCAAATTCTACATGAACAAGGCTGACCTTAGCTTCATTTCCCATTAAGTGGCCATACAGTCAAGATGTTGGTAGAAAGGGAGCCCTCCACGTCCTCATGTAGATCATTTCATTTGTGAACATCTGTCAAAGGTGAGGAAACTGAACGTCAGAGAAGTTGTGACTTGCTGGGGTCACACAATGAGAATACAAAGAGATGTTAGAGCTAAGTCTCCTATTTCCAAATCTAGCATGCTTTTCCCTATGCCATAGTAATTTTTTTTTCTTAAAAAGGAAATTTTGGAAAGGGATTCCAGATTCCCCTGGTTCTCATTGAATATAAAGGATGTGAATTCAACCATCAAGGAATATCATCTTATGTTACTCCAACCACGCACTACTGCAGTGAATGAGGAGGTATTGATAAATGCTTGTTGGACTGGCCAACAAATAAGTGGAGAGGACCCTGCTTACAACACCAGCAATAAGAGAGTGATGGCACAGGGTACCATCCTCTTCTTTGTCTTTTTTTTCCCATGTCCAGACTGTGATTTCATTGGTGTAAAAGATTTCTATTCTGCTAACTCTTCTGTAGCCTATAGTCTTAGACAGTCAATTGACTTAGAGTTAAAATACTGAGTCAAAGATCTAATCCAGTTATATATAGTCAGCATGAACAGTAAGGGCTGTGGAATACTAAGAGTTTGGTCAGATATCAAAGACCCCCAGTCATCCACTGCATCTCAGTTCTTCACTATTATTTTTGTTTTTCCACTGAATTTTGGTGACTCTGGAAGAGAGTGAGATTGGTGACTGTACAACTCTGCCTCACTTAAATCCAATTCATGCAGGAGTCCAGACATCACGTTATGATGTCATTGAAAACAAAGGACAAAAAAAACAATAACGACAGTCAACGTAACCCAGGTTTTGCTGCCCCTGGGGCTGGTTCCACTAAACCTAGAGAAAGTTAATAAGTGTTCTTAGGCCAGTGGGACAAGGGACACAGTAACTTTGTGCTGGGTCTTTCAACCAATAAGTAAATAAACATGCTTTGGTCTCAGCTCAGATTCTACCTCCCATAGGGAAGTTTATTACGTACTTATCCAAGTGTGCTATCTCCCTAGTAGACTATAAACTACTTGAGGGCAGGGATTGTTTTTTGTTTTTCCTTTGTATACCCAGAGCCTAGCATGTGGTGGAGACAGCTGATGTTTTTTGGATGGGATTGCATTTGAGACTTTTCCTCTTAGGACCGTGGTTTGGAAACAAGCAATTTGGTAAGCAATTTGGGACACAGGGTGCAGTCACAAAAAATGTCTGGGAGTGAGTTGCAGAAAGTCCTGAGTTTGAATCCTAGTATATAGAACCTATATTTATACTTACAAACTGTGTGATACTGGAGAAGTCACTTGACCTCTCCAAGTTCTACTTTTCTGATATGTAAAATGGGAGTTATAACTTAACAGAATGGGTAGCAGGGTCACAGGAGATAAGATTTGTAAAGCACATTACAAACCTTAAAGTGCTATAGGGATGTCAGCCATTGTTACTCCCTATTGATGGTATATCCAAATGAAACAAAAGAATATTGGTCATTTCCATTCCCAGAGAATTGCCCACTTGCCTCTTTTGGTTCCAAAAAGGGAAACACTATAAAAAGTTGTCAACTGCTTGTTAAACACAGATACATTTTACACTGCTATTTATTTGTTTTCTAGTACAAAAATAGTATTGAGTCACTGGCAAAGCCCTGAGGACAGGATTAAAGACTTTCAAAGTCTTAAAAAATCACAAGATTGAGAATCAGGGGTGTGGATTGTTGTTAATACTCCCATACTTGATTATATTTGATGGTTTTTCTTTTTAATGTCTTTTTATAAAAAAATGATTCACTGGGATAAATGGGAGGAGAATACATTCAGAAATGAATATAAGACCAAAAGATATTAGTATAATTTTAAAAATTAGAAATGAATATACCACAAAGTTGGTTTCCCTATTCTGAAATAAACATTGGGTCTCCAATCACTTTGACGCAGACAACAGTCTGTGATTCAAGTTTCACCTACCTGAGCACTTTTCACAAAAGTTGTAAGATGATCAGGTCATGGATCTATTGGAGAAGGCCCAATTGTGGTCCTCCACCCCTTCCACCAAGAATTACCAACCTTGACAGGTCCTCAAGAGGATGCCATCTTCCTAGGGACAGAGAACACAATATATCCCTGTCAGGTCCCCTGACTCTAGGAAGTTCACACAAGGGAAAATAGAATGGATATCCTAGGCTGTAGGGAATATCCTAAGGGTTGTTGTGGGCCTGGCAGACCACATGATGGCAAGTGTAGGTAAGACTTAATGTTCATCTCCTGCACAATTTCTGTGAACTGAACCAGGCAAATAGGCAAAGGTATTAGCCAGCAGGTAGGACCCATCAGTAGGTCTTTATAGTGCTTGCTTTCCAGTGATGGATCCATTAGGCAATGCCATTCTCACAGTTTCCCCACCTCCTTGGCATTTAACACTGACAGCTGCAGCTTCATGGGTGGCCCATTACTTTTGTTGTGGCCAAGAGATCAACACATGGTGCTGTGGGATCAGGCTTGAACCTACCAAACTGAGCATGCATCCGACAGCACAGATGCATCAATGCCTAAGGTACAAGCTGCATATAGAGAATATAAATAGACACTGTGTTATGGACATTGATGTGTCTTTTGCCTGGCACATGGACTCTTAGAAAAGCTGTGGGATGAACAGCTCAGTATTCCACTGGAGGGTGCCAAGATGTATTGCTGGAGTAAAAGAGAAATGAAATGAATTTAAATGAAACTCAGGCACAATGGGGCTTTCCAGCTCCTAAGGTAGGAGAAGCAGTTATCCACCTCCCCCACAACCCTCAACAAACTGGGCAGGTTTGGGACACTTGCCCTAACTCTATAACTCAATCCTCCCTTGCTGAATTACTGAGGCTTGGAATTCAGCTGTTTCCTGGTCTCATCTACAAAATTCTAGTTAGTAATTCCTGCATACATTTATAGATGTTTATTTCTGTTTCTCTACACTATTTTCTACATCTTAGTAGAAGATATTATTAATACTACATCTTATTAATTCACTTTATCATCTTTCTGCATATATATGTATACATATATAAAATATAATACCTATTACCTTTCTGCCCCTATATTGTATCCACCCATGTTTCTTTTTGTTAGTTTCTTTATTTGCTTGTTAATTTGTTTCATTTGTGTATTTGCAATGTCTACTATTTTCTGCCAACATATACATGTATATTTGTGTAACCTGTCATCCATCTATCCATCTCTCTCTGTCTGCAGTATATCTTTTTCTGACAATCTATTATCAGTCTGTCTGTCTGTCTATCTATCATCCATATAATCTATCATTTATGTATCTATGTACCCATCTATCTATCTATCTATCTATCTATCTATCTATCTATCTATCTATCTATCTATCTGCTTGTTGGAGAGAGCTAACTTTGGCATCAGGAATACACATGTTCAAGGCCTTCCTCTGACACATGGTACCTGTATGACCACGAACCAGTCAATAATCCTCTCAGTGTCTCAAGGAATTCCAGTTCTCTTCTAGATATATAGCCCTATGATCCTGCATTTTCTATTTTGGGGGCTAATCTTCCTGAATTCTCTTCAACTTTCTTAAATTCTCTATTTCAACCAAATATATCTACTTGAGATCAGAGGCTGTCTTATTTTTTCATTTGTATTTCTATAAAGGTATTTATATATATTTATACTTATATTTATAAGTATTATCAAGGTATTTATAAGTACCTAATAAATTTTTCCCTTCAGTTAATTGACTACTACTCAGTTTTGCATTTCTCATTTTCCAATCCTTTTGCTCAAGTTTGAAACACTTCTTGTTTAATCTGCCTATCTACTCATATTTGCTCTTACTGACCTAGATAAAAACCTCCACCTTCTCTGAATTTTTCTCATATCACTGCAGTCCAGAATAATTTCATATAAACTACTGTAGAATTTAAGGATAGACAACACAGCATGGCCTAGTACAGTTTTGAACTTGTTTTCATAAAGACTTGGGTTCAGAATCTGTCTCTGATACTTACCACTCCATTTACAATTCACTTGATCTCCATGAGTTTTAGTTCCATTGTGGTGGAATGAAGAAATCAAGTAGTTACACCAAGACAATGATTTATTTACCTAGTATTGCAGTTGCAGAAACAAATGGCATCCAAGGTTCTTGGCAAACAAAGGATTCTGAATCTTGGTTTCTACTCAGTTAATATAAATTTGGAGGGGTTGAAAAACAGTGTTATAAGGATTGAGATACATGGTTTCTGATTGGTGGATGGGATTGAGAGACTCTGAGGTGAGAGACAGAGCAGTAGTTTTGTGATATTACTTAAATTGGGTGACCTGTGGTAGGGTACAGTAATTTTAGGACTTCTCCAAACATCAAGTGACTTATAAGCAGCTGAAATTTAGCTTCACATAATGGTGGATAAAAGCAAAATAGAGTCACTAACATTAGTTTTAATATAACAGTTCTTTCCTATGTAAAATGAGGTACCTGGAGTACCTCACTCATAAAGTTGTTGTGAGGATAAATGCAAAGTGCTTTGTAAATTTTTGAAGTGTTATATACATGTCTGTTACTGCTATTTTTTATGTCCTTTCACCACCATGTTTCTCTTTTGTGAATTTTTTCATGCAAAATAATTGGAATTGACTAGTATAATTTTTTCAGTGTTTTGAGATTCCTCTCTATTTTATATGATAAAGAACTCTATAATATAAGAGCTCTAAAGATAAAAAACACATTGTGCTGATGATATCTAGCCATAGGATTCTATGGGACTTCCTCCATGAGATCCACAGATCCATGAAAGAGTTGGTCTACCAATGCATTTGTGTATGATCAGATTCATGGCATAGAATTGTAAAGACAGATTACAGAACTAGTCCAGAGCATCATCCAACTTATATATGCACTTTAGCAGGTCAGTTTTGAAGTGGAATGCAGAATCAAATGGGGAAAGGAGGAGAAGATGGGTAACATTTAGGAAACATTTAATTCAACTCAACTCATCCAACCTTTATGTAGCTACTAAGTTCGAAGAATTATACCAGGCACTGGAATTATAGCGATGAAAATGAAAGAACCCCTACCCTCAGAAAATTTACATTTTGTTGAGGAGAAACAGGACAATATATGATCCCCAAAATACTCCCTTGTTCAAAATGCTACTGTTCTTCAGGCAAAGAGCAGTATCGTATAGTGAACAGAGCCAGCTTTTGTGTCAAGAACACATGGGTTCAAGTCACAATCTAACATGTACTAGCTGCATAAACTTGGACAAATCACAATTTCTTGATGCTCTGGGCATTTCTTTAGGACTCCAAATTGTGGGGCAAGTACTAACCCCTAGTGATAGAGGGAATTTCTTGTAATAGTAAAATAACAGGTCCAGTTTCTGTCTTTCCCTTCTAGACATATATAATGGTTATGGTTATAAGGTTGTGATGAAATCTTTATCATCTTCAAATATCACAATTTCAGGGCAAAGAAAACTCAGAGGTGAAAAAAAACGATGGATAGAGGAAATAAACAGTACATTATTCATAACATCATGCATGCTAGAAGTGACATGCCCATTATGCATATAACTAAGAAAGAAGTGAACAGGGCATGGGAACAGAATGAAGTATGGGTGGTCTGAATATTATACTGATTTTCATATGTCAAAAGACTGAGAAAAGAGACTTTAAGTGAATTGCATAGTTCTTCTTTGGGGGATTTATGGAAGGACCCAGATATAAAATGCATATGTAAGAAGGAATGGATGGATTGTAATGTGTACTATTGGACTGAATCCCTATGCTGAAGAGGTTGTAAATACATTGAAGTGTATAAAAATATATTGTTATTTACATCTTCAGATGTATAGATTTTAAGATCCATGAGGGCATGGACAACATCTTATATTTCTTTTTAGCCTTATGCAACACGTGGTACAACATTTTGACCAGGAGGTGCTCAATAAATACGTTCATTTATCTATCTATCTATCTATCTATCTATCTATCTATCTATCTATCTATCTATCTATCTATTCATTCATTCATCTATTTGTTTATTTATTTGATTATTTGTTTGTTTTTTTGTTTGTTTATTCATTTATTTTCAAATGCTTAATTAACTTCTCGTTTACATCATTCATTTCCACCAGATATTGAGTTACAGTTTTCCCCCATTTTCCCTCTACCCACCACCCCAGAATAGCAGTCCCACAGGATATCCCCTCATCCAATCTGCTCTCTCCCATATCTTCTCCCATACCCCCTTCGACTTTGCCATTAGGGCAAGGTGAATCTCTGTGCACCAATCCCTGCACATCTTATCTCTCAATTATATCTCCCAATAGTATTAAAAATATTATATATATATATATATGTGTGTGTGTGTGTGTGTGTGTGTGTGTGTGTGTGTGTGTGTGTGTGTGTTTGAAACATTTAATTTTAAAACTTCAAATTCCAGATTCATTCCCTTCCTCCCTTGTCACCCACTCTTGCTGGGAAGATAAGCAATTCAGTTCATGTTGTACATGTATAGCTATGCAAAACATTACCATACTAGATATATTGTAAAAGACTGGCTATATTTCCCTTGGTCCATTCTCTACTTTGATTCTGTCCCTTTTCAAAAGTGGGTGCTTCCAACGGCCCTTCCCCCCAGCTTGCCCTCCCTTCCATCATTCCCCCTCTCATCCCCCTCCCCCCTACTCTCCTGTAGGGTGAGGTATCCCATTTAGTATGTATGTCATTCTCTCTCTGAGCCAAATTCAATGAGAATATGGTTTTGCCTTTTTGCCTTCCTTTTCTTCCCCTCCCTTACAACCATTTCCCCTTGCCTCTTCTATATGAGATAGTTTACCCCTTTCTGTCTCTCCCCATCTCCTTTTGCCACACTCCTCTCTCACCTCTTAACTTCACCCCTTAAGGATCATCCCTTCCTATTACATTCGACCCGTGCCCTCTATGTATACCTTTAAACATATATACACATATTCACATATGTATTCTTATGCTCATATACCCTTCTTCAACTATTTTCATACTGAGAAATGTTTCATCAGTTACAATTATTGTTTTTCCATATAGGAATGTAAATAGTTCAACTTTAATAAGTTCCTTTTGATTGCTTTTCCCTGTTTACCTTCTCAGATATCTCTTGCTTCTTGTGTCTGAATGTCAAATTTTCTATTCACCTCTGGTTTTTTCCTCAAGAATGCTTGAAAGTCCTCTATTCCACTGAATGACTATACTACCCCCTGAAACAAGATACTCAGTTTTGCTGGGTAAGTGATTCTTGGTTTTAATCCCAGCTCTTTTGACCTCTGGAATATCATATTCCATGCCCTTCGATCCCTCAGTGTAGCAGCTGCCAGGTCCTGTGCTATTCTGATTGTGCTTCCACAATATTGAAATTGTTTCTTCCTGGCTGTTTGTAGTATTTTTTCTTTGATCTGGGAATTCTGGAAACTGGCTATAACATTCCTAGGAGTTTTCTTTTTGGGATCTTTTTCAAGAGGTGATTGGTGGATTATTTCAACCTCTATTTCCCCTTCTGGGTCTAAAACATCAGGGCAATTTTCCTTGAGAATTTCTTGAAGGATGATTTCTAGATTCTTTCTTTGATCATGGCTTTCAGGTAGTACAATAATTTTTAAATTATCTCTCCTGGATCTATTTTCCAAGTCAGTGGTTTTTCCCATGAGATATTTCACATTGCCTTCTATTCTTTCATTTATTTGGATCTGTTTAACAGCATCTTGATTTCTCATAAAGTCACTAGCTTCCATTTGCTCTAGTCTAACTCTGAAGGAATGAATCTCCTCAGTGAGCTTTTGAGATTCTTTTTTCATCTGGCAAATTTGGCTTTTTAAGGCATTCTTCTCCTCATTGCCTTTTTTGAGCCTCTTTTGCCATTTGAGGTAATCTATTTTTTAAGTTGTTATTTCCCTCAGTCAGGCTGTTGACTATCATTTCTTACTTTTCTTACATCTTTCTCCTTTTTCTTCCCAATTTTTCCTCCACTTCTCTTATTTGGTTTTTAAAATCCTTCTTAAGCCCCTCTATGGCCTTTAACCAGCTCGTATTTTCATTTGGGGCTTTTGGTGCAGGAGTTCTGACCTCCCAGTTCTCTTCCTGTTCCATAGTTTTATCCTCTTTGTCCCCAAAATAGGAGTCTAATGTTAATTTTTCTGTTTGTTTTGTTTCCTTTGCCTAGGCATGTTGCCACTTAATTACTTGACTTTGGGGATTGTTGCCACAGTTATACTCTGCCACCAGACAGAGGAGCTTCCATCCCAAATGTTGGGGTTTTCTCTAATGCTGGAGGTATTAGTTGAGTGCCCTCCCTGAAGCCCCCACACACTCTGGCAAGTTGGTCACACATCCCAAGACCTCCACCCCAGACTGAAATCCAGATCCAAGAAGGTTAAAGCAAGAGTGATTACCCCCAAGAGTTATCGCTGGATCCCCCTACAGTCTGCAGACCAGGAGATGAAGCTGCAACTGAAGCTGCAAAATGGTGGCTTTGTTGAGGCTCCTCAGTGGCTTCTGGCCCCCAGGGGAAGAAGCTGATGTGCTCCCAAATACTGGTCCCAAAATCCATAGGGCACTACTGTCTCACTTTGTCATAGGCATCTATGTTTTGGTAATTCTGGAAACGCCACAGCTGCTGTTGTTCTGGGGTCCCTCCAGCGGGCTGCTGGTTTGGTCGCCCTGGTGCTAAGACCTCAGACTCACGTGGTCCTGGGCTCAGTTCCCAGAGCACAGTGCTGGCTGCTCCCTGCCGGGCTGCTGGGCTGTCCTCAGTTGGAGGTTAGCTTCGTCATATTGTTTTGTGGGTTCTGAAGGTCTAGAGGTTGTTCAGAGTCCCCTTTTACATAATTTTCAAGTGGTGTGGGCTGGAGTGCCATGGAAGTACTGTTTCTACTCTATCATCTTGGCTCCGCCCCTTGATTTATTTATTGATTGTCCTTGATCCAATCTCAGATTGAAAAAAAAAAAACAACTTTTAAAGTGGCCATCCTTTGTTTACAGTTTATTTTAGGGGGCTATCATCAGCAGGGCATATTCTTCATGTTGCTTTCATAGGCCACATAAAACTTACTTGCAATTATCATATATCCAATTATACAGGTGATGCTATTTCTGTGAAACCAGCAGCAATCCATAATAACCTTGCTCTGTTGATGAAGATTCTTCAGATTCAGTGCTATCCAAGTGACTGTTCATAAAATGAATGATGTTAAAGTAAAAACCTGATAGATTGCATCATTCCCTTCATCTCTTTAAGTACCTGTGGAAACTGTGAGTTGTAAACCTGGAGACAATTGAACTAAATATGAGTATTAGGAAGCAGTAAATGAAATACTGGGAAGTGTGAAATAGGGATTGCTTCTGATCACTGCCCTCTCTACCTGGCTCCCTTTTATCACTCTCCACTTTTACCTCTTTCCCCTCCTACTTCCCTGTTGGGTAAGATAACATTTCTATTACTATTTGGGTATGTATGTATGTTTGTATGTATCTCTCTCTCTCTCTCTCTCTCTCTCCATATATATATATATATATATATATATATATATATATATATATATATATATATATATATATATATATTTGAACAAATTTAGATGTGAATGAGGTTTAAGCACCCTCTGCCCCCTCCATCATTTCTCTCTTCACTTTCAAAGCTCCTCCTTGCATGCATTTTTACATGAGATAATTTTCTCCAGTCTCCTTTTTCCTTCCTACTTCTCACCAAACATGCCTCTTCCTCACGTATTCATTAAACAATCGTCCCAACATAATTGATTTACTCTCATGCCCTCTTTCTATATAGAATCATTCTAACTGCTTCTAACTTAGAAGTTACACATGTATTATCTTACTGTGTAGAAGGTGGAAAAATAACATTATTGAGTCCCTTATAATTTCTCTTTCATGTTTACCTCTTTATGCTTCTCTTGAGTCTTATATTTGAAAGTCAAATGTTCTATTCTGCTCTGGTCTTTTTCCTCAAGGGTTCTTGAAATTCCTATACTTCATCAAACATTTTTTTTACCCTTGAATGATTACATTCAGTTTTTCTGAATAGGTTATTCTTTTTTTGTAATCCTAGCTCTTGACTGCTTGAATATCATATTCCAAGTCCTCCATTTCTTTAATGTGGTAGCTACCAAATCTTGTGTGATCCCAACTGTGGCTCCATAGTATTTGAATGGTTTCCTTCTGGCTACTTGAAGTAATTTCTCTTTGATCTGGAACCTCTGGAATTTGGCTATAATATTCCTTGGAGTTTTTTATTTTGGGATGTCTTTCAGGTGGTAATTGGTGAATTCTTTTATAATCTATTTTATCTTCTGTTTCCAAGATGCTAAGGCAGTTTTCTTGATGATTTCTTGAACTTGATGTTTAGCCTTTTTCTTTAATCATGGCTTTCAAACAATTCAATGATACATAAATTATTTCCCCTTATTTTATTTTCCAGGTCAGTTGTTTTTCTGATGAGAGATCTCACACTTACTTCTCTTTTTTATTCTTTTGACTTTGTTTTATTGGTTTTTTTTAATGTCTCATGGAGTCATTAGCTTCTACTTGCCCAATTCTCAATATTAAAGAATGATTTTCTGCAGTGAGCTTTCATACCATTTTTCCATTTGGTCAATTGTGCTTTTTAAGGAATTGTTTTCTTCAGTATTTTTCTGTGCCTCTTTTACCAAACTGTTAATTGTCTTTTCATAATTTTTCTCCTTTACTTTTAATTCTTTAATTTTTCCTCTGCCACTCTGATTTTGGGGAAAAATAGGTCTTCCTGGAATTCCTGTTGGGTTTGTGTCCAATTCATTTTTTCCTCTTAGACCTTGCTTTTAACTGTTTAGACTTTATTGTCTTTTTCTGAGTTTGTTTTGATATTCCCTGTGATCATAGTAGCTTTTTTTTTCATGGCCAGGCTTTTCTTTGGGGGGTTTGATAATTTTTTCTATAATATTTCTTGATTTTGAACTTTATGCTAAATTTGGGTTCTCTCCAAAGTTTCTTCTTTTGTTGGGGTGGGGTGGGGACTTTGTCAGGTTTTAGGCTTTTCACAGTACTGTTTTTGGAGCTAGTTCTGGAGGTTTGGAAGTTTTCGGTGCTTCCAAGGTGGTATGATCTGCAGAGAGATATAATCACCATTCATTTTTTCTGTGCTGTGGTCTTTACCCAGGGAGGACCCACAATTGCTTAGGTTTGTAAGTGATGTTGCTCTCAGTGGTTCCTGTTTCCTTGGGAGCAGAAGTGATACTGTTCCTAAGGGTCCCTGATTCATTGTGTTCAAAATAATACTGCTCCATATGGCTCCCACTCATTCTTAACTTAAAGTACTCTTCTCCTCCTTTGAAGTATCACCTATAAGTGGGTATGGGCAATAGATTTTCCAACAAGTTTTCTGAGTTCATTGCTAGTATAGAGATCCTTCATTATCTCTTTCTGACCATTTGCCAAATCCTCTTACCATCTCTGGCTTGAGAGCTCCCAAAGGTGCTGCTACTTCTGTCACCATCATCTAGTCTTACCACTAGTGTTTCAGTCACAGAGAGTCTGGGTCAGTCTGCACCTCCATATCACAGATCTCTCTTTCTGACCTCCTAAGTTGTCTTGGGCTAGAAAAATGTCTCACTCCACCCTTTTGTTGCTTCTGACATTTCAGAATTCAACTTGTGATAGTATTCTAGAGTTGTTGAGAGGGGAATGTTGAGAGAGTTCAACTGAGTGTTTTGTCTATTACAGAATCTTGGCTCTTTTCCCATAAGTATCTATTTCAGGAATGTTATGAAAATCAAGTGAATTGATTTATGGGGTCTAAAATGTCAGACAAATACTAGCTTTTGTCATCATCATCATTGTCATGTCAGACTCCCTTTTACAGATAAAGAAACAGAATCACACAGAGATGAACTGATTTCCCCATTTTCACAAAGAGAAAATTGAAAAACTGAGATGTGTATTTTTTTGTTAAAGCAAGCACATTTCAAATTAATTGAAAGTTTAAGAGTTAAGCTTATGTAGTTTAGCTTTCAGAATTTTTAGTCTGATGATCAAGAGAGCCATACCTTGCCATTATAGAAGATTCTATAGGAAAATTTCAGAACTTAGGAAAGCTAGGGTTCTTGTCCATAGAGGAAGGAGAATTAGATCCAAAGTAAAACACAGACTATCCACAGAATATCCACAGTCCTTAAAGGAGACCAAGGAAGTCACCATATAGAAATTAAAAGTTTGAAAATGATTAGCTTTCTAAGTTGCCCTAAGGTATAGTATCCCCTAAAATCTGATCATGAGAATCTTTCTTGTTTTGTTCAAGTTTGTAATACAAGAAAGTAAATCCACTGACATATTTTCTTACCTTCAAGCCAGATGCTATACATATATGTACACATAGGCGCACATGCATATAATGTACATGTATGTACACAAATATATATGTATGTATATACAATTGCTAGCTTTAGTTTTTGTCTTGGTTGCTATGCTTATTTATCTACTCACTTAGCTCTTTAGGACTTTAATCACTTCCCCTCCCCCAACAGAGTTCATGCTTACTTTAGCATACTCATTCTAGTCTGAGTTATTTGTTCCAGATGAAATAAACAAGTTGTCTTCATCCTCTGTCAGCTGAGAAATCTTGCAGGGTGATGGATAGCACATCATGAATAATTAGACAGTGTTAGCCAGCAAGTCCTAATAGAAACAGTACATCTTAGAGACTGGCTGCTTATTTCACAAAGGGCAGGGCATCCTGCTGGAGTAAATCCATCTGTTTTAAAGGCAGCTCATTGTCAAGTGCAAGGAATCTTCCATGGGGGAAAATTGTCTTTCAAGATAATATGGAAATTGACTAAACCTACTCAGTTCTTTCCTTGATTAGTCAACAAACATTTATTAAATGCCTACTATGCACCAACTATTTTGCTAAATGCTTCAAATACAAATGCAATGACTGAAACAGAGCTTATTCACAGAAGTCTTTAATTAAGCCTTTTTATGGTCAGTGAACTCCACCCTATATGAGAATTTCTAACCTTTTCTCTCTATTCTTGTACTATGTTTTATTAAGTCATACAAAGGAAGGCAGAGAATCTGCTTTTGATAATTAGTTCAGATCTGGAATATCTGAACAGTTCCAGGGTGGTGTTAGGAGACCTCAAAGAGAGCATTATTTTTTTTTTCAGTTTCTTGAGATGATTGGCCATTGGGCTTAAAAAAAGAGATTAACTCCATGAAGCTGATAATTATTAAAACACTGGACATTTTGATGTGCTGAAACCCTTTTTAGAATGAAGCAACGTTCTTTTGTTTTGGACTTCAGTGCCCCCCTGGAACCCTAAAATGAAGGAAGGATAATGTGGAAAGCTGTCACATCACAAATTTCTGAGTTGGATTGAAAGTACTTGGAATTCCTCCCTAGTTTAAGGTTCTGTGATTCTGCTAATGATGCTTTAAAAAATGATGCAAAGTGTTCTTGCTTTGCCCACACTGTCCTCCAGAGGGCTGTCTGTAAACAGGGTAAGCTAGTTAGAGCTGCTCAAGGTGTTTCCCTAAAGTAGTAGTAAAGAGATTTAGCCCTTTTTATTCATCACTGGGCAATCATTTCTGGCCAATTTTAAAACTTCCTTTCCCTATTCATTCTCCCAAAGAAATACATTTCGGTCAGCTTCTTAGCCTCATTTTTTTTTCTGCCCACAAGAATATGCCTGCCAGTTTCATACAGCTTGGGTGGGTGCCAACGGGCCAATAACACAGTGTTACCCTTAATGAGGTGGCAGATTCCTTACCTCTATGAATGGATGCCTTGGAAGTCATTTGGCAAGGGGGCATCCTACCTAAATTGAATTGATCCTAATAGCCCTGGAAGCATTTTTACTGCTATCTGCAAACAGGAAGCACAAAAGGCATCTGTGGCTTAGACAAGGACTTAAGCACAGAAACACAGTGTTCTCTGTACTATTTTTGAGATACAGCAGTTATATCATCTAAGAAAAGCCCCTAGGAGGCACGGTGTATTAGTGTCTAGAGAACTCCCACTGGAGTCTGGGAAGAGCTGGGTTCAAGGTCTACCTCTGAAATGTATGAGTCTTGACAAGTCAAGTGATTTCTTAGTGCCCTTGGCTGCTCTCTAAGACTACAGGTTTCAGATAAAGTTATGACCTGCATTGGTAAAGGGTAACTTAATGAAATCACGGGACCAGGCCCAATCCCTATTCCTAGCCTGAAAAAACAAACAAACAAACATATGAAGAGAAAGACATTCAGGATCTTTAAATGAGAATTGTTCTCCTCAAAATTAAAACAAAAGACCTGCTTTCCCCCAACTTGTAATTATACACAAATACATTTGCACAAAATCAATGAAACTAGCTTAATCTTCATATATTTTTTAAGATTATAGAACTAGAGCTGTAAGAGACATCAGAGGTCAGGAAGCCCAAACCCCAGATTTTATCAATGAAGAATTCAAGTTTCAGGGCAGTTAAGTGACTTGCCCAAAGTCACGAAGGTGGCATGTGTGAGAGGATAGATCTGAACTCACGTCTTCTGACTCTGGAGCCATTGCTGTACTGTACCATGCTACCTCCCTAGTTGTTCTCAGGCAGTGGAAAAGAAGCTGTGTTCAAATCTTGTTTCTGATATTCATTACCTATGTGATCCTTGGCAAATCACTTCCCTTCTCTGGCTCTCAGTTTCCTCATCTATTAAGTGGAGGTGATGGGCTAGAGGACCCCAGGGAACCTTACCAAGCAGAAATCTGCACTATGATCTTACAATTTACCAGCCAGTCATGAACCGCCCCAGGGGCCAGGAGTTGATTCTCAAAACTAAATGTCATTCACTTTAAGTTTTTCATCCATATATCTCTGACATATGTTTATGAAATGCTTTGGGGGAAATTCCAAGCTTTGCAAAACCATATGGGGATTATAATCCCTACAGTTGGAAACTTTACCCATACCCATAATTTACCAACATTTAATTCAACAGACATTTATTTTTTGAGCACATAAGTATACACAAGGCTCTTTGCTTAATGCTAGGTGTGCAAGGACAAATACAGTCCACAGGGATGACCTATTTGGTTCTAAGCATATATGTGGAGTAGGAAATACAAGATAACTTGAATTGGGGGAGAGCATGAACAATTCAGGGACCACAAAGGCTTCCCATAAGAGGTGGAAACTCAGAGAAGCTTTGAAAGAGGTGGAGGTGAAGGTGAAGAGCAAGGGCATTGGGGGATAACTCTTGCAAAGATGTGGTGAGAGGAGACTACAATCAGGTCTGACAAGCAACAAATAAGGGAAATTTGGCTGGAATTTTTTTTTATCTGTGAAGGGCAACAATGTAAAATAAATTGAAAAGAACCCAGGCTTTAAAGGTTTTAAATGCTAAACTTAGTAGTTTGTATTTTATTGTAGAGGCAATAGGGAGCCCTTGATGCTTCTTGAGAAGTGACATGATTAAAGCTATACTCGAAGAGTATTCCTTTGGCATCCTCCATGTGGATGATGGATTGGAGAGGAGAGAGATTAGAAGTAATTAGAAAGCTATTGTAGTAGTCCTAGCAGAAGAATCAACTAGATTTGGACTCCCACTGGGTCCACTGGGGAAAAGGGATCAATTGTATTTTCAGCAAGGATTAAATTTGGAGAAGATCAAAACATGAATGTAAATCTTGGTGGAAGTGGTATTACTTGACAGTGTGAATCCCAGAAAGAAAGGAAAGGCAAGGAAGCAGAAAGGAAATTGGAGATATACAAGAGGTGTCATCAGACAAAGAGTTCTGTGGGCATGAGGACAAGTTCTAATAGTGCTTTGAGAAGGACAGATGGCTAGAGTAAGAACATGCCAATTTGGCTATACCTGAAACTGTCCTAGGGCCAGACTGAAATATACTCAAAGAACTCAAGCCAGATCTCTAAGTGACTGGACAGCATAGAGACAGAGCATTGTTGTGTAAATACGGAATTATAACAGCTCAGCAGTCACCCTCCCACCATCCCTTATTCAGTTAACTCTAATGTTTCACTGATACTTCCAAGATCAAATTTTTGGTACTGAAAACCCTACTGAATAACCTATACTGGTCTATTTGCTTTTCCTTGAGTGTGACACTGTCTCCTCTCTCCATACATATATTATGTCCATGCCCAAGGTCTAGAATGCTCTCCCTCCTCAGCTCCACCTCTTAAAATGGGAAGTTCCTTTCAAGATTTAGCTAAAATCCCCTCTTTACCAAGAGGTCTTGCCCAGTTCCATTTCTCTACCCCTCCCTCCAACTGCTAATCTGAGATTACACTCCATCTACACTCTTTCTTTCTTTTATGTTTTCAGCTATTTATCTGTTGTCTCCCCATTAAATTGGAAGCCCCTTGATGGCAGGGACCATATTTTTGCCTTGTTTTGAATACATTTGCTTGGCAAATAATAAATGCTTGCTGACTGATTAAACATAACAACAACAACAACAACAAAAGGTTGTGTTTATATATCTTAACTTACTGGTCATGTGTTTGTTCTGTGGATAGCACTGAATTTTATATAATTAGATTGCCAATAAGAAAGACAGAAAAGGTAGTGTCAGTTGAGAGGGAAGGAAAATTGTTAATTAAATAGGTGGAAACTTAAAACTTTCTGAGAAAGTTCAATTATGATAAAATAATCAAGTCAAGTGCCATATGTTGAGAGGATCAAAGACCAGAATTGATTAGGGAAGAAAGCATTTGACAAAACCTACTTAGAGGAAGGTCATGCTGTAATCAATGGGCTCTCATGACTGCTGTCTTAGGATTTTTATTCAGCTTAGAATTGAATATAAACAAATAAAAGGCAGTGGATTTACAAGAAAAACAAACTTCCATCCAAACTTCGAAAGAACAGACAGGTTATGTTTCATCCATCATCAGTCCTCTGTTATCAAGTCTGGTCCTACCGATAGATGAGTCAATAGATAGAGCGCTGGACTTGGAATGTGGAAGGTGTGACACTTTCTAACTGTGTGATCCTGGACACTTAACCTGCATTTGCCTTAGTTTCTTCAACTCTAAAATGGGCATTAAAAACCTCATCTTCCTCCTAGGGTTGTTGTAAGGATCAAACAAGATAGTACGTATAAAGCACCTGGTACATACTAAACGCTATATAAATGTTCATTTTCTTCCTTGTTTCTTCTCCTATCAGAGAAGAACCACTTTTTCTTGTTATTTTCATTTACATTATTCTTGGCATTTTATATTGTTCTTTTTTTCCTTTGGTAAGATCAGTTCATGCAAGTCTTTTTGTTTTGTTTTGTTTTGTTTTTGATTAAATGACTTGCTTGGGTCACAAGCTATTAAGTGTCTGAGATCAGATTTGAACTCAGGAAGATGAGTTTTCCTGACTCCAGGCTTACCACTCCATCTGCCTAGTTCATACAAGTCTCCCCACATTTCTCTGAATTTCTCATGGGTGATACTATTATGAATTCCTCATACTGTATTATAGCATCATAATTCTCCATGACATTTTAATGCTATATTTTATTTTTTTCCCTAAACAAAGGGGAAGTATTTTGTTTCTATTTTTTATTTTCACTATTAAAAATTTCTGCTATTGAACTTTTGCTTTAAATAGGGTCCTTTTCCCTCCTCTTATCTTTGACCTCTTTGGAGTACATGCCTTGCGATGGGATTGACACCTTAAAGAGTATAAACAGTAGTGACCTTTCTCAGGCAATTACAAATTATGACCCAGAACATTAAGAGCAATTCAATGCTGAAGCAGTATAATAATGGGATGATCTTCCCAACAGTCTTCCAACTTTGACCTATCCTACCTGCAACATTGACTGCTTCCATCTTTTATGACCTCTACTACTTTGTGGGGGATGGGAAGTAAAATCTCATGACTTGAAATGTGCATTTCTCTTATTATTAATGATTCAAAGCAGTTTTTCAAAGGGCTGATGATAGTTTTCAATTATTTTGAGCACTGATTATTTATGTGCTTTGAACACTTATCTACTAGAGAATAGTTTAGTCTTATGTATTTGAGCCAATTCTCTACATGTCTTGGATATTAGACTAGACGGAAGATATTTCATATAAATAATTTCCCACTCAACAGTTCATCATCTTATTCTAGCTGTGTCATTTTTGTTTGTGCAAATATTTTTAATTTTTCTTTAGAAATTGTCAACTTTATCTTTTTTAATTTATTATATTCCTTGTTTATCTAAGATTTGCCCCCAGCTATAGGTGTGAAAGGCAGTTCCTTCCATCTCCCTTCTATTGCTTCAATTTTTATGATGATATCACTGCCTGTTAGCATTAGCTCCAAGCTTTAAGAAAATAGGGAGATGGAAAAACAATATGAAATTTCTGCTAATAGTTCTGGCAAAATATTGCCTGGGGAAGAACATTGAAGTAAATGGTTTTTGGATTATATGTGGATTTCATTCATCCTTCCTACAATTACATCTTATTGCTCTGAATGATTCAGAATTGACTTTAATGTATTTTCTTAAATAATAATAGACAATTGTAAAATATTTCCTAATTCTTCTAAACAATGTAAAATTCTTCTACCCCTCCTCAAAGAGAATTTCTCTGCATCAAAAATAATATTTCCAGCCAAGATACATATATTTTCTATTGACTTCTTCAGTTGTGTCCTGATTTCTTCATGTGATTACACTTGGTGCATTCCCTCATGCATTGTTATTTCTTGCCAAATGTGTTATTGGTTTTCATTCTGATTTATACAAATCATGTTATTAATGTGAAAATAGATCTAAGATTCTGCTAACCTCTCCATCACAGTGCTTGTGTTTTTCATTTGGGTATCAATTAACAACAATATGCTTGATATTGATGCCACATGAAAAACACCCATTATAATTGATAAGAACTGAATAACAAATTCTAACAAGTGTCAGAAAATATTTTCAGTTTGATTTCTCAGAAAACAGATCTTGAAACATTTACCTCATTAGTAATTTTAGGTGCAAAATATTTATAAAACTTTTTGTTGTAGAAAAGAACTAGAGAAAAAGAAGGTGCCCACTGATGAAAAAAATTGCCAAAGAAGTTGTAACACTTGAACTTAAAGGAATAGTAGTATACCGAAGAAATGATGAATAAGAATTCCGAGAAGCTTGGGAGGACATGAACTGATGCAAAGTAAATTATCAACAATAAGGAAAACAACATGGCTACAACAACAAAAAAAGGGAAGTCACCAACAACAAAGCCAAACCTTCAAACCTGCCTATTATCTGTGACTCTATCCTCAGGGATTTACCCAACATGATAATGACCTTCTTCACTTTTTTTCTGACATTTCTAGGGTTCCAGGAATGCAATCTGACCATCCACTTCTTATGCCTTACTCTCACTCAGAATCAATTCATTTTCTGTCATACAATTCTTTGACAACACCCTTCCTATGGGTAGTTCTTTGGAGGCTCATATTGTTTATATATTGGTGCTTACTCCCATGTACTATGATATACATTACCATTTTCCATCATATGATATACATCTTTAGTTCTTTGGCAGCATGGTGTTCTAGGTCTTATTGTCACACAACAATTCTGGACAAATATTTGCATTGAAAGTGTGGGCTTTGCTGTTCATTGCAACTTCCTTAAAATAATACAGTCTATTCCTCTCCTTTTCCACTCTGGGTCCAATTCATTGTGTTCCTTTGTACAGTATGTCTCAGATATACATACTGTTGGACAACCTTTATAGTGTTCATTTAGATGCTGAAATCTGGGCAATAGACATTTTTGTCCATTTGTTCTTTCCTATGTTGATGGACAGGTCCAATTCTTTGAATGATAACAAATCTCTTCCAAGAGGCTCTGCAATATTTGGGAATTTAATGAAGTATAAACAATGTCATAGGCAAACAGGAGCATCTGGAGGGCATCACCAATCCACAGAAGGTTCTTACTTCACTTTGTGCACTGGATCTTTCCCACTGTAGTGATGAATATTTTTGATCAGCATACATTTGCTTGTTTTGTTTCTCCTAATGTTTATTATGAAATCATCCTTAAACAGTTTCTTTCTGTTCTATTTTCAAAGGACCCTTGAGTAATCTGGATTATTCATTATAAAAGAGCCATCAAGATAGCATTTTGTTCTATCCTATTGAATATTTTTTTTCTTTTTTATAAAAAAAAGACACAAGCACAATTGGATCTCATATTTTTCCATCTATCAATCAACTATCAGATGGTAAAAATGGGATTCATTGGTGAATATAATTTATGAAAACTTTATACCTCTATACCTTTATACCTGACCCTCATCAAGGTTATTCTCAAGTCACTGTAGATGATCCTAATGAAAATTTTATATGGATGAAAGATTAGGCACATGGTTGATAGTTGATATTTTCTGGGTCACTTCTATTTTTATGGGGTTACTAATGGTCAAGATTTGTTTTATGCCCTGGGTATCTTTCATAAATTTAGATATACTTCTCTATATGTCTTCACAATTGTATCACCGTAATGAACGTCTTCTATGTAATTCTTGAAGAAATACAACTGTTTTCCAGTTTTTGTTCTCTTTGGTGGCAATTTCTACTTGCTCTGTAAACATCTCAGGACTATGATATTAGAGTATTTGTGTGGTTGGTTCCACTATATTTGATGGATAAAATGGCTTACTCTTTAAGTTTTGCACATCTTTTCCATTTTTCTTCTATTTGTAGTTTTCTTCACATTTTCATCCTCCATTGGCCTTGGCATAACTTGACTTAGTTGGATATCTTACCAAACCCTTTTTTTTTAAATTGGTTTTATCCCTGACTGCTTCACTGTTTTATAAGATACTGCTCATCTTCATTCATTATTCTTTTTCATAACATAGTATTGCTGAGTTTATATTTAAACTTTGTATTATCTTTTACAAGTCAAATATTTTTTTGATAAATGGACTTTCTGGATTCTTTTTTTCCATCAACTTTTTACATTGGTTTAAATTCTAGATGAAATTATTATAGTCAATGCCAATATCAGTTATGCTTGTTTACTTTCCATTTAAAAAATCAATACTTTGTTTTAATAATTCAGAGTTTAATCTTCTATATTGCATACTATATATTTTTTTCTTATCACTGTTCTTTCTTATAAATATGATAAACAAAATAATTAAAGCTATTACATGATATTTCAGGACTGGTGCTTGGCATATCTCTATCTTGGTAGATGGAGCCAGCTACAACATGTATGCCCCTGGCATGGTTTTCAGAAATCCAGGGCTCTCTTTGTACCACAATGGAACACACTGGAGCAGACTTTCAGTGGCAGAAGGATATAATTTGCTTTGATTATATCTAACAGAAAGAAAAACTAGAACTAGTGTGTAGAAGTGAGAGAGAGAAAGGCAGCTTTTAGTTCAACATATAAAGGAAAAATCTTTACAGTTATTATTGTCTGGAGGTGCAATGAACTGCCTTGAGTTGTAGTGAGTTCCTCATCTCTGGAGATCTTCACACAGAGACTAGATACCTATTTATCTGGTATATCCCAGAAAACGTTTATTTTTAGGTTTAAAATGGCCTAAAGGGTCTGTTGACCTATTTGGTCTCTTCTCAACCTGAGGTTCTATAATATTCACTATACATTAAGGCTGGGTGTTTATCTTGCTTATTGAAAGTCCAAACTAAATATTTTAGTGATCTTGAATAATCCTAAATTTTTCTCTGAATTATGAAATGATTGATCAGATGTTTGCATAAGATACATGGCATTATAAAAGTCAGGCCAGCCAGAAAAAAAATTAGGATTTTCAGTTATTATTGAATCCAGTGTCCTTTTGTTCTCAGTGGACAGTGGGCAATGTTGGGAGAGAAGAGAGTTTATAGAAATCATCCTCAGTATTATTCATGGAGGACCATTCTAAGGTTGTCCCACATTATCCACACTCTGTTCTATGCTTGAGAGTCAGGCTTCAGGCTCTGCAAGATTTGGTTCCAATCCCATTTCTAATATTTACTAGCTATGTGACTATGACAAGTCACTTCACCCCCCACAGGGGATTACCTGGGACTTATCTGCTAAGTTATAGACCAGGTGTGATCTCCACTATTAGAGAGAGTTCCATGCTAGTAAAAATCATAGCTTTTTTCTTATCCTAAGTAGACTATTTTACAGAGAACTCAAACAGGGCAAGCATTCACATGGTGGTCAGAAGAAGCAATTCAAGGGCACTCGCAAGAACTTTGGAATTGATTGTGTGACATGGGAGACACTGGCACAGGACCACTCAGCACGGTGTGCCCACATCATAGAAGGTGATGTACTTTATGAGTAAAGCAGAATTGAAACAGTTGAAAGGAAATGGTAGGATGTACCAATTTAGAGAATTCACCCCAAATGTTTACATATACTATTTGTACCTGACCTGTGGTAGAGCATTCTGAGCTTATATTGTTCTGATCCAAGGTGGGCACATGGAAACTTGACCCCAGCATAGTGATGTCATTTTGGTCCTCTTCAAGAATGCAGGACAACAAGCATGCAGTAATTAAGTGTAGGCAGCTAGGAGTCAGAAAGACCGGTGTTCAAATTTAGCCTTACACAGTGTCTGTGCCCCTGGAAAAGTGATTTAGCCTCCTTTAGCCTTAGTTTCCTCATCAGTAAAATGAGAATAATAAGAGAACTTAGCTCCCAGAGTTATTGCAAGGATAAACTGAGGTAATATTTATAAAGTACTTTGCAAACCTTACAGTGCTATATAAATGCTAGTTATCATTATTAGTGATTATCATTAAAGACACATTATAAATCAAATTATTCTTATATATCACATTACACATTATTACATGATATACATTTTATATAACATAAGAACATACTGTATCAATATATATGCATGCACAGTAATAGGATTCAACTTGTCTAAATTACATATATAATTATGTTTTAGTATATCAGTATGCATTTAGGACTGTACAGGATTCTGAGAACCACTCTTAGCTCTAGAACTCTGCTTCTTTGAAGATAAGGGCCAATCTTTGGGCATTCCTACCTTCACAACATTTTGCCCTGACCTTTCTCTCCACTAACACAGCTACCACTTTAATTGGGGCCTGCATAAAATGCCTCCACCAGGTAATTGCAATAGTCTAATTGGTCATCCTGCCTCAAGCCTCTCACCACTTTATTTCATCCTCCACACAGCTGCCTGAGTGATTTTCCCTTAGTACAGAGCTGATTATGTCACCCCACTACTTAATAAACTCCAGTGGTTTGCTATTGCCTTGAGAACAAAATAAAAACACCTCTCTATGCAACCCTACACAACATGGCTCCAGCATATCTTTTAAGTGTCTTTTGATAATGTCTTTCCCACATTCTGGGATCCAACCAAAATGACCTTCTCTCTATTTGTCATGCATGACCTTCCCTCTCCTGCCTGGACTGGACTCTCTCCTTACCATGGGAGCTTCTCTTTTTCTTTAAGTCATGATTCCAGTACTACCTTCTGCATGAAACCCGTCCTGATCTATAAAAAAGCATTAATATCTTTCATCCCAGACTCTCTTCTGTTTAACTACTTTGTATATATTTGCACAGATTCAATTTGTAAGAACTTGGACTTGTGGTCTCCTACATCAGAACATCAGCTCCTTGAAAGAAGGGATTGTTTGATTCTTTATTCTTGTATCTCCGACACTTTGAACTGTATCTGGCATATAAGCCCTTAAATACTTACTGATTCATTGATGGAGAGCACAGATGTGGGGAGAGGGACATCAGGGAAGGACACTATGGGAGACTTGAGTTTCTCTGTGCTGACAAAATCATCTCTTTCCATATGCCAGATTTAGACACACATACAATATGTGTATACACACCATAAGTATGTATATATCTGTGTACATATCATAAATAGCTACTCTATATTTATTTATATGCACCACATGGAAATGGTCTATCATTTTGTCAGCTTAGGGAAATTCAGGTATGAGATCTGTTTTCAATATTATGGCATGTATGCATGTGTGTGCACATGTATGTGTATGTCCTCTGTCTGTGAGGGGAAAACTTAGGAAAGAAACTTTTGTAATAAAAATCAATAACTGCTCTGCAGTTCCTAGTCAGAGAAAGTTGCCTACTGTGCTTACAGAGGTCAATTGACTTGTTTAGTATCACAAAATTGGCGTGTGTCAGTAGAGGGACTTGAACTCTGGCTATCGAGAGAAAGAATACTTGGACTCAGGCTTTCTGGATTCAGCCTAGGTTTCTATTCTTTATACTATATTGCCTCTGAATCCATCACCTATACTCGTTTAGTGATGAAAGAAAAATTAATAACATCCCCATGAGTGATACAGGGGTGTTACTTGGTCTTATATTTGGTGATAAAGAAGACTCATATTCCAGTTCTCATTTTTCCTGTGTTGTCACAGACCAGACCCATGATTTGTGTGAGGGTTACATCAGAGGATGTGAGAGGTCTCTTCCAACACTGGGTTTCTTAGTTTCTATGGTTCTCTGTTGCCAAGGGAATTCATGTAAGTACCACCATTTATTAAGTAAACAAACAACGTGTGTGAAGGGAGCATCACCCAGCTCCAGGTAGAGAGCAGATGGGAGGGTTTGGAGAGATTTTTCTTTTCAAAGTAAATGGCTCCTTCTCCTCTTTCCACCCCAGCATTCCTCACTGGTGGCTAACCTGAGACTTAGCAGTGGATAAAGGGCTTGACATGGAGTCACAAAGACCACCAGAGTTCAAATCTGGCCTCAGACACTTATTAGTTGTGTGACCCTTGGCAAGCCACTCAATCCTGTTTGCCTCAATTTCCTCATCTGTAAAATGACCTGGGGAAGGAAATAGCAAATGACTCTAGTATCTTTGCTAAGAAAACTCAAATGGGGTCACAGAGAGTCAGACATGACTGAAATGACTGAAATGCTGTGTTTTCCTGTAAGAAGGGTTGTGAATAGTATAATCCTGAAAACAAATACTGCTTTGGTGATTGGCAATTTCCATTGTTATGAAAAGTAGCAAAGAGAATATCTCCTGTTCTTCTTCATGAGAGTAAATAGTCTTTTCTTGCCTTCTAATACCCTAGATCTAATACTAGTGTGATTTATTCCATTTCCCAAATATGTCACCCTTGTTAGGGTGAGATTTCTCAAGTTAACTCACAAGCACTGAACACATCAATGGAGCCCATAAGACCAAGAGCACACATTTGAAGCTATTGCCCCCGTGGAGAGAGGGGATGTGAAGAGGGGCCTGTAGAAAGCATTGAGGAAACACTGCTCTGAGAGCCTGTGTTTCTTGCTGTTGTACCACCCGCTTCCATTTTATTCGACTTTTTAGTTTAAGGTTGTAAATGGTATTTGTTTTCATTTATTAATTCCTTCTGTGTTTTTTCATCCCCTTCTTCTTTAAGCTCTTTGTGAGTTTGATTTGTTTTGCTTTCACTTATTTGAGCCACATTTCTTTCCACAGACCTCCATTCTTCTTGCCCAGACTTAGAACAATGGCTTTAGAATTGGAAGGCCAGCATTCTAATCCTACTTCTCTCATGTATCAAGTGTGGAGAGGGGCATGGGGTGTTCAGGAGGACCGCATCACTGGTGTGAGGCCTGCTGAACCCTTTTCAGGGCTGATCTTCTACCTTTGACATCCACCTTCACCTAACTCTCACCTCTGGCTCCAAGGAACTAGAATATGTACAACAGCTACAGCCCAGTAAAACCATCTCAGCAGACAGGCTATGTTGAGGGTAACTGTTGGTGAGTTAGGGGGGTGTCTACCCCAAACAAGTAAAGACTTCCTCAGGTGGAATGGATGACTGAGGACAATTTGTTCTAATGGATATGGAGGCAGCTGAAGCTGGCTGGCACTGTGAAGAGTTTAGAACTTGGACAGACATTGAAGATGCCAAGGTCATCCACTGCACCTTGGGCCATTGCCAGTCATTCTGACTTTTGTCTTGTTATTGAACTTCAATGACTCTGGAAAAGAGAGTGAGTGAGGTTGGGAACTTTGTGTAATTCTGCCTCATTTAAGTCCAATTCCTGTGAAAATTAAGATATCACCCTGTGATGTCATTGGCCCTCTTCAAAACAAGGACAGTAACATCAGATGTGGAACACTAGGCAAGCCGTTGGACTTCCCTAGGCCTTACTGTAAAATTCGAGGGTTGGACCACCAGGTGGCTTTTCAGATCTTTTATAACTAATTCTATAAAATTCCTTATGTGCCTTTGGGCAAATAATTTTTCCTTTCTGGATTTCAAATTTCAGCTACAAATTGGAAAGGTTAAATTCAACCTCAGAGATACCTCTGAAGTTTCTTTCATCTGTACATCTATGATCATATAGCCCTTGAATTGACTCAAATGTTAGTGTATCTTTTTTTTCAAATACAAGGTGATTATGTATATTTGTTGCTGTAAATTATATGTCCTCTCTATTCCGTTGATCTACATTTCTATTTCTTAGCCAGTACCAGATAGTTTTTTCTCCTTTTTTATTTTATTTTTCATTCATGGAATAAAACTAGCATCTCTATAAAAATTATAATAAAAAGATGATTGTAGGTGAAAGTGTAAATCTACTATGCACAATTTGCTATTTCTTTCAAATATACAACAAAATTATCATGTGAATTCCCTTTTTTCTTTCTTCCCTCTTCCTCCTTTCCACCATTCCCCATAAAAATATGGCTCAAAATTTTCCCTCCTTTGTAGTATTCATTTGTGGCCCCCATTTCTGAGAGGTGTTCACTGCATTGGACTTTCAGCTTTAAAAAAAATAACTGTAAGACACTCAATTCATTTTTGGTCTAAAGTCTTCTACAGAACTCCAAGAAGGTGCAGAACAGCCAATGGAAAACAACAAAAAATGGAGAGCCTTCCATACATTATTATTGCCTTATTGTATAGGTTTTCAGGACAGATTTTTAGAGGATCCTGTAAGCATACCCTAGGGTAATTGCCCAATCAAGAGCATCAATGGGATTTCACCTGATTAAAATGGTACCAGACATAGTAAGTTTTCTAATCTACAAATAGGAGACCTCATTATGATCTGGCCAGGTGATATCTCATTAGTTAATTGTTCTGGTTAATTATTCATTTACTTATCTGGTGCCCTGAGCATTTTGGATAAGAATTACTTGTTTCTTTGGTTTAAAAAAAAGGATCTTTAATAAATAGTCTCCTGTCTATATCTATGTTGCTTAGTTCATTCATAGCAGTTTATGGAAGAGGTACAGAGCTGTAGTTAGGAACCCAGGCACTTGGCATGCATTCAATTGAGTAGGTTGTGGGGTGTGGTGGTGTCCTTAACAAAGAACATATTCTGAGTATAACTGTAGTGTCAGTAGGAGGAAAGGAAGCCTATTTCCCAGAGGGTCTATCCCTTGACTGTGTTGGGGTTGGGCACCATGGCTACATGACCTTGCATTTGGAAGCTTGGGGGTGGTTTCCCTGCATGGTACTGTTCAGATGTGGGAAACTCAAAGGCAAGGAGAAGGGGCAATTGTTGCCAAGGGGTGGAAGCAGGTTCTTCCAGAGAGGAAATATGCCCCCTCAAATGTCAGCACCTAGGTCAAAGTCCTATTTGCCTCCTACTAATTATGGCTCTAAATTGGTAAAATAAAGATCATATGGGTACCAAACAGATATTGTATGTCATTCACATGCCCAGACTGTACATAAGTAGACAGATTCCATTCTAAGTTAGCTCAGTATACAGGTCTTTATGCTTTTAGTACTCAGGGTTTTCTGATTTCATTTTCTTGTCTTGCCTCAACACAGAATGCAATCCCTCTACAACTCCATAAAATCTTTGACAATGACTGCATCTGAAAAGTTCATCCCCTCTAACATACCAGGTGACATACCTCTCTGAACATAGCTCAGTTGATCCTGGATGGCAGGAATAATCCATCACTGAGTCTTGCCAACTTAGCAGGACTCGCCTGAGCTTGTGCACAGTTGGCATTAACTTGTGAGTCTGAAGCCAAATCTCCACCACGAGGAGTGGAGAACTTTAGTGGAAGATGGGATAGGGTTAGGGACCATGATTTCACTGGCATTGGGGAATCTTTGGTGAGCCAATGCTATCTACCAATGCTGGTCAGCAATTATAGCCTTAGCAAGGTGCCTAGAAAACTGACATTAAATCCTTTACCCAAGGTTGCCCATCTGGAAGTCTATCTACATAGTAAGCCATAGTCAGTGCCAGACTGGAAGATATAGGCTTATCAAACTATAGAACCAATAGCATGAGCAAATTTTGTCACATAATATAAAGCCTCTGAAGAAAAGAATTTTGTCCCCAAAGTACATGATGTTTTCAATGACAGCACCTGCCAGGGGAGAATATATATAATAAGGTTCTGTTGCATGTTACACATGTGTCAGCAAACAAGGAAAGGAAACATAAAGAAAGCAACTTGGAGTTGCATGTCAAGGGACCCATCAATCTGGAAGGAACTTTTATGATCCAGGGAGGAATATGAGAATGTAATGACAGCATAAGGAAGATTCCAGATGTGGGAAAATGCTTCAAAGTACAGAAAAGACAAAAAAAATTTGTTAATTTGGGGATTAAACCCAAACTCCCAAAAGGTATGATGTATTTCTGTTCTATGCCCATGCCTCGCCTTCGCAGGGGTTGCCAACTCTATTGACATATTCTAATTGAAAGTTTTCTAATTTGTCTTTAGGATGCTTTTTTCCGTGGCAGTCACCACTCTTTTGTTTTACAGTCACAATCAGCAGGAAAGTAGAATTTGCCTTATGAAAATTCACTTTTCATACAACATCCAACCATGTTCTGCAAAGTGAGGGCCAAGTGTATTCCAATTCCAAGATTTTCTCCCTGGAAGTCAGAAACATACCAGGGTATTTGAGTTTGGTCTTAGAATGCATAGATGTTCTTAGAGAAGACACTTTTTTTTTCAAGAAGATTTCTGATCAGAAGAGTTTTCCATTTATTTTATGTCACTTTCTTGAGAGGTCAGGAAATTAAATCCATTTAGAAAATGCATAGATGTGTTTCAGTGTCTTTTTCTGTATAGATATGGGATACATAAATTAGAAAAGAATAATTATATAGGTTTAAGGTATTTTCCTGAAAAGTTATATTTTCTCTTCTATCTTTTCTTTCCATTCTATATATAATCAGAAAGAAAGGAAATTGGATTGACCTGAGTGGAACAGAATCGGATGTGAAGGGAAGATTCAGGAAATCAAATTTCTTCATCTTTATGATTAGAAAGTTGGACTAGAGCCAGGAGTAGGGAACCTGCAGCATCGAGGTGGCATGAGGCTCTCTAGGTCCTCAAGTGTGGCCCTTTAACTGAATCTAAACTTCACTGAATAAATCCTTTGGAAATATCTCTGATGGAGATATTCCAGGATGATAAACAAAAGAGCCCTGAGAATAGCAATGCTCCCAAGACAACAAGTCATGTCTTTAATGGGGAAAAGTGGCTCTTTATCCTTGCCACTAATACTACCAAGTGCTCCTAGTAGAAAGAGGTATATGAGAGCCTGAAGATGCTGAAAAGGAAGTTCTTACTGTCAAAATCCTTGGTGCAACATTATTGACTGATAAGATTTTGTCAGTGGCAATGAAGATAGGATAATATCTGCTTTGCAGTTGCATTGTAAACATCACGCGACCTTTCCAACTGACTTGTCACCAAAATCTTCTAAATGTACTGTCTCTCCCATTAGAATGAAAGCTTTTTGGGAGTAGGGACTTTCTTACATTGCTATTAGCATTGCCAACATTTAGCAAAAGAATTTTGTACATAGTAAGCATTTAATAAATACTAATTCGTATTCATTCATTGATGTGCAAATCAGTGTGACATAGAATCGTATGTGTCATCAAACCTTTTTTTATTTATGTAATTATTGAATTTCAGTTAAGCAAGGGAACTTGAAGATGACTTCTTTAAGTCTTTATAATGTATTTGGTCTGGTGAATTCACAAAGAGATGGGGTGGATATTAATGGATTTCAAAATAGGTCAAAGAATCATTCTGCTATCGCTACAAAGAACATACAAATTAGCATAATGATTGGGATTAATGAGAAAGGGTCTCCAGTATTAATCTAGTTTCATTATACAGTGTCTGATGAGAATGGGACATCCCATGACTTTGAATCCAGGATGCTTGTCACTGAAATATTATAATCTTAACGATACGATAGTTTCTCAGTTAAAACAATGGCTGGGGTAATGTACTTGGTGATAAAATGTAATTTTAAAATGAGCAAATTTGGATTCAGCCTGCTATTAGAGATGATCAAGACTGCTTTACCTACTTTGTTCCTACTCAAATTATGTACTTACAGTTTGTCTTTATAAGCATTTAACTGAAACAAAATACGTTTTTCCCCCTCACTCCCTCTATTTGCTAGTTCATCAAAATTCATACAGTATTCTATCTGGTGTTGGCATTCCTAACTTAGGTTATAGGCCTGACTGCTGTTAAGTATTTAATCACAGAATTTTACTGAAACCTCAGAAGAAGGAGCAACTACAAGGTTTGTCTGGTCTCTTGAAGCTTTCAGGTTCTCTTCCCAACATGTGGAGCATCAATATTTGAAAAAGAGTTCCCATTACAATATATCAGACAGATGGCCATCTGGTATTTTTACCCAAAGACCTCAATTTGTTTGAGGACCCCATATAAATGTATTGAGATCTATTTCTGGGATATTCACTTCACTTCAATTCAATTCAAACAGCACTTATTAAACAGCTCTTATATCCTAGGCATTCTGTGGCTACAAAATCAAAAACCAAACTGATAAATACTCACCTATATAAGTATACCTGTACACATATATAAATGTATATATATATATATATATGTATATATACATATATATATACATATGCAAACACACAAGATAAACCCAAAATTATTTATGGAGGGAATCACTAGGAATTGGAGTGATTGGGAAAGGCTTCTTGTAGGGAAGAAACATTTGTGTTGATCCTTGAAGGAAGATAGAAATGCCAAGAGGTGGAGATGAGAGGGGAGAGAATTTCAGACATGGAAAACAACCTGAATAAAAGGGAAGCCCTTTTATATATGCATATACATATACATATACACATACATATACATACACATACACATACATATACATATACATGCATACAGATACACAGACACATATACACATACACATGCACATGCATATGCAAATACACATACAATACACATAACACATGCCGCATACACATATGTGTGTGTGCATGCATGCGCGCACTCGTGCACACTGGTGTATGTATGTACCAATGCAGCATGATGTATTTTTTGTAAATTATAGTGTCAGGGAATTGCTCATGGCTTTGGAAAGTAAAGTGACTTGCCCAGCATTATACAATATGTGTCAAAGTTGGATCTTAAGCCCGGGTTTTACCAACTCTGAATTCAGTTCTCAATTCGTTTTGCTTTCTGCCTCGCTAGGAAGGCTTGATAGCATCCTAAATGCTCTTTATATACAGTCAGTCCTGCTCTAAGGCGTGTTTTGAAAATAATTTGTTCCAAGTTCCAATGCCAACTCTACAAGCAAACTTTGGGTAAAATGCCATATTTGTTGTGCTGTACTTAAATCTATAAAGTGTCATATATATGTGTATACATACATATATCTTTGTTTATTCTGTAGCAGTAGTTGCTGGGGGATAAGGAGAAGGGCAGGTTCATATCACACCCATCATCTTCTGTCATGGTGCCCAATCTGAGGCCTGGGAGTTCCCAACTAACTCAGAGTAGCAATTGTGACCCAAGACACTGGCACTATTTATTGCAGTATTCATATATTTCTTAACCATTTAACATATTATAAACTGTCCTACCATTTGTATTAGGTTTCCGGTGTGTGTGTGTGTGTGTGTGTGTGTGTGTGTGTGTGTGTGTGTGTGTGTATGATTGCCTCTGATGGTTTCAGTGTGGTGCCCTGACCCTCCATTTTCACCATAAGCCCTGTGGGTTTTATTGCTTGATTTTGCATAGGGAGGCATTTTTGGGGAATGTATATTTCCCAATAGGGCAGAACTGACTGGTTTAACATTGAAAACTTAAACCAACAGGTTTAGACATTTAGCTGAGTACACCTTAAACAAACTTTTCCTCCTTTCCTATCTAAAGAAAAACTACAAAAGATAGATGGAAATTCTTTGAAGGTAAGGGCTGCTTCATTTCTGGTCTTTATCTCCAGCATCCAGCTCAGTGCTTGGCACACGGCAGGTAGGTTCTCAATAAATACTTTTTTGTTCATTTATTCACGCATTTAGAATTTCATACATATAAGAAATCAAAGGTCCTGTTAAAAATTAAATAAATTCCTTACCTTTCATGGGTGTTTTAAGGTAAATGTTTTGTAAATGGTTGCTGTAATTATTAGATTTATCTCATTTCCCTACCTCCACCCCCAAGATGTCACATCTCCAATGCCAACATTCATGGGGATTACAGACAGCTTCAGCCTTCTACTCAATTACATTTTTTTACCTATCAGCCATTGGCACATAAAGTCCATACAATGGACTTTAAGAAAAGCAATTATCTGAGGCAGAGGGAAGAACGATGCTTTTTTTTTTTCCAAGATGGACAAAGTTTAGGTATTTGACGAGGTATCTGAAAATAATTGGGACTTAGAGATTTCCTTAAGTGCCTTTCTATAATTTTATAGAAGTTAAGGAAAAGATTAAGACATCACAAACTGCTATAAACCCAGGGAAGTTTGATAATTCAAAATGAATTTATGCTCTATGGTTTCCACATTTCAGCTTCTGCAATGGAATATTCTTTGTACGGTCATGCATATTTTTAGGAAGTTAAAAGTTTATTCTATTAGAATCACACTGACTAATAGTATTTTGCCAGTTTCATGCATATTAGCATTTTAACTATTTTAAAGGAATACAGAAGCTAGAAACATGAAAAAAATACCAATTAAAACTATTATAAAACAAGCATATATGACTATAATATATACATATATTTAACCCTTCTATATACTGGAGATTAGGGGCATGGCATCCCCACAATCTGGAAAATTTGAGGAAAATTATTTTACCCTCCTGTCATACCACAGAAGAAGCCTGAATTATCACGTCATTAAAAGATAAAATATATTGATATTATCCAATACTATACATATATTTTATCCATTTCTGGATTTTTTATTTTTTTCTGTGTAGTCTGATGGTCTTTATGTTTCATCTGCAGCTTCTGCAAACTCCTGAAAAATTCCCCTTTAATTTCCTATGCTCATTATTATGGGGAAAATTGTGATTTGGGAGAGATAACTATATGCACATATATATTATATACACATGTTTGTGTATATATGTGTATGCATGTATGTATGTGTGTATGCATATGTGTGTGTGTATGTACACAGCTAGAAGGGATGGCCATCAAATCCAGCCCCCTCATTTTACAGATGATGAGCTTAAGGTACAGATGGGTTAAGTGACTTTCCCAGTCACACAGCTAGCAAATGTCTAAGATGGGATCTGAAGTCAGGTTTTCCAAATTGAAAGTCCACTGCCTTCTCCATTACAACATGCTGCCTTAATATGTTTCAGGAGGTTTTTTGCATACATTATTAACACTTTATCGATGACAAATAAAGAAAAACAAATTTGATCCTAGAATTGCATCAGTGAGGGGAACTCCTAGTGGGGAAACTCCTCCCACTAATGCAAATGACCAACTTGATTCTAAGTTTTAGTTTTAGAGTATTTCTTGTGGCTACTGAGAGGTTATGATTAGCTCTGGGTCACACAAATACTATGTGTCACAGGCAGGATCCAGACCCGTGTCTTGAGAGGCTTATACACAATGATATAAACAATAATATTTTAACCTTGCTAGATATTAGCTTCTTCCATTGGAAAAGGAGTGATTTGGGATGAGAGACATCAAAGGTCTTTCAAGCTTTGAAATCTATGATGCCGACCCCACTACAGGCCCTCCATCCTCTCTGCCTTTCCGTTTCTCATTTATTAGAATAAAAGCCCAGATTTATTATAAAACTCAATTCAATTCTTTCATTTTCTCACTATTATTTATTGTTTTATATATGGAGAACACTCTCCTATGCCCTGAAGAAGATAAAACAATTATACAGATAACAACTGACAATTATAAAATGTTTTAAGATTTTCAAAATGCTTCTCATTTGTGATTCACAACAACCCTATGTGTGTGAGACCTTGAATAAGTCACTTGTTGGGTATCTGTTTCCTCATCTATAAAAAGAGGGGTGGGCTGTACTTGATGTCTTTCAAAGTTCATTCTGGCTTTAAATCTAGGATTCTATGAATGTGACTCACACTTACCTAGCATATGTTTTTTTCCCTTAATTTAGCATCAGCTTTATAGTATCTTACATATAAAAAGGAGGGTTTCGACTTGACATCTAATGTCCTTTCCAACTCTAAATCTATGATCCTATCTGCTCTGGTAGGCAGGTACTACAGATATCATTATCCTTGTAGTACCCATGAGGAAACCAAGGCACAGAGAAATCATATGATGGCATCCATGGTGACAAATTTAGCAAATAATGGAGGTGAGATTAGAACTCTGGTCTTCCTGATTCCAACTCCAGAGATAAATGTACTACCAGTTTACTAAAAGTACTACTCTTTATTTCAATAGAGGGATAAGGCTGTCACACACATGCCTCATACTCATTACTACATGATATGTACCCTGTAGAGTTGCAAATCAAAATACTCTGTGAAGTCTGAAGGTGAAGGTCATTACTAATTGGGAGAATCCTAACAGGCTTCCTCGAGGTAGTGATATTTGAGTAGAACTTAGAGGAATGGACAAGAATTTGATAAGGATAGAAGGGGAAAGAGAGTATTCAAAGGCCAAGGAATAATTTGAGAAAAGGCACCTGAGAGGGAGAGCTTCAGGCATGTTTAAATGCAGAGAGTAGTCCAGTTAGCCAGGAGTGGAGAGCATGGGTTATGGGTCAGGGAAAAATATAAGATGTTAGGTGGGTAGATGGGGCATTAGCTTGTAGAAGGCCTTCAATGCCAAGAAAGAGAGTGAAGTTGACTAGGTAGTCAATTGGATGTACTAAAGATTTTTGAATAAAGGTGTGGATACGACCAGCTTCAAGAATAATAAAGAAGACTCTAGCAGAAGAACATAGAGACAAGAAGACCTCATAAGATGCTATTCCAATAATCCATACAGGAAATGGAGAATAGTCCCAGGGTCATGGGAATAGAGAGAAAGTGATAGAAGTGGAAAAAAATGTGTACTACAGCTGTAATGTGAGATGTCCCTGAAGTCATTTAAAGACAGGGCACTGTTGGGGGTGGAGGGTAGGTAATCAACAGTGTTAATAGGTGTAGAAAAGTCAATAATAGCACAGGAAAAGGTAATTGAATTTAAATAGAATAGCAATGTCAAGGAAAGGTCATTAAAAAGATTTTTAAAACAACATTTTAAGACAAATTGGAGGGAGCCAGTGGACAAGACAGTGAGAGACAGAGTCAGAGAAGATGTGGATGAAGGAGGGAAGGATAAGAAGAGAGGAGAAGAAAAAGAGGAAGAGAAAGAGTAGGAAGAAGAAGGGGAAAGAGGAGGAGGAGGAGGAGGAGAAGAAGAAGGAAGAAGGAAGAAGAAGAAGAAGAAGAAGAAGAAGAAGAAGAAGAAGAAGAAGAAGAAGAAGAAGAAGAAGAAGAAGAATGGAAGGAGCAATTATGGAGGAGGCAGAGGGAAATGGGAATCAAGGTAGAAGGAACAGCCTTGGTGAAAAGGTAGGGATGCCCTTTCTATGGAAGAGAGAAGGTTAGGGGATGCTGCTGAGGAGTTTTGGTGACTAGATCTTGGAATCAAAACAATTTATGTTTTAATCTAGTTTAAAGCAGCATATATTTTATGTATTTTATATATATATATATATATATATATATATATATATATATAATCTTTATGGAATTGTAGACTAAGAGTCAGAAGGACATTGGAGGTCATATAGTCCAATTCCCTCATTTTATGCTTAAGGAAGCTACTGAGAATCTGGGATTCTCCTGTGGTCAAACAGCTGGTGTCTTAGGACAGTTTGGACCCAGAGCTTCCTGCATCCAAAACCAGCATTCAAGTCATTATACCTCACTATTGCTAGAAGTATTTTTAAAGGTTTGCCATCAACTCTGATTCAGAAGAGGACCCTCTTATCAACAATGAAGTTTTATTTTACTTGCACACATAATTAAGAGGAGATGATTGCTCCACATTGAGAATCCTGTTATGTCCTGTAGAGCTATGGTGTATCATCATCTTTGGAGTGAATTTCATTTTTTTTTTGCATTTTGGACGGCAATTGGGGTTAAGTAACTTGCCCAAGGTCACACAGCTAGGTTTTTCTTTGTGTGTGTTAAGTGTCTGAGGTCAGATCCAAACTCAGGTCCTTCTGACTCCAGGGCCGGCACTCTACTCACTGCACCACCTAGCCGCCCCTATGAATTTCATTTTTAATGTAAATATTTTAGAAATGATACATGATGCATTAGTCAAATGATATAGTCTTGGTATGCACACTTATGCATGTGCACAAACATGAACACACATATGCACACAATCACCACACAACACCTCTACCAGAAATGGAGAGATGTTTCTCATTGGACAATGAAGCAAAAATGCAGTGAGAGGGGAAATAGGAATAATAAACCAGGAAGTTTGTCACAAAATCATGTTCTGTATGCAGGGTGTACATGTTTGCTTAAAATGGGAAAGCATGGGAATCGTATGTCTATAAAAGTTAATTAATTATATATATTATTATGTATATTATGTATTATAATATATTATAAATATTATATATAATAATATATATGATTTTATATATATATATATATATATATATATATATATACTAAGTCATTCATGAATGGATTGAAATCAAAATGAGTGGAGGGAGTTCCCACATCAGGATTAAAAGAGAAAGAGAAGGTGAGGGAGAGGGAGAGGGAGGGAGTGAGCAAAAGAGGGAGGGAACGAGAGAGGGAGAGAGAGAGAGAGAGAGAGAGAGAGAGAGAGAGAGATGGACTGCTCTTTGTCAGGCTGCTGATACCTACAAACCATTTCTCAAACTAATGTTTTTCAGTAATGGAAGGAAATCCTAAATATCAGTTGGAGACTAGAGAAAATAAAGATGTAATTCCTCCTTGCCTCCCATATCCTAGTCCTCTGGCCTCCTGAAATCTATCCATGAAACCTACTGAAATGTATTCCAGAAGCGATAGAAAGCCAATGGAGATTTTGAATATGGAATGGGGCATGTTTATAATTACATTGTATAAGTATCTTTTGACAACGGAGTGGAAGAGGAATTGAAAATGGAAGAGCCACTGTCCAAGTGTTGGGCATATAGATGTTTTCTAACTTTTTCTCGTTACAAATAGATAAGATAGGGGTATTTTTATAAGCAGGTCTTTTTATTTCTTTGTTTTTATGACATTTCTGGCATAGAGTTCTGAGAATGGAAATACAGGATCAAAATGCATGATTAGCTCTGAGGCTAATTGTGTGCCATATTTCCCTCCAAAACATCTGCACCAGACCCATCTGCCCAGTACCAATCTATCCCCAGAAGTCACAAAACTGAGTGGTAAGCCATGATGATATTTAGGCCATATGGGTATATGTCCCATAGGGCAATGGGACAGAGTGGAAGGAGCCAGAATCCAATGTCAGAGAGCCTAAATTTGAATGCTGGCTCAGCTACTCACTACCAATGGCTCTTATTCTTAACTGGACATTGTTTTCTCATTGATAAAATGGAGCTTTGGACTAGATCAAAATCCCCTGCTTTTTCATTAGTTTTAATTGTCCCTGTTTTTTGTCTCTAGCAACAGTATTCAAACTCAGAGCAGGGAGGGAAATGTACAAGGACCATGAGGAAGGCCAGGAAGGCTTGCAGTATTCCTGTCTTTTTCAGGATTTGTCTTGCATATTTAAGCAAAATGTTTCTTTTTATCAATATGCTCTGACTCACAGGATTGTATAAAAGCTACTAAATAGTTTTTTTAAAGAAAGAGTAACAAAACTTTGCTATTTAAATATGTAACTGGTAAGGCCCGTTTAAACAGAATATTGCATGATTCACAGCCATTATTGCACCATAGATCCAGAGTTACAAGGGACCTTAGAAGCCACCTGACCTAATTTCCTTATTTTATAGCCCAGAGAATTGCCCAAGGTTACAAAAGTTTTAAGTAGCAGAGATGTGACTGGAAGTCAGGTCCTTTGGCTCTAACATACAAATTACTCTTCCTTCTGTTCCAAGATGCTTCTTATCTTTAAATCTCTGAGATTCCTCTGATCTGGAAATAATTAATCTTCATTCCAATCTTGCCTCCAAAACCATTATCAAAGCATATAATTCTAGTGGGAACAAGTCCTACCAATCCAATACCACCAGTGCTGTAGGTAAATATGATAGGGGAAAAACTGTGAAAATAAAACCTTGAAACAGCCTCTGTGGTTCTGTAGTCCACATCTCCTCAGCAACCCTAGTGACTGAAGACCTCCCCGCCAAAAAAAGGTTCTCTCTATCAAAGTCCTTTCCATTGTCAGATGAATGAACATTAGAAATAGACATGGTTTTATCAATGGAGGATGTTGAAGAAAACACATTTTCATTCCATTTGTCAGTGCACCTTTAGCACCCTGGGCTCTTATCCAACTACCTTTTATTATGGGTTGTCTGTCATTAGAATTGGGCTTTTGGAGAGCAGGGGCTGTCTTCCATTTCTCTTTCTAATATCAGTGCTTAGCATGAGGTTCAGCACAGAGTAAGTGCTAACAAAATGCTTTTTTTGTTGATTCATTCAGTCATCCATTTAAGAGGGGAGGGTTGGACTATATGACCTTTGAAATCCCTTTGAGCTATTAGAGTAGTTTCTCTGAGATCTGAAAATAAAGTGAGTTCAATTTCTTGATTAGACTTAGCAAAATACTACTTATGAGATGATCAGAACTTTTGGAAATATAAATAATGTGAGAGCATGTTAAAATTTAGTAAACAAAAAATAAGCCTTTGTAGTGTTTTCATTGATAAGAGTTAAACACTGGACAGGTGATTTTATTGGTTTAACATTCTCTCAGGTGAGTAACCTCCTACACTAATGAAGGCCCACAACTTGTAGTGTTAGAAAGTTATCTAGAACAGACATCCCAAACACCCTGCCCTTCCCACTCAGTCCCCAACTGTAATTGGGAAATACTGAACAACACACACAGAAAAATGCAACAAAACATAGACTGTATTCATATGTGATTTTGTAAGGCAATATGTGGCTAGCAATGATCCTTCTGCATGATTTAGGGGTCCTGGTGTTTATTTGAACTTGATACCCTTGGACCTCAAACATTGAGAGGTTCAGTGATTTGCCAGTTATACATCTCGTAGGTGCCAGAGGCATCATTTGGATTGGGTTTTTCCTGGTTCCAGGCTCAGCTCTCCTTCCCATACACTGCTTCACACTGAGTCTTTCTATAGAAAGGAAAATTAAAAACGCATTTTGACCAAGTGGTCATCCAGACTTTGCTCAAGGAGCACGTGGGAGGGGAAAATGATATTGGATTGAAAAATCTAAGTTAGAAGGGTCTTCAGTGAGCCCACAGGCCTACCAATGTTTGAACCAGACTCCCTCTGCAACATATTCATATCATTCAGCTTTTAATTAATGACCAGAGGAATGGGAACACTAGGCCTCTAGAGGCTGCCCATTCCACTTTTTTGGTAGCTCTGATGGTTGTTAGGCAATTTTTCCTGACATCTTCCTCCTCCTCCTCCTTTGAGCCTCCAGGCCTAGTAGAACTAGTCCAATCCCTCTTCCTTATGACAGCTCTTAGAATCCCTGAAGACATCTATCATAATCTTCATTCTTCTCCTCTCCATGATCAGCTTCACCAGTTCTGTCCACAAGGGCTCATAGGACAAGATCTCAAGGTGCTTCACTGTATTGATTGCTCTCCAGTTTGTCAATTTGAACAGTTCTTTTGCCTCATTCTAATCCCCTGGGTCCTTCTGAGAACTGAGATCAGCACCTGCTACCCCAAAGAGAAATGCATATTCAGAACAGGTCTCTGCTAGACTTCTGGCTAGTCTGAGCCTTTTAAAGGGAATGTAATGGCTTAGTTCAATGGGTCACAGTTAATGCATTCTTGCTTTCTTGTCACATGAATGCCTACAGATGGCATTATGGCCACATAATACAGAATGGGGGGCCTATTGGATAGCATTTGAATAAGTTTTCTTGACCTGTCAGTCTTAACCTAATTATTGTGACTGGCAGTCTGAAGGAACCAACAAATGTCAGAAGCTTCATTATCCCCCTGAAAAACCACACAAGACAATGACCCTCCTGATCTGTGTGTTCTGCCTCTAGTTATAAAAGGTGGGCAGTAATTCAGGCAACACCAGCCATGGGTGTAAAGTGACAAAATATGGAAAGAAGAATTCTGGTAGATTCTGAGGATGATTTAAGCTCCATCCAGGCCAAAGTAGTATATTTCCACCTTTGGGAAATGAACTTAATTCCTTTGCCACTTCATCATGGATCCAAAGATAGTCTTGTGGCTGATGAAATCAATGATTCTGCTTTATAAAGCCCTGATCTCTACTCTTCTCCCATGAAATACTCACCACCTCCTGCTGAGGAGCCCACTACCAGAGATATCATGACTCTTGTTTCTCCTAAAATGTATTTGTTTGTTTACTCATCTGTGTATGTGTTACTTTTCCTTAGTAGTGAGGGAATAGAGGGAAAAAGCATTTTTTTTTCTTTTTAGAGGGGGGAAGGTAGGGCAATTGGGGTTATGTGACTTGCCCAAGGTCACATGGCAAGTCTGAGGCCGGATTTGAACTCAGGTCCTCCTGACTCTAGAGCTGGTGATCTATTCACAAAAAAAGCATTTCTTAAGCACCTACTATGTGCTAAGTGCTGTGCAAGGGGAAGTACTTGACAAATATTATCTTATTTGATACAACAATCCTGTGTGGTAGGTACTGTTATCAGCTCCAATTTTAGAGTTTCAGAAATTGAGGCAGATAGACTTACTGACTTTTCTAGGCCACACAGTTAGTCTGAGGTGAGATTTGAACTTGGGTGTTCAGACTCCAGGGCCAGTGTTCCATCCACTACACCACATAAGCTACCTTTATTCAGTGTATGAGAATATAGTTCCCTTGAAGTCAAGGGCTATCTCTCCTTTTATCTCATGTTCCCAGTCAGGCATTTGAAAGGTGCTCAATATATGATTATCAAATTCAATTGAAGTGAATGAAAATGTACCATGGGGAGGTTTTTATTTTTTAATCAGCTCTTATCCATCAGCTGAATAGCATCACAGGGCAGTGTGGAGAGATCTGGAGGAAGATCTGGTTTCCAGTTCTGCCTCTGACATAAAGTGACTGTGGGATTCTGGACAAGTCACAGCTTCACAGTATCTCAGGCAACATTTAGTCTAAGACTATGAAGTTGAAGAGCAAATGTTGCTACACATTGATAGGACTTCACAAAAGATTGGAAATGGGGGTTAAGAGAAAGGAACTGAGGCTAACCCCTAGTTTGGGAACTTGGTTGACTGGAACATTGGTAGTAACACCAACAGTAACAGGGAAATTAGAAAGAGAGGAGAGTTTTGGGGGAAAGTTAATGAATTCTATTTTGGACATGTTGTGTTTAATTCTGTTTATGGGGCATCGGGTTTGAGATGTCCAATAGGCAGTTGGAGATGTGAAACTGGAGGCCAGGAGAGAGGGGTATAGAATAAATAGATCTGAGAATCATTTGCATGGAGATGATAATTGAATCCATGAGAGCTGATGAAATCACCAAATGAAATACTATAAAGGGAGAAGCAAAGAGGGCTCAGAACAAATATTTGTGGGACAGTCACAGTTAGTGGGCATGAACGTCCAGCAAATGAGACTGAAAAGGATCAGTCAAGGAAGGAATAAAAGAAGGAAGAACACAAGTATTTTTTTAAGTACCTACTATATACTTAGGCACTGTGCTATGCACTTTACAGATATCTTATTTGACTCACACAAAATCCCTCTCAACTAGGGATTATTATTATACACATTTTACAGTTGAAGAATCTAAGGCATACAGATTAAATGCCTTGCCCAGAGTCACACAGTTAGTAAGCGTTTGAGGCTGCATTTGAACTCAGATCTTCCTAACTTTAAACCCAGTGCTCTATCTATTCTGGTGCCATCTATCTGCCTCCCAAAAGAGAAACAGGATGAAAACTAGGAGAGAGAAAGGTCAAAACCAAACCAAAAGAAACAAAAACCTCTCAAGGGAAGGAGCTATCAAAGAGAAGTGATCGATCACTAACGTCAAAGTCTGCAGAAGTCAAAAAGGATAGAGACTGAGAAAAGGCCAATGGATTTGGTAATTTTGGAGAGAACAGTTTTAGTTGGTGGATGAGATCAGAAATCAGACTCCAGAGAGTTTCCTGGGGAGTGAGCAGAAAGGAAATGGAGGCAATGACTGTAGATGACTCTCTCAAGTTTACCCATGAAAAGAAAGAGAGATATGGGATAATAGATGTTAAGTATAGATTGATCAAATGAGGTCAGCCATCATAGATGGGTGAGGGAGACATTGGTGTGTTTGCAGGCATCAAGGAAGCAACCAAGAGACAGGAAGAGATTGAGAAAAGTGAGGCAGACAGAAGGAAGAATCTTCTGGAAAAGACAGTGCAGAATGGGATCACTAGTGTATATAGGAGAAGGACCAACTTTTCATGTAAGATGGTAGTGAAGGAAGAGATAATGGGGGAAGGCATGTAAGTGAAATGAAATGAGGAAGAAAAGGTAAAGGGGAGCTCTTATTATATGGCTTAATATATAACCCAGTGCTTGGCACATAGTAGGTACTTAATAAATACTTATTGAATGAATGAATGGCTTCAAATTTTTCAATGAAATATAAGGCAGACTTCTCAGCTAAGAAGGTAATTATGGCATGGTGAAAAAGGTAACTATGGGAAGTTTAAGAAAGAATGAAAAAGGTTTATGACAGTTGGGATAGTAAACCTATTAAGCAGGCATAAAAGGACTGTCTTACAATATTGAAGGTCCAATTAAGATTAGGTGGCACAAATGTAACTCCTGTCCAAAAGTCCACTTCTATAAGACTCTCTCATTAATGGAGACGAATGCCTTACTTGTGTGAAGAATGAGAGGATAGAGCACCCCAGCTTTTTCCAGTCCATTTGGGGGATTTAGATCAGCTTTGGGGGATTTATCAAGCTTCAAGACCCTTGGGTCTTTTAAACATCAGTCCTCTTGGGACTCTACAAGTGTGTAGTCTTCTTTTTTGACTCTTCAAGCACAGCATCTTCTTCAAACCTCAAGTCAGTTTCCAGCTTCAAGAAAGAAGATGGAAGGTGCCAACCCCGCTTCAGGTTACTGAAGGAAAAGACACTGGGAAGACTTGTGAGAATAGGCCAACTCCATTTTGTCCCCGTTCTCAGATTGTTTACTCCATAGATTTCAGAGGGTTTCTCTCTTTTTTTTTAAAGCAATTGGGGTTAAGTAACTTGCTCAAGGTTACACGGCTAGTCATTATTTATGTGTGGGTGCTCATTTTCTGAGGCTGGATTCAATCTCGGGTCATCCCAACTCCGAGGTTGGTGCTCTTACACACTGCGCCACCTAGCCACCCCAGAGGGTTTCTCTTTGATTGAAATCCAGGACAAATTGAGTTTTTTTTTTCTCCCAATGGTGAAATATATATTATTTGGTATGCATTTGCCTCTGTATGCCTTCTCTGATTTCTTTTTTCCTATGCTTTGGATAAATGGGATCCTGTATTATTTGCTATATGTGTTCATTGTGGAAATGGTATTAGGTGGGAAAGTGGTCAAACCCCAGATTTAGAATTTAGGGTCCTCCTTTCCTCCAAAAAAAGTGACAAAACAATAGACCAGAGCTTCTTATACTTTTTCCACTGGAGACCCATTTTGGTTTTGGCAGTGTTCATTGACTTTGTGTGGCCTTAGGGCATGCACAATGCAAAGTGTGTATACTTTGTGTTCAGAACCAAGGCTTCAGTGAAGTTACATAATGCAACATGGGCAGGTGCTGCCAGAAACACCTTGAATTCATTCTGGGTTTGATTTTTAATTAATTTGTGGTTGTGTTTTCAGAAACCTTTTACTGTTGCCAAATTTTTCATAAACCCATATGGGGTCATGACCCCCATTTAAGAAGCACTGCTCTAGATCTAGATATTTAAAGGGGCAGAGAGATATACTTTTAGCCCAGTACCCCGTATCTCTGAGGAGGCAGAGTGGTGGCCTCTGGCTCCAAATTCTTAGCAGGAATGAAAATCCTCCTTAGAGAACGTTTGGGGGAAAAGAGGCTAGAAATGTCTATTGTGCCTCCTTTTGAGTCACACGGTGACAAGCCCTTGGGATACATGGGCCTCTTTCCACATATAGAGCCCATTCCCTAACACTGAATAAATTTATAGTGGACTCAGTCAACATGGTTTCATTATTTTTTCCAGTTTCATTCAGCAGCAGATGAATACAAGCAAAGGCAAATAAATGTAAGTATAATTCAAGACTGGAGCTTGTCAGGGCAAGATCAGAAGCAGAATAAGGCGGTGAGGGACTGAAGAAAATAGGATAGGGCTGAACTGGTTCACCAAGAGGTTGAGATGGGGAAGGGAGGTGAATGTGTGCCATTGGGACAATGACCTGGGAAAGAACCGAGTGCAGGGATTGAAGGTCATTGTTGCTGTTAGTTGTCCTTCATTCTCAAAGGGTGGCATGGTTGGAGGTCATAATGAACAGGGAGAGAGGTGATAAGACAGAAGGAAAGGTGGAGTGACAACAGACTATTATCAGATCCAGGAATTTAAGAGTTCATAAACGTGGAAGTGGAATACTTGTAAGGGATAACAAGATCGAAGACATGGCCATCTTTGTGCATAACTGAGATGCAGTGAAGGAATAAGTCATGAGAAATGAGTAAATTGAAGAAATGAGAAGTTAGGATATTTGAGGGAATATCAACACACTATGTTGAAGTCTCCCAGAATGAGGGCAGGAGTTGGGGAGGAGAGACAAACTGTAACACGGGTATAAACAGATCTAGTCACAGATTGAAAACTAGAATTAAATAGGAACTTTATATATGCTCATTTCATTGAATTTTCCATGCATTTCAATTCATAGATAACAAAACTGAGGACACTTGGTAGTTATTACCCTGAATTGCTATGAAAATCCAATGAGATAAGGCATATGTAGTATTTTGCAAACCTTAACATACCATTGAAATATTGTGCTATTATCAACTGCAGCAGGATCACCAGCAGTATTATTTCCCTGATATACACTAATTCATACATTAATTCATTCAACACATATTGATTGAGCACCTACTATGTGCAAGCCCTGAGGATTAAAAGACCAAAACAAAACCACATTTTGTTCTCAAGAACCTTCTGTACTTTTGGAGTAGGTGCTGACTATGGCCAAAGGATGAGAGTCTGATTCAGGAGAGTGTGTGGCTTTTGGAATAACACCCTTCCCTGACCCCCAACAGGAAGATGAATCTTTTTCTCCTTGGTAATGCCCACCATGTCATGCTGTGTTACCAGACAAATATATTAGGTATACATAAGTTGCTCTTTGGTAAGCACACATTACTATTTATAATCTATATTAATTAACTCTGAGAGGAAAATGTTTTAAAATGTTAACATTAACCTTTCCTGACTTTGATTTGGAAAGGAGGAGATTTCCAAAGTGCAAGATTTCTCTTTCCCTCCCCTTTGCCCTTTGCTGGGGACCTGCTTCCCTCAGCACTGAATGTAATAAACATGTGATAGCCAACATTTATATAGCACTATGAGATTTTCTAAGTAATTTACAAATGTTATCTCATTTGGTTCTTGCAACAACACTATACAGTAAGTGCTCTTATGCCCAACTTACAGAAGGAAACAAACATTTATTAAGCATCTACTCTGTGTTGGGCACTGTACCAAATGCTTTACAAATATATTATCTCTTTTAATACTATCAAAAACCCTCCAGGTAAGTACTATTATTATCTATATTTTAAAGTTGGGGAAACTGAGGTAGAGAGAGATTAAAGTGACTTGCCCAGGGTCACAGAGCAAACAAGTATCTGGGGCTTGATTTGAACTCAGGTATTCCTGACTCCAGGCCCAGTGTTCTATTCATTGTTTCACCAGCAGCTGCCTCTAATGTTGTTGTTGTTTTTCCTTTGTTCTCAAAAAAGACCAATTATATCAGGAGGAGGGTCTGGACCTTCCTCCTGATATAATTGGGTAATAAAGGGTATTGTAAGGGTAATAAAGGGTAATAAAGGAATTGTCTGGACTTGCAACTGACTTGGATTTAAGTGAGGCAGAACTGTGCAAAATCATCAGCCTCACCTTCTCCTTCAGAATCATCAGAGATCAGTAGTAAGACATAGGTCAAGATGACTGGCAATGGCCCAGGACACTGGGAGAATTTGGCCTTTCTAAGCTGAGGTCTTTACCAGGTCTCAAATTGTCTGAGGAAGCACCCATTTAGTAGTTAAAGGTTAGCTAAGAATTGAGGTAACAGTTGGCCTAGTTTGCCTTCACAAAGAATAAGGAAATTGAGACTAAAAGAAGTAGTCTTTCATCTTGGCTTGGGCCAATGGAAAGAGCGCTGGATTTGTCAGTAGAAATCTTAGGTTCCAAACCCCTTTCTACTACTTACTCCCTGTATGTCTAACTACATGACTACCTGGACCTCTATTTCCTTATATGTAAAATTAGATGACCCCTGAGGACCCTCTCAGTTTGAAATGAATATTTATTTACAAGACTTGCTCAAGGTCACATAGCTAATAAGTACCTGATGCAGTATTCATGATCTCATCTTCTTGACTCCAAATCTAGGTAGTTATCTGTTCTGCAAGGTTATCCCAAGAACGAATGTATGAATACAAAAAGCATTTATTATGCACTCATTGTGTGCCAAGTACTATGAATATAAATGGAAAAATAAAAAGACAGTCCCTATTCCCAAGGTGTTCTACCTCTAATTGAGGGAGATGATTCATAAAAGAAAGTTCAGTAATGGGACAGATGGAAAATCCCAGATTTCCTAGGGGGACATCAGATGGGTAACCAGATGCTTAATGTGGCCAGGTAGTATGATGCAATGAAAAGAGTACTAACTTTGGAGTCAAAAGACCTGGATTAAACACCTGCTCTCACTATCCATACAACCTTAGCCAAGATTCCTTATCAATTATGACCTTGGTTTCCTCTTCTGTAAAATGAGAGAGCTCTCATATTTTTTTGTGGGTTCAAGGATCATTTTTCAATGAGATGATTGACAAATTTGCATATTTACTCCTCACCTGAGCTCCTGTCCTATGTGACCAACTGTCTGATGGACATTTTCATATGGAAACTGCAATCAGCAATGTCACTCAATATGTATCAATACAACCTCTTCTAAACCTACGTCTTCTTCAAGCATCTGTATTTCTTTTGAGGGCTCTACCATTCTTTCAGTCACCCAGGTCCCAACCTCAGAGTTCTCAGAGGCTCTCCTCTCTTCTCCTCATCCACATATTCCATGGATTCCCACATCTTATTAATTATACCTCCACAAAATTTCTTCCATTAACTTCCTTTTCCCTACTCTCCTAGACCTTACCTTACTTTTTGCCATCTTCATTGACCACCCAAGTACCTCTCAACTGTGCCAATGGTTCATTTTCCTTTGTCCTCTGGATCACCTTCTGTGCTTTCAAATTTATCTCCCTTCCTCTAGGTAATTATGCTCCCATCCACCCACCCCAAAATTGTTAAAAACATCTTCTACAAAGGTTTGATCATGCCACCATTCCTCCCCTCAAACATTTTTAATAAATCACTATTGACTCAAAGATAAAATACACATTCTTTTGTTTGTCACTTAATCCTTTCAAATCCAGCTTCATCCCAACTTTTTAGATTTCTTTCTTATCTCTTCTCATCACAGAGACTTAGTAGTATTGGAAAAAAGTTGGCCTTGGAACCAGGAAAGACTTTGGTTAGAAACCTACTTGCTAGGTGTATGACTGCTGATATAAATTCAACTCCTTTATCTGAAAAATGGGAATAATATACTGATGATCTCATAAAGTTGCTCTGAGGATCAAGTACAAGAATAGATATAAAGGGATGTAATGCACTCTGTAAGCTTTAGATTGTTGCTTAAATGTCTGCTATTATAACTTATGCATTCTATACGATAGCCAAAATTGTCTATTAGCAGTTTCATTAATTCAGAATTTCTTCTCCTGCCTCAGCCCCATTGCATAAGACACTTCCTATGCCTGGAAGGTATTCCCTCTTCATCTTGCCTTCTAGAATTCCTAGCTTCTTTCTGGGCAGCCAACAACCCATATTTGTGGCTGCTTCTTCTAGTTGCCTTTTATTTATCTTTCTGTGTGCATGTTGCTTGTTCTAAATGGCATAATGTAACCCCCTTGAGGGTAGGTACTGCTTCTTCCTCACCCCCCCCATTTTTTTTTTTTGTCATTGCCTGACACAATAGATGCTTAATAGACATATGCGCTTATTGTCAGCTACTACTGGCCCTTCTCCCAGAACTCTTCTGTATGTGTTTGAATACATTTTAATATACTTTTACATATTCATGTTGACTCTCATTATAATGTGTGGTGCTTGATGGTGGAGAATATTTTCCTTTTTTCTTTGTTTTCCCACACTTAATGCAGTGCCTGGAAACATAGCAAGTACTTAATAAATGCTCACTGATTAATTGTTTGTTGGACCTTTATTGCTTTCAGGGAAAAATCCAAACTAAATCTTTCAATAACCTTGAACTAAATTGTACCTGTAAAGACACAGAGTATGAGATTTTAGACAATTTAGGCTTCACTAAACCATTTATCCTTTTGCATTTTGAGATTCTATTGTAATGTGTTTTTTTGTTCATATATATATGTATGTATATATATGTATGTATATATATATATGTATGTATGTATGTATGTATATAAGTTCACCCTGATAGAAAGCAGGTGCTATTCCAAATAGTGAATGGTCACCTTTTCAAAATACTTAAATAGCTATAGTTTTTTCATTTTTTGCTAAGAAAGTTAAATTATTATCTAGAGCTATCTTATTTCCCTAAACATTTGGACAGCAAATAATTTCATAATACAAATCAATAAGATAGCTAAGCAATAATGGGGCCCAACATAAGTATTTCATTGTGATTTTTTGAAGAATCTTATTTCATGAGCTGCTGGTGCCTATGGAATATTCACATTAAGATTATTCTTTGTAATGAAAAAGAGATGTGGGTGTTGTAAACCATAAGTTCTTTATGGGTCAGCAGTGTGATTTTGCAGCCAAAATATGGTGCATTGAAATGTATAGTGACCAGGATTTAAGCAATCTGCTCTGGTCAGACCACATCTAAAGCATCCTATTTATGACTGGGCATTTAGGTTTAGGAAAGACATTGATAAACTGGAAAGAATCTAGAGAACAGTGATCAGGATAATGAAGGACTTGAGATTCTCTCAGGTTAGTGTGAAGGAGTTGAGAATGTTTAGGGTATAGAAGAAAGGACCTGTAGGGGGTGGTCAAAGAGAACTGGGATTGGATTTATTCTGCTTGACCCCAGAAAGCATAACTAGGAATACTATTTTGTAAAAGAACCCAAGCTGGTCAATCTTCATATCACCTCCATCTGTGCTTCTGACTTCATGAAATTTACCAGTGCCTCTCTTTGTAATGACTTTCCCCCCTAGCTTCCTCTCCTTTCATATTGTCTTAACCATTAGAATGGAAGCTCCTTGAGGGCAGAAACTTTTGCTTGTATTTGTATCCCCAGTGCTTAGCTCTGTAATGAGCACTGAGTAAGCTCTAAAGAGATGCTTGTTGTCTTCTCTTGCTTAGCAATGGGTAGTGATTACTAGATAGATGTAGGCTTAATGGGTAGAAAATCACTACCATTATTCCTGCTACTACCCAGACAAGTGTTGGAACTGCCTCAAAGTGAAGTGGGCTGCCATAGAAGTAGGGAGCTAGTTGGCTCCCACAGCTCTTTGAATGAAGGCAAGGGGCCTCTTGGTAGGGGAGTGATAGCAGAATTCTTGGCCAGGTACTTGCTGGACTAAAGATTCCTTATGATTCTTAAATTCTGTTATATGGAGCAAACACAGGGCTAGATTTTTAATAGTCACTTGCTGATGATTTGTGTATGTGTCTCCATGTAAACACGCACATATGTAAATAAATATTATGACTATACATTATGTGTATGCACATGTAGTCATACTTGTATGTATGTGTGTATATAGACTCATATTTACACACATAGATACACAGAGATTACTAAATGATGTCTTCATGCCTCCTAGTTTTCCACTGGGGAATGTTTGCCATTTGTGCTGTAGAGTGTTTCCTTTATGTCAGCACATTATCTTGAAATGATTTTGTTGATAAACTATGAGCTGATTCTTTGTCTTGACACACACACACATCTTTCTTTTTTAACTTGACATTAGTGCATATGCATTTTTTATGAATCCCTCTGGCTTTGAAAGCTTATGTGACTAGTATTGGATGATTTGTTACCATGGGTAAATGCTAACAATACTAGAAATAGGGACAGGAGTCTGGGAATCCCTGCATTTTGGTAGATTGGAAAGAAGTCTAGGTTTGGAGTCAAAGTTTATGGATTCCAAATTTATTTGTTACCTGTTGAACCAAAATTTGCTTTAATTTTTCTTCTCTGTACCTGTTTTCTTATGTGTAAAATGTAGAGGGAGAGTCATTGCATGACATGATCTCTCCCAGATATGCTTTTCTTTTGCTCTTATAAATGATTATTATTGATATCTTCTGCCTTTCTATTACTTTCATTTCTAAACATGTCTTTCATTCCTGCCTTTCCTAGGGAGTCATTACATGCAAAAAAGGGAAAGATAGCAGTTTAGCAAAATTAAGCAATACAACATCATGGGTAGAGAGCTAAGAAGACCTGAGTTCAAAGCCAGCCTCAGACTTGTTAGCTGGGTGACAGTGTGTAAGTCACTTAGCCTCCACCTACATGAGCTCCTCATCTGTACAATGAAGAAAATAATGTATTATGCCTTCTGAAGCTGTTGGGAAGATAAAAAGAAATACCTGTAAAGAGTTTTGCAAACTGTGAAGTGCCATGTAGATGCTGTTCAATATTATCAAGTGAGTGTGACAGTATACGTGATGTCCTATACCCACAATCCTCTGCCTCTGTAAAAAGGGAAGAATAACAAGCTCTACATCCTTAGCTCTATGTTAATCTCATTAGGAAGGAGAAAAAAAAGCAACAGAGAAGGGATGGTGACAAAAGGAGGAGTTTGGTAACTCCCTCAAAGTCTTAAAGCCCAGTTATCTATCTGTTGCCCTAGTCAAAACTGCACCATGCAGCCACGTAGACCACAGAGATGGGAGGACCATTGTTGCTCTGAATGGTGGCTGATTCTATGGCCCATTAGGGAATGATTCCAGGCACAACACTCTTTTCATTATCACCTAGCTGCTCCAATAACTGATTTATCATAGGGTGAATTCTACATCTTTAGGACTGAATGCTTAGAAAGGACACTTTTGTATATCATTGATTATGAAACTTTACCTTGAGAATACCCAGTCAAAAGACCCCCTTTCCTATGCAATTGGTGTCTTTTTACCACTGCTGTTGTAGTGTACCAACTAGTCAATAAGCATTAATTAAACATCTACTATGTGCTGGCCACTGTGCTAAGCCCTCAGGATGGAAAGAAATGCAAAAGACTATCCCTGCCCTCAAGGAGCTCCCAATCTAAGTAAAACAACATGCAAAAAGTTGTGTGTAAAGAAATACATACACACATACATGCAATAAATAGGAAATAATACAGAGAGGGAAGACCCTAGAATTAAAATGCATCAAAGAGAACTTCATAAAAATAATAAGAGCAAACATTTACCAAAAAAAATGAAGTTTACAAAGGGCTTTACAGATGAAATTATTGAATTGTATCCTAACAATAAGTCTGGGAATTAGTGCTCTTATCATACCCATGTTCCATATAAAGAAACTGAGGCAGATGGGAGTGAAATTACTTGCCTAGGGTTGCATAGCTAGTTAAATATCTAAGATAGAATTCAAATTCAGGTCTTCCTGATTCAAAGTCCCAAACTCTACCCATTCTACCATCTAGATAGGATGCAGATGAAATTTACCACCCTGCAATTTTCTGCCTTAACCAAAGGCATTTTTTATTGTTTATATATATGGGGAAAAGAATTGGACCATGGATAAACAAATGGAGCAAACAGCCATATCTACTCCCAAACTGTCCACTTTATGGTTTTACAACTAGATTGAGAATATAATGGATAAATTTGTGGTGGGGTAGATTTGAAAGATGATCGTATAGGGGGAGAAGAAGAGAGAAAAATATAGAATTAGGGGATTGTTTAAACCATAGTTCCTGGGGCAGAGTAACCAAATTGTGACTAGAACATTCTAAAAACAAGTACTCCTGCTCTCCATTTTCCTTCCAAGAGACAACAATTTCCCCCCCAAGGAAACACATTTTCCCATAATTTCTTTAGATTAACAATACTTAATCTACTCATGGGTTTTTGGATGATATCAGGCTCCCTTCAGGGACTTAACAAAATAACCTTAAAGGCCTATGTAAATCCTAGTTGTTGTTATGTCCAGATTCTCAGTTCCCCCACCAGTAAAATGGAGGACTATTTACTTCACAGAGTTGCTGTAAAGTTTAAATAACAGCACATATGCAAAGTACTTTGTAAACTTTAAAGCACCATGTAAATTTTCCTCCTCCTCCCTCCCCTTCCCTCCTCTTTACCTCCCTTTACACTGTGTAAAGAAAGCTTGGTATGGAGTCTTAGAAAATGCAGATAACAATTCAATGGCAGCTCAGCCTAAAGTGCCTGGAGGCAGTGAGGTTTTAAGAGACTTGACCATGGTCCTGAAACAGTCTATTTCAGAGGCAAAATTTGATTTGAGTCCAAGCTCTACCTGACTGCAAGCATGGCTGTCTCTCCTAATTAGCAATACCAAATAAAAGGGATTAACTGTAGGTACGTATTTTCCCCTGGCATTTATTTTGCCCAGTATTTTGTAAGCATGAAAAATGAACCCTGAATATTGTTATGCCTAACCTCAATCATTTTCTTTTCTAAAAAAAAACAAACAAAAAAACATTGAAATGTGTCTTAATTAAGGCAACTAGTTGATGTAGTGGACAGAACACTAGCCTTGGAGTCAGACCTGAGTTCAAATTCTGCATCAGACACCAGTTGTGTGACCATGGGCAAATCCCTTTACTTCTCTCTACCTCAGATGCCATTATGGTTTTTAGTAGATATTAAGAGAATGCATCTTTCAAATTTAAAAAGCAAATACCTAGGTTTTATAAGTCTTTAAAACATTTTTCTAGTACTTCCCTCCTCTTGGCATAAAGTCAGGAGACCACAGAGACATAATGTTGCATATATTGTCAAGATCTCTGAGTTGTTTTTGTTAGCGGTTTTTCTTTATTAGAAGCAAGTATTTCATTCCAAGGGGAGAGTTTGGGAGGGAAACATATCTAGAAATGAGTAAGAGGGAAAACAAGAAGTATCAATTAATTTTACTTTTCTTTTTAGAATTTTTTTTTTTTTTGCTTTTTTTTGGAGTGGGGAAGGTAGGGCAATTGGGGTTAAGTGACTTGCCCAAGGTCACACAGCTAGTAAGTGTTAAGTGTCTGAGGTCAGATTTGAACTCAGGTTCCCCTGACTCCAGGGCCCATGCTCTATTTACTGCACCACCTAGCTGGCCCCAATCTTACTTTTCAAATGAATATGTCTTTAGTTAATTTGTAATGATTATCAACTTGCCTTTGTCATTTGCTATTTTTATTTTTGAATTAAAAGCAATATCTTAATCAACCACCTCTTTCTCTCCTCCTCCACATGCATTTGGAACTAAATGTACAGGTTTGCCCCAGTAGAGTGTAAGGACCTAGAAGACAAGTACTTTGTCTTTATGTTCCCAGGACCTAGTCGAATGCCTGACACATGAAAGATGCTTAATAAATTCTGATTGAATGATAGATTGACAAATCAAAGGCTAGCGTACACTTCTTGCCCTGTCAAAGACTGTCTGCAACCCTCCTCCACATTCATTTCCCGTTGAAAGAAACCTGGAAGTCTTAGATGCTTAGCCATCAAAGTGGAGGGTTGTCATTTCATATCTAGGATGTTTCCTTCTTTCAGAGTCTACTTTTCTCAGATTCATATGTAGTGATATTTGAAAAAAAAATCTTCCACACCTATTTGAGTATAGTGATTATGCCATCCTGTCTTTCTATTCTTATCACTCATATTGTTCCTAGCCTGGCAAAGCTTTTCAGATGGGAAATTCAAGTTAAAATTTAAAAAAAAAAGAAAAGAGAGAAGAGGGAAAATAGCAATTACTGGTCCCCAAAGTAAGAGAAACATGGATCAGTTTCTCCAGCTCCCAAAGGATGTCACCTACAGAAGCAAGTAACAGAATCACAGAATTTTACTAGTAGGTTACACCATCTAGTCCAATCTAAATAAGAATGCCCCCTAAAATGTATCCAGGAGGTGGGTATATAACCCTTTCTCCCAATTTTTTTTTCTTTTTGGAGGGCAATTGGGGTTAAGTGACTTGCCCAAGGTCACATGGCTAGTTGTGTGTGTGTGTGTGTGTGTGTGTGTGTGTGTGTGTGTGTGTGTGTTAAATGTCTGAGGCCGCATTTGAACTCAGGTCCTCCTGACTCTGGAACTGGTGCTATATTCACTGTGCCACCTAGCCACCCATCTAACCCTTTCTTAAAGAGCTCGGGATGGAGGGGCCAATTCTTCCCAAACAGTTGCCCTTTGGGACAGATCTAATGATCATAATAATAAGTCCTTTATACCTAAATATGTTGCTTTGAGACATTCATCCATTGTTCCATAGTTCTACCCTCTGGGGGTCAAGAATTCTTCTGGTCAATCACTCATCATGCATTTAAGCCCTTACAATATGCCACACAGGACACTATGTTCTGGGGATATAGAGAAATGCCAAAATATAGTCCTTGCTCTCAAGAAGTTCTCATTCTCATGTGGGATACACCCACAGTGTTCTCTTTCCGGGCTAAACACCCCCCCCCCACCCTGTTCCGCTGTTACATCATCATCATCATCTTTGTCATTCTGATTGAATAAGGTACTCTTCTGCATTCTTTGCAATTTATAAGTGCCCTTCCTATATTATGACATCCAGAACTAAATGCATCACTCCAGATGTGATCTGGGCAGAGTACATTAGGAACATGAGCTATGTTCTAGGCATAGCTCAGTTCCAGATGATATACTTCTCTTGATATAGTCTAAGATGACATCAGCTTTTATGAGCAACTATGTGACATTAAAACGTTTTAGAAACTGATATCTTCTGTTTTTTATCACCATTTCCAAACACATCCCTTCCCCTGGTCTTAACTAGTGAGCCATCCCTTATTTTAAAGAACAACAGAGAAGGAAGCAGATTTTTTTTTCTATTCTATCAACACAGTGACATTATTTGTGATACTATGTGACATATCTTGTAATTATAACCATGAACCTCTTCAAACAAAGTAGGAGTGTGTGAGTGTGTGTGTGTAATTTCTTAGTCAGATATAAGCTTGTTGATTGTCATTGTACAACATTCAGCTTCATTTTGGGGTGTTTCTTCTCATTTAAATAATTATAATCATTGGGAATGTTGTTTTCCTGTTATATCACTCAGTATCAGTTTAAATCAGTCTTCCCATATTTCTTTGAATTCTTTCATTGTCATCATTTCTTATAAGGCAGCAATATTCCAACGCATTCATCAACCATAATAAGTTAAGCCATTTACCAACCAAGTCACATCATACAACTGAGTCATACTAAACTTGAAGTTAAATCTAATGTTCCAAGTTCTTTTCCCAAGTGGCTGCCTTCTAGCCATTTGTACCTCATTTTGGGGTAGTTTTTTTTTTTTAATTTCACATAATCCAAACAGAACTCATGATTTTCTTCCATAAATCTGCCTCTCTTCCAGGCTTTCTCATTTCTGTCCAAGGTACCAACACTCTCCCCTTCACTTAAGTTTCCAACCCTTGATTTTTCCTTCTTTCTTAGCCTTCAAACCTGAACAACAGTGAACACTTATGAAATCCACTTATGTACAATGGAAAGAGCTTTGGCTGTGGAATCAAAGGAGTTGTGCTGAAATCCCACCTCTGATGATTACTATCTGAGTGACCTTGGGTAACTCATGAAAATTCAATCTCCTTACCTAAAAAAATGAATTGGTTAGACAAGATAGACTCTACAGCTCCTTCAAGGTCCAAATACATGATTTTACTGTAATCATAGGAGCTATGACTGTATGACTCTCTCTCTCTGTCTCTCTGTCTCCCTCTGTCTCTCTCTCTCTGTCTCTCTGTCTCTCTCTGTCTCTGTCTCTGTCTCTCTCTGTTTCTCTCTCTCTCTCTCTCTCTCTCTCTCTCTCTCTCTCTCTCTCTCTCCAACATTCCTCTCAGTAACCCCTTATCTATATTCACACAGCCACAATTCTTGTTCAAACCTTTATCATATTTTCTTTTGGGGTACAGTTAGAACATTCTAATTAGTCTTCTTGCCTTAAGCCTACCCTTCTCCTAGTCTGTATTCTCCTTAGCTGCTAAAATAATCTTCCTAAAGCACAGCTCTAACTATATTACTTTTTCCTCAAAAGCCATAACCAATAGGGAAAAATCCATATAATCCTTAACCTGGTGTTTAAGACCTCCCACATTCTTATTCCTGTCTCCCTTTCTAGACATATTTACAAATTTTGTATTTCAGTCAAACTAAATCACCAATTGTTCTCTCAATTTGACACCCTCTCAATCTCTACCTCCTTTAATTTCCCATTCCTGGAAAGTACTCCTGTTTCACCCCCATGTCTCAGAGTCTTTGTCTTTCTTTGAGACTCAATCTTAGCTCCCACTTTCTCTTTGAGTTCCCAAGGTAATGGTATCATCCACCTTAATTTTTTCTTGTCCTTTTCTGATTTTCATATCTGCCATTTACTTCTAGTAGATTGTATGCTCCTTGAGTGAGGGTCTGTGTCACTTTTAGTTTTTGTTCTCCTTTTACCTAATGCAGTATAGGCACTTAATAAACATGAATTGAACTGAATTGGTTATACCTGTTAACCTATGCATTTCTTCCTTTCCAATTTGATTTTTACTATACATTCAGCTTTCCACTTTGTTATGAACTTTTTGGATCCTGACAGCCATTAAATATACTTTAACAAGTTAGTCAACAAACATTTATTAAATGACTACTATGTGCCAGGCTTTACTTTAAGCACCAGGGACATAAAGAAAGGGAAAAGACAGTCACTGACCTCTAGGAGTTCACAGTTTTTTGAGCTTCTCCCTCCCAGGTTTGAGTCTTATGCCAGTTTGAGAAACATGGCACCAATACCTTTATGTAAGTTATTTAGTGAAAGATAAAGCACCTCAGTGCAAGTATAGAGCCATGAAATCTAGGTAGAACAAAATAGTGTTTGTTAAATAACATCTAATGGATTGGTGACCTCATAGATTGAGGAGCTCTTTTCAGTTACAAAAGATGCCTTTCTTGCTTGCCCTTCTGTTTAGTTGCTGACCATTTCCCTCTTTAAATGCATTTCTGGGGTTTCACCAAATGAACTGGAGACCTTTTTCATGTTCTCCTAATATTGTGGAGTTCCAAGAGAGACCCCTGACTGCTTGGCTGTTGCTTATTCTTGCCTTGTGACCAGACTATCTTGTCTTCCTATCATAACATTTCTTGGTGAGTTTTCCCCCCTTCTAATCTTGCTTGGCCTTTTGAGTTCTTCCTTGCTTACTTGTTGCATACTGTTCACACTTGTCACAAGCTTTTCTATTTTTTCTTGTGAAATGCTAATTTTAAAATTTTTCAACTTTAGTGTCTCCTTTCATTTGAAGATACACACACACATATGTATGTGTGTGTATATATATAATCTTTTCATTGTTTTCGTGTTTTCTCCCCCATGAGCTCCTTAACAGCAGGGACTATCTTTTCCCTTTCTTTGTGTTCTGAGAACTTAGTTCAGTCCTGGGAAATAGTAGATTGTTAATAACTGCTAGACAATTGACTGTTCACAGATTGGTAGAATGGTAGCATTAAAAAGATGAACCTTTGCTTCTATGGGATGCTTGGGTATATGTGTTTGTGTTTGGGTATGTATATAACATAGATATTTTATATCTATGTATATCTATGTATATGTATATATGTATATATATACATATATATATATATAGTTTCTAAATGTGGTTAATATGCTTAAATTTTATAGAGAGATATTTTAGTTAAGGTCATAAGAATACTTTACAAATCATCAATGGACAACTTGCTATTACAATTCTTATTTTCACTAGGATTAACTATCCTGACTCAGCTCTCTGAATGCTGTATGGAAGACACACAGATTTAATAGGGAAAGAGCTACATAGACAGGAGCATAGGTCATCTTAAATCACACTTCTATATTATGTAGTAATAGTAGCAGCAGCAGTAGCAGCAGCAGTAGCAGCGGCAGCAGTAGCAGCAGCAGCAGTAAAAACACCTGGAGGTGATATGAAGAACTGAGCTTCACAGGTGAATAGATTTAAAATTACAAAGAGCCTTAGGACTACTCCAAATCCTTAATTTGATAGATACTGGACCTGTGCCCCGGAGAAGGGAAGTGATTCCCCCAGATTTACAGAGTTAATAGTTATAGAAAGCTGGGATTTTCTATGTCTTCTGTATTGAAATCCCAACCTTCTTCCATTATACCATGGTGCTTAAAAAGGAAACTTTAAAAATTAATTCCCTCTCTGTTAATGGGACCATGATCTGCTATCACCTTTTGCAGGTCCCATGCAATATATTTGCTTCACCCTAATAAATGTGTATGTGTGTGTACCTATGAAAGGGAGGATTGGGGAATGCTACTGAGGGATACAAAAGAAGGGAAAAGAGGAGTTGAAACAAGTGTTATGGGGATTGGGTATGGAGTCAATCATAGGAGAATTAAAGGTTACCAAGAGGCAATGAAAGCCAAGCTGAGCAGAAGTTGTCTGGATTTGATGACTTTTCTCTAGAAATCCTTAGCAGCTTCAAAGAAATAGTAGAAAAATGGATGACGGAAGCTAACCAGGATTGAGAATCATCAGATATAGAATGGTAAGAAGTCGTAGTCTCTCTCTCTCTCTCTCTCTCTCTCTCTCTCTCTCTCTCTCTCTCTCTCTCTCTTTCTCTCTCTCTGTGTGTGTGTGTGTGTGTGTGTGTGTGTGTGTGTGTGTGTGTGTGTTAAGGCTTATCTATGGGGTCAGGAATAGGAATGGAGAGAAGTTAAGCCTGTGTAGGAAAGATAAACTGGGAAAATTGGTAGGGGTCAAGGTCTTGATTGTTATGAGAGCAGACAGTCAAATAACAGTTTGAGTTCTACAAATCACTGAATTTGTTATCTCATTTGAACTTTTCAAAAACCCTGCCAAGCAGGGAATTAAGATATTACTGTGTTCATTTTATAGATGATGCCCAGCAAAGATCAGCAATTTGTCAGTGGTCACACACCTAGCGAATAATAAAATTGGGAATATAATCTTTAGTCTCCTTCATAATCTAGAACTACTATGCTTACCCTGATTCTATACTATACGTCCAAATTTTTCTATTAAAATGGTGGTGAAGGCAACTAAAAAACTAGTTGAAGCAATTAATAATTTTATCAAAGTAGCAGGATATAAAATAAACCCACATAAATCATTAGTATGTCTATATATATATATATATATATATATATATATATATATATATATATATATATCACCAATAAAAGCCTCCAAGAAGAAGTAGTAAGAGATACCCCAAATAAAATAGCCATAGACAGCATAAAATACCTAGAAGTATACCTGCAAAGACAAACCCGGTAACTACATGGACATAATTATAAAAAGCTTTTTATAACAATAAAGTCAGATTTAAATAATTGGAGAAATATTGTTTATGGGTTGGCAGAGTCAATATAATAAAAATATAATTATTCTATCTAAACTAGTTTACTTATTCAATGTTATCCCATTTAAATTATCAAAAATATTTTATTGAGCTTAAAACGTATAACAAAATTAATTCAGAAGGACAAAAGATCAAGAATATCAAAGAAATTAATGAAAAATGTAAAGGAGGCATAGCAGTACTTGATCTTAAGCTGTATTATAAGGTTGTAATTATCAAAGTATTTATATTAAGACTAAGAAATAGAACAGTGGATCAGTGGAAGAGAGTAGACATATAATACATAGTAGGAAATGATTAAGGTAACCTTGTGTTTGACAAACATAAAGATTTAAGCTTTGGGGATAAGAATACAATTTTTGGTAAAATGTGTTGGGAAAACTGATAAATAATCTGTCAGAAACGAGGTATAGACCAATATCTTACAGCATTTGCAAACATAAGGTCAAAATGGATACATTACTTAGATATAATATAAGTAAATTAGAATAATATTGCCATATTACCTATCAGAATTATGAATAGAAGAATTTATGAATAAATAAGAAATAGAAAGCATTGTGAGAAAAAGGATACTTTTGATTACAGTAATTTTAAAAAAAAAGTTTCTGTACAAATAAAACAAATGTAGTCAAGATAAGAAGGAAAACAGAAAATCTGGGGGAAATTTTATAGACAGTTTTTTTTTTATGAAGGTCATATCTTAAATATACAGAGAACTTTGTCAAATTTGTAAGAATAAGTCATTTCCTAACTGACAAATGGGAAAAGGATATGAACAGGTAATTTTTGGATAAAGAAATCAAAGTTATAAAAAGTTATATGATAAAATATTCTTAATAATTATTGATTAGAGAAATACAAATTAAAACACATTTGAGATATCTCATACCTATCAGATTGGTCAAAATGACAGAAGTGGAAAATGACAAATGTTGGAGGGAATGTGAAAAATTAGGACACTAATACATTGTTGGTGGAAGCATGAACAAATCCAACAATTTTGGAGAGCAATATGTAATTATGCCCTAAGAGTTAAGAACCTATGTAATATCCTTTGACCCAGAAATACCAGTATTTGGTCTGTTCCCTAATGTGATCAGGGCAAACAGGAAAGAACTTATATATTCTAATTTATTTATGACAGCTCTCTTTGTGGTGGTGATGAACTGGAAATTAAGGGGATACCCATCAATTGGGGAATGACTAAGCAAATTGTACTACATGAATGTGATGAAATACTGCAGTGCTATAAGAAATGATGAGCTGGTTGATTTTAGAGAAACACGGAAAGACTTGCATGAAATAATGAAGAGTGTAATGACCAGAACCATAAGAATAATGTTTATAATAAAGAATAAATGTGAATGATTAAGCTATTCTGACCATTATACATATTCAAATCAACTACAAAGTACATATGAAAGAGGATACTCTCCACCTACAGAGAAAGAACTGATAAATGGAAGTATGCATATTATGGTATTATATACATATACACAGGCATATACATATACATACATATACATACACATACACATACACATACATATACATATACATATACGTACACATATACATACACTTGAGTGTGTGTGTCTGTGTGAGAAATGATGTCCTCTGATGCACGGTGAGGAGGGAGGAAGGGAAGAAGTTTGGAATTTAAAAAGTAATAGAAATTAAATTAAAAAACCCCCACAAAATGTAGTTGGTAATGTTCCATGAGAAGGGATATTTAGGTGTGATATTTTTACTTGGTATTTTATTTTCCGCTGTTTACATGTAAAATAATTTTTAACATTCATTTTTAAAACTTTGAGTTTCAAATTCTCTCCCTTTCATGCCCTCCCCCCATTGAGAAGGCAAGCAATTCAATATAGGTTATACATGTGTAGTCATGCAAAACATTTTAACTTTCTTAAGTAATGGGTAGAGAATCAGATCATTGTGGCTCTATAGTTACAACCATAACTAGGATGGGGCCATTAGGGCTTTGCTCAAGATTACCCAATTTAGAGAGATCTGAATATGTAAGTTGCTTAGTACCTAATTAGCAAGACAAAATAGTTCAGATAGGAAACTCCTAGCTTCAAATTTAGGATAAGTTCATATTATTTCATCCCTCCTTCACTCAACTGAGAATCATTTGGTATTATTTGTCCTTCAAATAGTAATCTGTAATTATTAATAATAGTATAGTAATAGCAATAGTAATCCTTGACATGGAAACACAGATTTCCTAGCTATAGCTCTTCCTGCCCTTATAGATCTGTCTTATATATTCCCATATTCTCATGTTCATTGATGCATTTGCTTTGTGACTATACCATTTCTGTATCTATGAATAGAGCATTTTTATAACTTGTTTTCAATATCTTAAAAATGCATTTTAGTATCCAAAAAGTGCAGATATCTAATACCAACTCCATTATGCTTGAGTTTTAGCCTGACTTTTAAATAAGATATATGAAACTCAAATGAATATACAAAACTCCAATAATAATAGCAACAACAATAATAATAACAATAGTACTAGCAGGAACAATAACCATATCATAAATTTGTGTAACATTTTAAAGCTTTCAAAGTGAATTTTGTTACATTATTGCATATTATTCTATGGTTTAGGACTTTATCTCATTTTAAGTTCCCTCTGGATTTATAAATTGAATTTGATGGGGCATATTTTCCCTTGACTATAAATAGTAGAATAAATGCTATTTTCCATCAACAAAGTTATCCTCACCAGTGCACTGGTAAGTGGCATTTGCATACTTTGGGATGATGGAGCCCTTTTTTTTCTTTTCATTTTAATACACAGATGGTCCAGAATTGGAAAGCAAGAATCATATATGAGTGCTAGACTAGGATAAGAGGCAAGCACAACTACATATAGTGATTGAGTAGTGATCATTTTCAATGGCTATAAGGATTTGTATAGGATCATGCATTTAGAGCTTGCAAGGGCCTCAGAAACCATCCAGTCATCTCCCTCACTTCACAGATGAGGACTCAGAGGCCCAGATAATTTAAAGAATATGTCAAAGATCAAACTAGTAATAAGTGGCAAAAGTGGGATTTAACCTTGGTTTCTTATCATCCTCTTCATCATCCTCTTTTTCGTTTTTCATCATCATCATCATCCACAATTATAATAATAGTAAAACATCTATTTTAGTGTAAAGGGTTTTTCATGTGTTATCTCATTTGATTCTTATAACAATCCTGGGAGGTAGGTGTTAATATTGTACTCTTTCTGTGGATGAAGATACTGAGCCTGAGAGAAGTGCCATGACTTGCCTATGGTGATATAGTTAGTGGGTATTTCAGGCAAGATTTGAACACAAGTTTTCTTGATTCCCAGTCAAGTCAAGTCAATAAGCATTTGTTAAGTGCTTACTCTATACCTGGCATTGTGCTAAGCAGTAGGGATACAAAGAAAGGCAAATTCATGGAAACTATAAACAACCCATTCAATCTACCATCTAAAGAAGTTGTATGGTGTAGTGAGGATGAGAACCTTGATGCAGATACTAGCTGCAAGACCATGGGCAGATCTTTTGACCTAACAGGAATACAGTCTAGCTTTCTGCTCTATAAAGTGGAAATAATAATAACTATAGTGCCTACTTCAAGGGATTAAATTAGATTAAAAAAAACATAAGAATGGCAGTGCTTTGCATCTAGTCAGTACTTAATAAATGCTTGTTGACTTGAAATAATAATTTGTAAACTTTATAATATTTTATACTTGTTAAGAAAGAGAATGTAGTGAATTATTTTCTTCACTAAGCCTGAAATGTATTTATTATGCTATGATTGTTATTTCTTTTTGTCCATACCTGTTTTTTATTTCATCTGTATAGGAAACCAGCAGTATGGAAACTTCCTCCACTGAAGCATATCTATAAATTATCCCTACAGGGAGACTAGAGTTGCCTCTAGGCACTGAAAGATTAAAGGGTTTGGCCATGGTCTCAAAGCAATATGTGTCAGTGCCATGACTTGAACCCAACTGTCCATGGCTCCAAAACTAGCTCTCTATCCTTGGCAACAAGCTGTATTACTACCCCGCCCCCAAACTGACATACTGGATAGAATGTTGGAAATGGAATCCTAAAGAAATGACTTCAAGTCCTAACCTCTTACACTTACCATACAACCATGGTCAAGTCTTTCAATCTTAGGATCTGTTTCCACATCTGTCTTATAGGGACAGTCATACCTGTAGTGTAGCCCTCCCTGAACTATTATATCAATACAATAAGATAATAACTCTAAAGCATCACAGTTGCCATATTATTAAAAATTGTTCTGATTATAAACTGCTTTTATATCTCTTTTAAAAGATGAAATAAAAAAAATTTGCTGCCAATCACTGGCTTTTATTTTCCTCTTATTTACTCTTTGTAATCCCAAAGTGTTTTAGTTTCTTTTACCCTTTCCCCAAGGTTTGAGCTCTGTACTGATCTTCCCCTTGCATCACCAAATTTTATGTGTGTTTTTATTGATTTTTCTAGTAAGTGTTAAGTGTTTGAGGTAGGAGTTGAGCTTAGGTTCTCCTGACTCCAGGTCCAGTACTCTATTCACTGCACCACTTAGCTGCCCCAATGATGTTTTCTTAAGGCTTTGAAAAACATCAGACAAGTAGTGTCCTTTTACCATAATGGAAGGAAAGTTCTTGAGGGCAGAGACTATCTTATTTTTGAATTTTTATTCTAACACCTAGCATACTGCCTAGCACTTAATAGGTACTTAATGCAGATTTGTTGATTTATTGCTTAATTGATTGGATCTTCCCCTTTTGGAGAGAAAGTCTTTGACTTCAAAGAGTTTACATTCTTCTTGGATGGGACACAGCTCGTCCATGGAGAAGTAAAGGCATAGGATCATAAATCATCCATCTGGAAGAAACTTTAGAAGTTATCTACTCCTTTGACCGATTAGTAAACTAAAGCATAGGGTGATTAAATGGGTTCCCAAAGTTCTCACAAGTATCTGTCATCAGAGGTGGGATTTGAACCAAGTTTCTTTACCTCAAACTATATAAAAAGGGAAATAAATAAAAATTTTGTGCTTGGGGAGAGCACTAACAATATGGGAGGGGATTGGGAAAAGCCTCCTGAGCTGAATTATCTACCATCATCACAGCAGCAATGCCATCTTCTCTGGACTCTTAGTCTTGGATTTTGATATGGTGTCTTTTCTCCATTGTAGACCCAGAGCCCTTTCTTTAAAAATGGTACCGATCATTATTTCTTGAATGAAAACAAATTAAATCAATCCCATAGCCAAGGTGCATTTTCCTTTTTTTTTTTTTTTTTGTCTCTACTAATGAAAAATGGAACATTGCCTGTCTCTGAGAGATAGAATGTAAAGTTCTTGAAGGCATTGTGCATTGCACCTAATATTTGTAGTTTTATTACCTAGGCTGGTGCTTAGAACATAGTTAGAGCCTAAGAATGGTTTACACAATTTAAGTCAAAGAAGTAGGACCTCAGCTATTAATCTGAATGTTGCTTCTCTTTGTAATGACTATGAGGGTATCATTCACCTGTCATTTTGGGCTTAGCATTCTACTTTTGATAAGAGTGTCTACCCATTGTGATGTTGACATCAATTGTCTGTATTGATTAAGTGAATGTCACATTTATTCCCTTGATTTGGTCATATCCATTTTGTACTCAATAAGTTAGTCAGAAAGCATTTATTAAGTGCCTACTGTGTGTCAGGCACTCTGCTAAGTGTTGGGGATTTGAAGAAATGCAAAAGATGGTCCCCCAACCTGTATAACTGTTCCTTCATTTTGAAACCCCAAACAGACAAATGGTAGTATTAGAAGGAGGAGTTCTAATTTGGTATTGTGATGACTTAACATTCATTTCTTTTAAAATGGTCTCACTGCCCAGATGTTTAAAATTTATTAATTTTCTTATTGGCTCTTGGACTGGCTTCTTACAAGAAATATGGTGGGTGCCAGGAGCTAAATAACCTTTTGTCATCCTGCCGAGTAAAGGATTGTTTGTGCTGTACAGCTAATGAATTATTCTCATGCCTTATCATTATGAAAAGAAACTCATCTTGCCCTGTAGACTGGCAGAGGATGAGAAGGCTCTAGAGAGAGCCCAGAGAGTTTTTTCTCCTCACAAATCACCCAGAGAAGGTGCACTATGAGTCCTGCCTGGAAATTAATGTGGAAAGAGCTTAACATGAAGTAGAAAACTTTGGACCTATCACACTGAAAGATGTTAGATTATTACAGAGTAAAAAACTTATGCATCTGCTTTTATCCAGTTTAAATTTTATGACTATGCCCACTTTCACCAATCCATGTAATAAGAGACTCTGAACAAACTTTGGAGCTATAGAACCCACAAAATGACAAGGAGAAGCTAACCTCCTGCTGAGGATAGCCTGGCAGGGAGAGGCCAGAACAGTGTTCTGGGAGCCAACCCCGGGCCCCTGTGAGCCAGAGGTTTTAGCCCCAGGGTGGCCTGACCAGCAGCCAGCTGGAGGGACTCCAGAACACCAACAGCTGTGGCATTTCCAGAATTATCAACACATAGATGCCAATGGCAAAGTGCTAAGTCAGTGGACTTTGGGACTAGTGGGAAGAGCATCAGCTTTTGCCCCTCAAGGTGAGAAGCCACTGAGCCCCCCCCCACCCACCCCGTCCCCCTCTGGCACAGCCTGTGCCATGTTGCAGCTTCAGCTCCTGGCCTGTGAACTGTAGGGGGACTAGGCGATAATCACTCTTGCTTTAACCTTCTTAGATATGGATTTCGGTCCGGGGTGGAGGTCCTGGGGTGTGTGACCAGCTTGCAAGAGTGTGTGGAAGCTTCAGAAAGTGCACCCAACTAATACCTCCAGCAGCTGAGAAAACCCCAGCGTTTGGGATGGAAGCTCCCCTGTCTGGTGGCAGAGTCCTACTGTGGCAACAAGCCCCAAAGTCAAGTAATTGAGTGGCAAGATGCCTATGCAAAGGAAGCAAAATAAACAGGAAAAAATCAACACTAGACTCCTATTTTGGGGGCAAAGAGGATCAAAGCATGGAACAGGAGGAGGACTGGGAGGTTAGAACTCCTGCACTAAAAGCTTCAAATGAAAATACAAGCTTGTTACAGGCCATAGAGGACCTCAAAAAGCAGATAAGAGAAGTGGAGGAAAAATTGGGAAGAGAAATGAAAATGATGAAACAAATTTATGAAAGTAGAGTCAGTCAACAGCCTGACAGGAAAATAACGCCCTAAAAACAGACTAACTCAAATGTCAAAAGAAGCTCAAAAAGGCAATGAGGAGAGGAATACCTTAAAAAGCCAAATTTTCCAGATGGAAAAATAATCTCAAAGGCTCACTGAGGAGCATCTTTCCTTCAGATTTAGAATAGATCAAAGGGAAGCTTGTGACTTTGTGAGAAATCAAGATGCTGTTAAACAGATTGAAACAAATGAAAGAATAGAAAGCGCAATGATGTGAAATCTCTCATGGGAAAATCCACTGACCTGGAAAATAGATCCAGTAGAGATAATTTAGAAAATTATTGTACTACCTGAAAGTCATGATCAAAGAAAGAACCTAGAAATCATCCTCCAAGAAATTCTCAAAGAAAACTGCCCTGATGTTTTAGAACCAGAAGGCAAAATAGAGGTTGAAATAATCCACCAATCACCTCCTGAAAAAGATCCCAAAAAGAAAACTCCTAGGAATATTATAGCCAGGTTCTAGAATTTCTAGATCAAGGAGAGACTATTACAAGTAGCCAGGAAGAAACAATTTGAATATTGTGGAAACACAATCAGGATAACACGGGATCTGGCAGCTTCTACACTGAAGGATCAAAGGACCTGGAATATGATATTCCACAGGTCAAAGGACCTGGGATTAAAACCACCTACCCAACAAAACTGAATTTCATGTCTCAGGGGAAAATATGGTCATTCAGTGGATTAGAGGACTTTCAAGCATTCTTGAAGAAAAAAACAGACTTGAGTACAAAATTTGACATTCAGACATAAGAAGCAAGAAAAGCATGGGAAGGTAAACAGGGAAAAGAAATCATAAGGAACTTCTCAAAGTTGAACTATTTACATTCCTAGATGGAAAAATGATCATTGTAACTGATGAAACTTTTCTCAGTATGAAAATAGTTGAAGGGAATAGAAATATATATATATGTATATGTATATATGTATATATACACATACATACATATATAGTCTTTATCAGAGGGTATATAGGTGTAAGGATACATATGTAAATGTATACATATATGTGTGTGTGTATATATATATATATATATATATATGTTTACAGGTATACATAGAGGGCATAGGACCAATTTAATAGGAAGGGATGACACTTAAAAGGTGAAATCAAGAAGTGAGAGAGAAATATGAGAGGAGATGGGGAGAGACAGAATGGGGTGAACTATCTCATATAGAAGAGGCAAGGGAAAATGGGTACAATGGAGGGTAAGAACAGGAAGGCATAAGGGAATGGGGTCAACCTTATAATCATTGAATTTGGCTCACACACTTTTGAAAAGAGGCAGGACCAAAGTAGAGAACAGAGCAAGTGGGAGGTGGAATAGCAGGGAGGGAAATATAATCAGTCTTCTACAATATATCTACTATGGTAATGTTTTGCATTAGCTATACATGTACAACCTATATTGAATTTCTTATCTTCCCAGTAAGGGTGGGTGACAAGGGAGGAAGGGAAAGACTCTGGAATTCAAAGTTTTAAAACCAAATGCTTATATATATATATATATACACACACACACACACACACACACACACACACACACACTATTATTAATACTATTTTACATGTAATTGAGAAATAAGAGGAGGGGTGTCCTGGGGGACTGCTATTTTGAGGAGGTGGGTAGGGGAAAAACAGGGAGAAAATTTGTAACACAAAAACTGGTGGAAATAAATGAAGTAAAACAGAAGTTAATAAAGCATTTGAAAAAAATATGACTTTTATTTGCTGAGCACTAATTCTTTTTTTTTTTTTTAACTTTTTTGTTCTGGTGATTTTTTTTCTTAGACAGCTTTATTTATTTATTTTGCTTTTTGTAGGGCAGTTGGGGTTAAGTAACTTGCCCAAGGTCACACGGCTAGGTTTTTGTTTGTGTGTGTTAAGTGTCTGAGGTCGGATCTGAACTCAGGTCCTGCTGACTCCAGGGCCAACGCTCTACTCACTGCGCCACCTAGCCGCCCCTGAGCACTAATTCTTAATTAGATAAATAAGCCTCTCTGTGTGATTGGGAAAATCAGGGGAAACTCAGATTTTGATGAAGAAGAGACAACTCCAGTCATCTTGTGATTATTCCTCTACTACCTTGGGATGGGCTAGAGGTAAACTTTTGACTTCAGAGTGGTCGAAGTTTTACAATGAAGACAAATGATCTAGTTCCTCAGCAAACACACTCTTTCATTCAGATAAGAAGTAGGAAAACTTGTGATTGTGTAAATCAATGAGATGTTTCCTCTGAACTTAATTGAATTGGAAACACCAGCTTTCAGAATTCCAAAGGACTATACTACTAGTTTGACAAACATCTACCTTCCTCAGACTGCTAGCTAACATGACAAAATGTTGGGGGACAAGAATGCTAAATCTCTGTCTTTAAAACATATGTGCACCTCTTTCCCCTTCTCCTAATAAAAACAAATTGCCCAAATCAAAGACAATTCATTAGAAAATGAATGTGTACCATGTTTATTTAGAAGATCACCAATTTTGTGATGGAAGGAAACTTTGAGAACCTCTAGGGCAAGACAATTTAACAGTTGGGGAGGCTGAGGCTCAGAGTTTTTAAGGGACTTGCTCAAGATTACACAAATGTTAAGTGGCAGAACTGAGTACTCTTAATTCTAGAGCCAGCACTCTATCTAATCTACTATTTTGTTGTTGGTGGTGGTCAGGCATGTCCAGAGCTTTGGGACCCTCTTTGGTATTTTCTTGGCAAAGATACTGGAGTGATTTTCTATTTCCTTCTCCAATTAATTTTACAGAAGAGGAAACTGATACAGATAGGATTAAGTGACTTGCCCAGGGTCACACAGCTAATTAGTGTCTTAGGCCAGATTTGAACTTAGGAAGATGAGTATTCTTGACTCCAAGCTCCACACTTTGTCCCCTCCACCACTTGGCTGCCTCTATTCTACCTTGCTAAAGAAAGAAAAAGAAAAAAAACAAACAAAATAGAATTTCCTTGAGCCCTAAATTCAAGAGGGGTAATGAGGTAATATCTTTCTATTTCCTTTTCTTTTGTTTGCTGTTTGGAGACTGAAATGTTCCTTTAACTGTTTCATTGTTTTAGTCATCAATATCTTATTCCCATTATTGGCCATTATCCCTACTTTCTTGCCATCATGCTTTCAAACGCTGTTCTGAAAGAGGATAGTGCTTATGTTGATAATACCCAATGAATGAATGAATGAATGAATGAATGAATGAATGAAAAAGCTTTTATTAAATACTATGTGCGAAGCAATGCGTTAAGGTTGAGGATACGACTACAGAAATAAAGACAGTTTTTACACTAAAGGAGCTTACAATCTAATGGGGAAGAGAACACAAAAGGGACTGATGGTCAGAGAAGAAAGTTCCTGTCTCTATAGTCACAGAGATGGTAGCCAAGAGGTCTATGGATAAAAGTAATCTCAAGAAGTCATGCAATCCATTTTCTTGTCTCTGTCACCAAAGAAATTCAACTTCTACATTTCCTTTCAATAGCAATTATGTCCTTTTTACAGCATGACTTACCAAAAATATCCTACCCACAGGTTAATAAGCCTTGCTGTTTCTTTCAGTTTAGGTTACTTGAATGCCATGGAATGCATTAAAAAATGAATAACAATTCCGCCAAGCAACAAAACAAATATTTACTAAATACTGAATCTATGTTCTGGAATTTGATTGATATTCTAAAGGATAGTGAATCTTTTATGGAGAGATGGAACATGAAGTGAACTTTGAAAGATCAGTAGGAGAATAAGAGGCAAAATGGCCATTGCTATGGAAATAAAGTCAGAAGTAACTTAAGGGAATAGTTTGCTCACTTGCAAGATGAAGGGGTGGGACTAAATGACGCCTGAGGTTATTCTTGCCCTAAATTTATGATTCTATGAGCCTTCCACCATGGGCAGAGCACTGTTCTAATCTCTCAGATAAATATAGAGATAACTACAACACAGTACTTGGGCTCATGGAGTTTACAATTTAGAAGAAGCTTAAGGAGATTGTGGTCACATGGGCAGCAACATATAATAACATAGTATCATAGTAGTTCAAGTTGGAAGGTTCCCCAAAGATAGTCTAATCCAACCTCATCCTTTCACAAAAGCAGGGACAGAGGGCAAGAGGGATTAAATGGCTTCCCCAGGATGACACAGCTCATAGCACATCCAGTATCTGAACCCAAACTAAGCTTAAGATCTCAAAGAGAAGCAGTGTCCTCTAGTGACACTAAATAGTCCATGGCTATCATAGTCTTGTGTATTGCTGATGAAATATCAAAATGGAGTTTGACAGGGCAAAGGACGTTATAGAAACCTCTGGGAAGGCCTGTCCTTCAATGCCTACCTCAATAAGAATCAAGCTATCTATGCCTCTGGGGTTTGTGTCTGTTCTGACTGCAATCATATCCTCGTAGAACCTTATAGCATTATAGAGTTAAGAGCTCAGAGATCATCTCATCTCTCCCATACCTTATTGCCCTGTTCCACACTGTCTCTGTTTTTTGCCTGCCCAATACAGAACAGAAAACCTGTTTGTAGGAGTTGGCAGCTATTATTTATTTTCTGTCATTATGTGTATTTTGTATGTGATCATATGTGTAGTTTTTATATTGACATCATGTTTTATTGTATGTACTTAGAGGCTATGTGGGGCAGTGGTTAGCAGAGGTTCCCTTAGTTAGAATGACATGGGTTCAAGTCTTGCCTCTGATATACGTTGACTTGGATGACCCTGGCAATCACTCAGTGTCCTAGTTCTTAGTGTCCTCTCAGTGTCCTTGGCAACTCTCCAAGACACAAAGAAAAGGCTGAGCTACATTGACAAAGGGGATTTCCTCTTTCAGACTTCCCTATTGCAAAGAAATCATTGGTCTAGTCTCCATCCTCTCCCAGTCCCCATACAGAATCTAAGGTCATAGAGAACAAGGACTACTGTTTATTTTTTGTCTTTGTAGAGACATCTGTAAGTATCAAAGATAAAAAATCCCCTCCTGTCTAGTTAGACTCTTAGATTCAGTCCTCCCAAGTCAAGGAGACCCTACTGCACTGCACATGTAGCACAACAGAAGGGAAGAGGTCATGAGATCCAGGATGTCCAGAGAATCATCAATAGAGATGCCGAAATCTCTGATTATATTAGGAGGAAAAGAATGAAAGCTGAGTGCTATGATCACCTACACTGGTAGAAATGAGTCCTGGTAGGTGGTAGACAACAGAAGCAGCAATATTTGAGGATTGTCATTTTGCGACGTGAATTTAACCGGCCTTTCCCCCAGATATTTAAACGAATGAATGAAATAGACATTTCCATTATTTTCCCTTCACTTTGCACTTCGGAGTGAGTGTTGCTCACATTGGTCTTTTATCAGTGAAGGAAACTTATTATTGAGTTAATTGTCATTTTAGTTGTTAAGCGGCTGGGTTTTTTTTTTTTTTTTTTGGAGGGCAATTGGGGTTAAGTAACTTGCCCAAGGTCACACGGCTAGGTTTTTGTTTGTGGGTGCATTAAGTGTCTGAGGCCGGATCCGAACTCAGGTCCTTCTGACTCCAGGGCCGACGCTCTACTCACTGCGCCACCTAGCCGCCCCCCCCCCTTTTTTTTTAAATTCCTCACCTTTCGGCTCGTAAATCTGATTGGGTTTGAATCAAATGCTTTCTCTCTCCTTCGGTGCTGAAGATAGATTCTAAATAATTGCTCCATAGTCTGACTCTCTCTTTACACTTCATCACTTCTCTCTTGTCAGTTGCTTAGTGTATAATTATGTTTAAAATATCCTCACGGATTCGTGGAGATTCTTTGCGCCATTTGATGCTCATTTTTCAATTTGGCTTCTTCAAGTATGTTTGATTGCCTAAGGCTTTTGTGATAATTTACATAATCCTCCAGTTTTCTGAATCCTTTGTACCTTTTTAAAAATCATCTTTTTATCCTTGATACTGTTTTCAGTATTCCTTGACCCACAGTGGCTGTTCATTTTCAGCTGAACCTTGAGAGGCTTTATTAAAACAATGGAACAGTCTCAGCATGGAAGAGTAGAAGGAGTGTTGAGCCAAATTATTGGGACTTAAAAAGTTGAATGCATGACATCCTACCTATAGATATGGACATAAGTCATAACCTCAGATGACTTGGGTTCCTCATCTATAAAATAAGGAAATTGGAATAGATGACTTCAAGCATTCCTCCCAGCTCTAAGAAATGATCCCATGATCATCTCTTATAAGGTTTGATTTTCTTGACACATTTATGGTAATAAATATATTTTTCTATGATTCAACTATAGATAAATATGAAACTTTAGTCTCCATCTTTTGTAAATATGTGGATACTATTTAGGCTGCATCTTGAGTTAGCCTGTAGAAGACTGGATTAGACTTGAAGGTTCCTTTTATGACAGTTATTAGTTTTGTAACCACAAGCAAGTCACTTAATCTCTGTGAATCTTGTTAGTTCATCTCTGATGTGGGGTTAGTAATCTTTGCAGCATCAACCTCACAAGATCATTGTGAAGGTCAAATGAGATGATGTGCGTGAAGAGCTTCAAAAACTTTAGAATGCCATGCAAATGTCAGTCAAGGTTATTAAATAATGTTTAACTTTTAGTCTAGGCCCACTAAAGCAGCAACAGTGTGGATAGAATGCTAGACTCTGGGTCACGAAGTTCTAGGTTAAAACTCCACCAATGACACTTTCTAGCTGTGTAGATAGACAAGTTACATGACTTCTATGTGTCCCAATTTCCTCATCTGCAAAACTAGGAGGTTAGGGGAGATGATCTCTAAGGTTCCTTTAGGTTGTGAAAACCTGTGGTCTGTGAACAATTTAAGTTAAGCATTCCTCAAACTACAAAGGAGGTGTGCACAGTGGGCATGATCAGTATGCAACTTATTACAAAGGAAAAATTATGCAGAAGTTGTATAAAGAATATTATCAGGGAAATATATCATTGGAAAAATGAAGGACTGGCCATATAACAAGAGAAAAATAGCTAACAGATGACACATGCTCCACTGGCTTCCATGCAATGTGAAGGGAAATGAAGGATGGCCCTCAGTAGATTGGATAGACTTCTGGTAGTGAATTTATGGGAGGACAAGAGTCACACGAGGCTGGGCAGGCCTTGGAGGAGATACCACATGAATGAGAGGCCAGATGTACTACAACATTGAAGCTGGTTATTACTGTTACCTGAGATTTACATAGACAGCTGTATCCAAGGAGTATATGATGGGCATAATACCCAGACTGTCTATTTTCCCAAGGATTATAATTATCTTTGCTTTGGAAAGCAAAGCAGCTTGTGAATTAGACAAAGCATTGTACCATAAAGATGTAGGTTCAAGTTCTTACTTCCTAACTTCCAAGGAATATATGACGGGCAAAATACCCAGACTGTCTATTTTCTCAAGGATTATAAAGATCTTTGAATGTGGAGAGAAACCTTTGGAAAGCAAAGCAACTTGTGAATTAGACAAAGCACTGTAATATAAGTCGAGGATATGGGTTCAAATTCTGGCTTCCCAACTTCCAATGGGACCTTAAAAGGGTCAGCTTCCAGTCTTCAGCTCCCTCATCTGTTAATGGAACTGAGTTGGACCAGATGGTCTCTACGATATATTCTACTTCTAGTAATCTATGATTTTAAACATCTCTTTGTGTAGAAAACTTGATGGTGTACAATGCCAATTCCTGCTTTTAGAAATTTAAAATTATTTCCTGTAAAGACTAGCATTTTAATAGCACAATGACCTTTTCCACCAGTAGTATTTATACTTTTCCAGTCTTTGTACTAAAATCCCATTTTCCATTCCCTCCCTCCCTGCTCCCACTTTGGTTCTTTATTTCTAGTTACAGTGATGTAGTACCTTGTTTGGCCTTTTTGTTGGTTTCATTTTTATTTCTATTCATTTTTACTTGTTCAGAATATCATGTTATTAGTCAGTCCATGTTCTCATTTCCTCTGTCAGCTGAACTCCCAGCTATCTATAAATCCTAAAACTCCTATCATTCACAGCCAAGGTAGCCAATTATTTAAACATGTAATTCTCGGTAGATCAAAGCTTTCCTCCATGATTGGCAGCAGACCCAAAGCTCTACCTTACCCTTTATGCCTTTAATCCTCCAGATCGGGTATTTGATCCTTGGGTAAGTCCTTAGCTTTTCTTTGCCCTCATGTCACTCATCTGCTTGGTAAATGCTGCATTTCATTATGAACTTCATATCGAGCTGAAAATGGCCTTTTCTCTTGTTGAGTTTCCTTAGCTTCTCTGGATAAAATGGATTTCAGATGTGTAGAAATATCACCCAACTATTCTATCTCTTTTGTCCTGGGCTTCTCTTGGTGAAAAGTGTTGGTTATAGCTATTGCTTTTGTGTCTTCTCTAGAATTTCTCTTAACCCCTTTTAATTGGGCTTCAGTTTTCAAAACTTTACTGAAAATTTACTCACTAAATTTGTGATTGGTTGTCCCTTGGGAAAATCAAACAGTCTCCACTCTTTTTAAAATTTAATTTGACTGTTTAGACCACCCAAACTTCCCCAGTTTTCTACTTCCCCCTACCCCCCAGTATCAAGGAAATCAAACTTTCCCTGTTTTTCTCATATAATTAAATGATTCTTAACCTGAAGTTTGTGAACTTTTCCTTTTAAATATTTTGATAATTATGTTTTAATATAATGGTTTCCTGTCATCTTATTAATTTTTAAAATTCATTTGAAAACATTATTTTTGAGAAGGGGTCCATAGACTCCCCCACATTGCTAACGGGATCCATTACATAAATAAGGTTAAGTACCCTTGCCTAGAAACAGTTAGTAGCTGCCTGGAGTTCATGTCACATGGTTAAAGAATGATATAATTAGAACTAGAAAAGGCTTTAGTGGCAATCAAGTCCAAAGCCCTATCCCATTTTACAGAGGAAAAAACTAAGGCCCACTGAAGTAATTGGTCCGGAGTCACACAACTAGTCAATATTTGAGACAAGATTTGGCTTCAGATCTTCCTGACTCTAGGCCTAGTACTCTATCAGTTGCCCTACCTTGCAGCCTCCTAGACACAAGAATTGGTAGAAGAAAGAGGGGGTACTTAACCCAGAATAAGAGTAACCTAGAATGGACAAAACATTCATCTTCAACTTTTGAAACGCTATCTTCTTAAGGAGGAATTCAGTTTCTTCAATTTGGCTCCAGAGAAGTTTGAATTAGTACTAGCCTAGGGTAGAATGATCTGTCTTGATTGGTTCCCTCTCACTGGAGGTCTGTAGGCTGGATTTGAATGACTTCCTGTTGCATATGTTGGCAAGGTATTTCTTGCTTAAGTAGGAGCCAGAATAGATGAACTTGGAGATCTCTTACCATTGTGGAGTTCTGTTTTCCTGCTTGAGTTTGTCATCAGTCCTCTCTCCTAGAGTCCAGATGGAAGATCACATGCTTTTCTTGAGTTTCAGTTGCATATGACATGGACTTGAACTGTGATTTCATTGATGTAAGGAACCCTCAGGGGGGTCTGTACTTTCTCTGCAATTCAGAGGGTTTTTTTCTCTCTCTTTATTATTTTTTAGTTTACATCATTCATTTCCACAAGATTTTGAGTTATACATTTTCTCCCCATTTTTCCCCTGCTCACCACCCAAAAAAACAGCGATCCTACTGAATATACCCTCCCCCAATCTGCTCTCTCCCATATCCTCCAACTTTCCAGTAGGGCACAGTGGATCTCTATGCTCTAGTGCCTATATATCTTATTTCCCACTTACATATAAAATAATAATAATAATAATAATAATAAATATGTATATGTAAACATTTGATTTTAAAACTTTGAATCCCAGATTCTTTCCCTTCCTCCCTTGTCACCCACCCTTACTGGGAAGACAAGCAGTTCAATATAGGTTGTACATGTGTAGCTAAGCAAAACATTTCCATAGAGGATATATTGTGAAAGAATGACTATATTTCCCTCCATCTTATCCCACCCCCACTTGTTCTATTCTCTACTTTGATCCTGTCCCTTTTCAAAAGTGGGTGCTTCCAACTTCTCTCCCCCCAGCGTGTCTTCCATTCCATCATTCCCTCTCTCATCCCCTTTCCCTCTACTCTTCTGTAGGGTGAGATGCCTTATTTAGTGTGAATGTCATTCCCTCCCTAAGCCAAATTCAATGAGAATAAGATTGACCCATTCCCTTTTGCCTTCCTGTTCTTCCCCTCTGTTGTAACAGTTTTTCCTTGCCTCTTCTATATGAGATAATTCACCCCATTCTGTCTCTCCCTATGTCCTCTCATTATATTCCTCTCTCACCTCTTAATTTCACATTTTAAGTATCATCCCTTCCTTTTAAATTGGTCCTGTGCCCTCTGTCTAGGCATACCTGTACACATATATACACACACTCACATATGTATTCATATGCCCATGTATCCTCCTATATAGACACACACACACATATATATGTATATATATATATATGTATATATGCATGTGTGTATACATTTCTATTCTATTTCTATAATATTCCTGGGAAATTTATTTTTGGGATATTTTTCAGGAGGTGATGGGTGGATTCTTTCAACCTCTATTTGACATCTGGTTCTAAAACATCAGGGCAATTTTCCTTGAGAATTTCTTGAAGAATGATTTATAGGTTCTATTTTTCATCATGCTTTTCAGGTAGTCCAATAATTTTAAATTATCTCTCCTGGATCCATTTTCCATTTCAGTGGTTTTTCAATTAGATATTTCACATTGCCTTCTATTTTTTCATTTGTTTGGATCTGTTTAATAGTACCTTGATTTCTCATAAAGTCACTAGCTTCCATTTGCTCCAATCTAATACTGAAGGAATGATTCTTTTCAGTGAGTTTTTGAGATTCTTTTTCCATCTGGCAAATTCGACTTTTTAAGGCATTCTTCTTCTCATTGCCTTTTTGAGCCTCTTGTGCCATTTGAGTAAATCTATTTTAAGTTGTTATTTTCTTCAGTTAGGTTGTTTACTCTCATTTCATAATTTTGTTGCATAGTTCTCATTTCTCTTCCCAATTTTTCCTCCACTTCTCTTATTTAGTTTTCAAAATCCTTCTTAAGCTCTTCTATGGCCTGTAACCAGCTCATATTTTTCTTGGAAACTTTGGGTGCAAGAATTATGACTTTGTTGTCTTTCTCCTGTTCCATACTTTGATCCTTTTTGTCCCTAAAATAGGAGTCTAATGTCAGATTGTTCCGCTTACTTTGCATCCTTTGCTTGCTCATGTTGCCACTCAATTACTTGACTTTTGAACTTTTTGCCACAGTAGAACTCTGCTTCCAGAGAGGGGAGCTTTGTCCCAAATTGCTGGGGTTTTTGGAGCTGCTAGAGCTATTCATTGGGTGACCTCTCTGAAGCCTCCAGTTACTGTGGCAAACTGGTTACTCACCCCAGGACCTCCATCCTAGACAGCAATCCAGGTCCGAACAGTTTAAAGCAAGAGCAATTATCCCTCAGACGGGTTGCTTTCTTCCCCTATGATCTGCAGGCCAGGAACTCTGAAGGAGCTATGCAGTGGTGTGGCTTCTCCCTCCAAGGGGCAAAGGCTGGACCACACTCTCAGACTCCTGTTTCCCAAAGTCCACACTGCACTGACCTCTCACTTTGTCCTTAGCATCTATGGGTTGATGATTTTGGAAACCACCACAGCTGCTGGTGATCTGAAGTCACTCCAGCTGGGGGTGGTTGTGGCCACCCTGAGGCTAAAACCTCTGGCTCATGCAGGGCTGGGCTCTGCTCCCAGAGTGCTGTGCTGGTCCCTTCCTGCTGTACTGCCAGGCTGTCCTCAGTGAGAGGTTAACTTGTCTCTGTCATTTTGTGGGTTCTGTAGCTCCAAAGTTTGTTTAGAGTCATTTTTTACATGAATTGGATGAGGTGGAAGTGGGAGCCACATGGAAGTCCTGTTTCCATTCCCTGCAATTCAGAGTATTAGGGGTGACCTAAAACAACTAGAGCTTGTAGGACTGGTTCAGGGTCACTCAGGCAGCATGCGTCAGAGATGAGACTCAAACCAAGAGCTTCCTGATTCCTAATTCAATGCTCTACCCACTGTGCCTAGCTGCCTCTCATTTCAAAGGCATAATAGTAATTATACCTATAACAGTATAAACCATTCATCCCCTCTTATTGAAAATTGTTAACAGATCATGGATCCTTAAAAATGCTTAGCATATCAGTTATAACATACCATGTAGATTTTCACTACTTTCTTCTAAATTACTGACATGATCTAAGGTGCCCTGGGCCTTCCCATCCCCCATTCCAAAATTTACTTAGAATATCCAGATTTCTCCAGTCACCATAAAGCTCAATTTGTTCTATGTATTGTCTCTTTCAGCATGAACTCTTTGTAAGTGGGAGCTATTTCATGTTTTAAATGTGTATCACAACAATGTTTGAATTAAATCTGACAATTATTATTTATGATGTGCCTATTTTGCATATAGTTGTTATGCTAGTAGTATGGGGGTGGTGTACAGATATATTTAAAGTATATTCCCTGCCCTCAGGGAAATTACAAGTATAACATGGACAAAATGTACACAAATATACTGTCATTGCACAGCAAATTTAGAGCAGGATAGAATATGATAAGAAGCCTAGCTCACACACTAGATGACTGGTCAGGATTCATAGCATTTAATCTGTCTAGAATATTAAATTTCAGGTGAAATTTAATAGAAATAAGCATAAAGCCATATGTGGGTTCAAAAATCAACTTCACAAGTACAAGATGGGGAAATTTCCATGTTCATCAGCAAATATCTGATGTTTTTTCATGACTTACAGGCACAAAATTATTCAAAAGTACAGTTAAGCAACTAAGAGAGAGAATGGAATATTGGGTGTTATTGAAAGGCTTAGAATCTGGGAACAAGGAGGTTTTAGACTCACTGTGCTCTGCCTTAATCAGAACACATCTCAAAAATGGTGTTCAGCTCTGGGTACCACATTTTAGAGATCAAAAGAGATAAGCTGAAACAAGCATTTATTAAGCACTTCTTATAGGCCAGGACTTGTTTTCGATGTTGGGGGGAGGGTAAGAAGAAAACAGATAAAATTATACTGACATTCCCTGTGGACCTACCTATAACTACATAGAAAAATAAACAAAGTTCATGCAAAGCAATTTGGTGAAAGGAAGCACCACTAGGTTGGAGAAAGGAGAAATAAAGTAAGGCCTGATGTAGAGGGTGGCACATCTTTGGTGCAGTTGGGGATTCTGAATGGTAGAGAGAAGGAGGAGTAGTGTATTTTAGTGAGTCTGGATGCAGTAGTACTGCCATTTCTAAGATATTATATTATATGGTCCAGCACCATTCCATAATTCAGAAAATTAATGGTTGACAAGGTTGGGCTGAGGCTATTCCAAGGCAAATCTTTCCAAGGATCTGACACAGATAGAATAGGATATTCTGAAAATTACAACTGATCCTTTTCACCTGAGGTGGTAGAGATCCCAGAATATGAGAAATCCTGAGCAGGTTTCTTAATGAACCACACTAAAATGATACAGAAGACTGAGGATCCTTATTTTTTTTCCTCTCTAGTCTGTCCTACTGACACAGATCATTCCCTATGTCTTTTTTTTAAATGGCTTCAAAACTTTTTATTTGTTTTTATTCCAGACCTAATACACCCCAAATGAAATGGGCATTTACATGAATGTGGGAATACAGAAAAATAGTGATTATCTATGAAACTGTAGGCCTCTATTACATATAGCTTGTTCTTCATAAGGACATAAATTCAACTATAGTTTTCAAAACCACTTTTTTGTGCTTCCTTCTACATGTCCTCCTCTGCATTTTTAAAAAAAGTTCTATCTTCTGTCTTTTATTTTTTTTCTACTTTATCCCCATTTTCCTTACCTCCTCCACAAATTGGGGGAAAAAAAGCCCCTGTAAAAATATGCAAAATCCAGCAAAACAAATCCCCACATTGACTGGGTCCAAAAACACATGACTTATTTTACTTCTTGAGTCTGTCACCTCTATGTAAGGAGGTAGGTCATGCATGAGGTTGTGCTGCTACATGTTTAATGAGTGACCGTCTAAAAAAATTAAGGCATGCAGGACCTATTTTAAAATTTAATTTGCATTATTAACATTTCTCTCCATCATTTTTCTAAGTCTAGACCATCAACAAAGTAAAAAATCAAGCCCTGATTTGTTGCATTTGCCAGTTTCCAAGGTGTAAATTCTTACAACGAAAATTTAATAATTGGCTTTCTTGAGTCAGTAGGCATTGACTCCAGAATGACCCTGGTTCATGTTTCATCATCCGTCCTTTGAGATTGTTTTTGGTTATTTCATGATAATGATCATAATGATAATCTAATGATAACAATAATAATTAGCATTTATTAACTCTTTAAGTTTTCAAAAGTGTTCTATGTATATTATCTCGTTTGATCCTTAAAATGACCCTATAATGTGTGTGTTTTAATTAGCCTTCTTTTATTGATGAGGAAAATGAGACATATAGAAATTAAGTAATTTTTTCAGAGTCTCATGATCAGTGAGTGTCTGAGGGAGGGTTTCAGTTTAGGTCTTCTTGACTCCAAGTTCAGTACTTTATATGCTGGCCCACCTAAATTGCCTATTTGGTGAGAACCCTCATATTTTAAGGTTCTTTTTTTTAAATTTTCATGTACTTTTTAGTATTGAATAATTTATGTATACTCCTGGTTCTGTTCATTTTGCTCTGCATCAGTTCATATGTCTTTTCAGGTTTCTCTAAAACAGTCCCTTTCATCAAATATTGTGGTCCAATAATATTCCATTATACGGAATATACAATAATTTGTTTTGCCATTGCTCAATAGATGTGTGTGCCCTTAGTTTTTGTTTTTTTGCTATTACAAAAAAGGCTCTATACCTATTTTTAGTAGGTGAGATCTTTCTTATTTCACTGATTTCTTGGGTATACTCACTGTGCTTTGGTGGATTGTTTCCAGTAGTTGCTATGGCCAAAAAAAAATACTAGTTGTTTGGTGACTAGCTTCCCAGGAATGGATGTCTCTGCACTGAGCTAGGTTGGGCAAATCAGACAAAATCCATCGATAATTATAGTGATGATAGTGACTAAGAGGATAGAAAATCTGTTTCCCCATTTGATTTGATGGCATTTAGGTAGAACTAGATTCAGGAGGTGGGTGTTATGGCCAATAAAGTGTTGAACCTGGGGGTAGAAAGAACTGAGTTCATTTCTGCCTCCTGCCTTGGCTAGCTATGTAATACTGGGTGGGTCACTTAATCTCCTCATCTACAAAACTGGGGTCATAATATCATCTTTCTCTCAGGGTTGGTGTCAAAATAAAATAAGGTAATTTTTGCAAAACATCTTACTGACCTTACAGTACTATGTTAATGTAAGCTATTCTTATCATAGAAGCAGTCCTGGGAAAAGCTGCTCTCCTATGATTATTCTTTCACATATAATACTCTAACAACTATTGCATAAGTGGATAAAATAATTACTTTTTCCCAGTTAAGAGAAGCATTGAAATAAATAGCAAGCTGATCATACTGGATGTGTGACCCTGGGTGTTTATATTTCAGTATTCTAGTAACTCTATAACAGCAACAACAATGAAACCTTACATTTATATAATAGTATTTATGTACTATGCATTTATATAGCACTTTATGTACAGGCACTGTGCTAAGCACTTTACAATTATCATCTTATTTCATAATATAAGACTATAAATTTCTGAGAAGGTATTGACTTGCATTGGTAAATAGAATTTACTTATCTCACAGTTGGCTTAGTCAAGTCTACAATTAATTAAATCAATAAAGAGCCTCCTTCAAACAAAGCCTTCCACTCAAGTATACAGGTCCAAGCCTTATATTTTCTTGTCTTTTTGCTATTGAGTTCAAGTATCAGTTTGTAAATTCATTTCCTGTAAGTTCACTAAAACATCAGTTCAACTCCATTAACAAATAGGAAAAGAATGATATATACCTCATCTTGCTATCACATACTTTGTATCTCTGCTAGGTCTTTATATAGTAGCTAGGTGGCACAGTAGATAGAGTGCTGGACCTGGTGTTAAGAGGATTTAGCTCCCCACTTTTGATTCTGACCTCAGACACTTACTTGTGACCTTGGGCAAATTATTTAACCCTATTTGCCTTGGCTTCCTCATCTGTAAAATGAGCTGGAGAAGGCTCCATGGAAAACCAGTGCAGTATCTCTACAAAGAAACCCCCAAATATGGTTTTAAAAAGTCAGAAAGGACTGAAAAAAACTGAACAACAGCAAGTTACTTTGAATTGTTTTTCTTCCATGTATCTTGGAGCTTATGCATTAGTATTTGGGATATGTTTACTAAGTATGACCTTGATTTTTTTGGAGGCAATTAGGGTTAAGTGACTTGCTCAGGGTCACATAGCTGTTAAGTGTCTGAGGTCAGATTTGAACTCAGGTCCTTCTGACTTCAGGGCCCACACTCTATCCCCTGTGTCACTTAGCTGTCACCATGGTCTTAATTTTTGATGGGTCAATGTTATGCTTGATGATTGTGGGCACAATTTGATTTATGATAAAAGTCCTATTCCTCAACACTTTATTGTTTTATATTTATAGTAATATTTTGGAGTTTATATAATGGAGTAGATTTATATTCTATGAGTCCCTGAAAGATAATGTGTGTCTGATGTGTAATTATAGCTACCATGTCATACCTTACTTGGTGTTCACTAGATGCTGCTGCTTTTTTGTCTTTATATAGTCCATTAAATAGCATATTGCCTTTCATTTAATAAGAGCTTAATACATGTTCAATGAGATTGTAGGCAACTAATCAGATAAATCCTTTGAAGTAGAAGCTACAATTATTATTATGCCCATTTTTCAAAGAAAAGAAAAAGCTATTTTACAGAGGTCAAGTGACTTGTCCAAGGTCCTAATTAAAACTTTCTAACTCAACTGATCTTTTGCTCCATTTGAATAACATTGAAGAACTAAGGGTCACCACCTCTTGATTATAAATGGTGATCAGGAATTAGAAGATTTCCTGGAGAATGCTACTCCCAAATATCAATCATGTTGGAAAGAAAAGTCTGTGATGACTTCTAAGTACTCTCTCCTCTAAGGCCATAAAAATCTTGGCAAACCCATGCAGTCCAGACACATTAACAGTATACTGTATTCATATTTATGTAAATATATAATAGAACATTTTAACACTGAAAAACAGTAGACCTGAAAATCTCAGGGAAGAGCTTTCCATAAGCATAAAAGTTAATTACTGAAGGAAAGTAATAATTTCTGGCTACCCTTTGTAAAGCATTTTCTTTACAATAGTACCAGCATCTGCAATAATAACAATAGTTATTAGTAATAAAGATTTATTGAGTTTCAGCACTGTGCATAGCACCACTCACAATATGGAATCAGGCCCAGTTTCTAACCAATGGACTTATACACAATGTTAGGGGAGTTCTCTCAGGCTTTTGAAAGTTTCTCTATATGTTTCTTACAGAAAATATAGAAACACTTCATTCATTCATCAACAATTAAATGCTTTCTATGTGTGATATATTGTGTTAAGGACTGGGAATATGAGGACAAAAGAAGAATGATTCCTCCCTTCGAGGAACTTGCATTCAAGGGGGAGAGACAACATGTCCATATATAAGCATATGTTCAAAATGAATATAAGGTAGCATAGGCAGGGAAAGCACTAGCAAGTAGAAGGGGGCAGGGCAGACTTAATGTAGAAGATGGTACTGAACCCAAATCCTCACATCAACTCCAGTGCTTTACTTGTTGTGCCTGACTCTTCATGACCCCATTTGGGGTTTGCTTGGCAAAGATTCTAGAGTGATTTGCCATTTCCTTCTCCAACTCATTTTGTTGATGAGGAAACTGAAGCAAACAAGGTTGAATGACTTGCTCAGGGTCACACAGCCAGAAAGTGTCTGAGGCCAGATTTGAACTCAGGAAGCTGACTCCAGGCCTAGTGTTCTATCCTAGCTAATCTAGCTAAGGCTACTGTGCAGCAATGCTCTCCACTTACATGTGTTTTTAAAAAACAAATCACTTAATATACTGCTCAAATGACTTAGTTATTTGGGATCCCATCTTATCTTGGGTCATTGGTGGGTATATGATCTCTAGGTAGTGCTGTTGGCTTTATTTTACTTTAATAAAAGTTCACACATTTACATTGTGTTTTAAACCGGGTTGGCATATGGTGTTTTATAAATCTTTTCAATTAGTTAGATAGAGATATTTAGATGCTCAGACATGTTCCAATCAATTCCTTCATGTTTTCCCACGGAATGAAGAGGGTTTATATATAATAGAGTTGAAGTGATGCAAAAGTATTTGACTATAGACTAATACAAATATTTCACATAAATTATTGAGACGGGTAATTCATGAATATAATTTTTTTTTGCCTTTTGGAGGGCAATTGGGGTTTAGTAACTTGCCCAACGTCACACGGCTAGGTTTTGTTTTGTGTGTGCGTTAAGTGTCTGAGGTTGGATCTGAACTCAGGTCCTTCTGACTCCAGGGCCAATGCTCTACTTACTTTGCCACCTAGATGCCCCATGAATATAATTTCTTAAATACTAAAGTTATTAGTGAAAAAGTCTAACACACTGTGAGCATATCCCACATGAGGCAGAATGGTAAAGGTGAACCATACTAACTTAACATAAAACTCCTTTTAATTTCTTCATGTTTGTTACAATAGTTATTATTTGTTACTAATGCTGAGTTTTGATGAATAAGAATTCTGGGCATAAAAAGGGACACATAATGCTGACCAAACAATAAAATTAATAAGTTACCCTTGGTGATCAAATGGTTAAATCATTAGAGATATTGGTTTGCTATAAAGGAACTGATAAAAATGGTGCCATACTCAATGATTCTGCAATCTTATCAAGGTGGTTGCTTCTTCCAATGGAAATGATGGCAACTCATAAAGCCTAGGGGATTCCAATCCTACAGGAAGCCAGAAGTCTTTAACCAATTTTTTAAAACATTTTGACTTCTTCCCCATGGTATGGGGGTGATACTGATTGATTAAGCTATGTCAACTCTTGTATGCATCATCATGCTGGAAAAGTTTTGAGCATGGTCTTCATTACAGACTAAATCTGCCTACTACAGACAAGATGACCTTTGTATTGAGAGATTCATCAGAAGGAAGATGGGTAATAGGCAATAAATCTTTTGGCTAAATCAACCAAAAAATTCTTGGGCAGGCTACTAACTCCTCTCTTGGGGACTGAAAAATACTGTGTTATTATTAGTAACATAGAAACCCTTTAACACATTTAGTGAGAGGGTGTATACTAGGCAGCTAGAAGTGGGTAGCAAACTAGAGTTGAAGTGAGAAAGACAAGAGTTACAATCTTGCCTCAAATACTCACTAGCTGTTTGATTCTGGGAAAATCCCTTAACTTCTTTCAGCCTCAGTTTCTTCACCTGTAAAGGATAATAATCACACTTACCTCACAGTGTGGTGGTGAAGATCAGATAAGTTAATATATGTAAAGTGCTTTTATAATCTTAAATGTATCGTCATCATCATCATCATCATCATAAAAATAAACAATTATGCTATACATTTTCTGTAATATATTTAGAATGATGTATCAGAGTTGTTGAGTCATTTCAGTCATCTCTGATTCTTTGTGACCCCATTTTGGGATTTTCTTGGCAAAGGAAGTAGAGTGGTTTGCCATTTCCTTCTATAGCTTCTTTTACAGATGAGGAACTAAGGCAAACAGGGTAAAATGACTTGACCTGGGTGACACAGCTAATAAGTGTCTGTACCCTGGTTTTGACCTCATGAAACAAGTCTTTCTGGTTCCAAAACCAGTACTCTATCCACTGTGCCACCATGCTGCCTCCAGTGTGTAAGTACCCTGAGGGTAAGGACTGTTTCCTTTTTGACTTCATATCCCCAATACTTAAGTATGCCGTGGGTTCTTAATAAATGTTTCTCGATTAATTTCTAGGTTTAATTCATCAATGATACATTTCTAGGTATACTTCTAATTCTTTGTGTACCATATTAATCAACTATGTAAGTTGATTTCTGAAGGGATAATAGAAAGTATTTGTAACACTTTTTATTAAGTATTTTTAAAAATAACTTGTTATATAGACTGAGAATTTCAGTGTTGGAAGAGGGGCACAATTAGTTTGTCTTTTGGGGAAATAACATGGATTAAAATAATTCTTATTGTGGTTGACTATATGTTCCTTGAGGGCTGAGGTTGTTGGCTTTTTTTCTCTTCCTATCCCTTGGCACTATGCCTTGCACATAGCAGCTGTTTGATACATATTTCTAGAATTGAATGGAGATATATATTTGGCATGAGGCAATCTTTTAAAATAAAATTTCACAAATATAATTTATTGAATTCAGTTTCTTATTTATTGGTTTTATTGATTTGCTAATACTATAAATGTGCCTTCCATTTCATAGATGGATATATGGAATGAGGACTTTAGAAACTTCATTATGGTATACAAATGTAGTAGAATACTATTATGTTATTATAAAAAATGAAGAAATAGTTGATTTCAGATAGTCTTGGGAAGATTTGCATTAACTAATGGAAAGTGAAGTGAGAAGAACCAAGAGAACTATATGTATATATGATTACCAACGTTGTAAAAATGAAGAATTCTGAAGGACTTAAGGACTCAGAGCAACTAAAGAATCAACCATGATTCCAGAGGACTAATGAAGAATAGTACAATCTACCTTAGGATGGAGATGATGAAATAATGTAGAGAATAAGAAATGCATTTTTGGATCAAGACCATGTAGGAATTTGTCTTGGCCTGCTATGCTTATTTAATGTCTTCTCTATTCAGTTCTTTTTTGGAGTGGATTAGAGAAGCAATGGTGGGGGAAAAGTTTAATAATTAAAAATAATAAAATGAGGGGATTGACTAAAGAGTTCTAAAAGAAAAAAAGAAAGATAAAAAGGAAGGAAGGAAAGAAGGAAGGAAGGAAAGGAAAGAGGGGTGGAAGAAAGAAAGGAGGGAGGGAAAAAAGAGGAAGAACTTGTAAAACAGCAAGCCATCAGCATCTGCCTTGCACCCCTCCCATCTGTCCAAAAAAAAATCTAAGGGAGATAAAATTCCTAGAATTAATTTAAATCTAGAATAAGAGGGTAACTTAGTGTTTCTTGTCTTATGGCTTGTAAGCAGACTATTAATAAAGGTTTCTGAAAGGCTGACAAGAGCCGAGTACAAGGGCTTTGGATGTTAAAAGTATTGTGAAGTTCTAAGCCAGAAATGAAGCTTCATTTTGATAGGTGACACCAAGCAGAAGCTGAGGTTGAGTATTTTATTTATACCTTTAAATGGGGGCGGGGAATTAGGTTAAGCAGGAGTAATTAAGACTTGTAATTTATTTTAGTGAAAAAGGTACCGATTTCTCTATTGAGTAAAGTTTGACAAATATTAAATACTTAGATTTTGATAAGTCTTGGAGGTTCCTTTCAGCTCTAAGATTCTCTGACTTTATGGTCCTCTCTTTTCTGTTAGCAATTTCCACTGGAGACGTGAGCATTTGGACTTTGCAACTAAATCTGGGTTCTGTGGTTCACCTGGAAGCATCTATATCAATTATAAACAGACAGCCTAGGACAGGGGTTGGGAAAGTGTGGCCTCAAGTCCACATGCAGCCTTCTGGGTCCTCAAGCATGGCCCTTTGCCTAAATTCAAATTTCTCAGAGCAAACCCCTTGAATAAAAGGATTTTCTCTGAAAAACTTGGACTCAGTCAAAAGGTCATACCCAAGGACTTAGAATACCACATATGGCCTGAAGGCCACTGGTTCCCCAACCCTGGCCTAGGAGGAAATAAAATTGCCTCTGTTGACTAGCTGGGCAAACTCAAACTTAGAAAGTAATGGTGAGGGGGGCGGAGCCAAGATGGCGGAGTAGAAACAGCTCGTCCAAGCCTCTCTGCCCCCAGATTCCCCACAAACTATGTAAAAAAGGACTCTGAACAACTTCTGGAGCCCGAGCACCCACAGAACGACACAGAGAAGCTAACCTCCCGCTAAGGACAGCCCAGCAGCCCTGCAGGAAGGACCAGCGCAGCAGTCTGGGAGCCGGCAGCGCGCAGAGCGCAGAGCGCAGGAGCCGAGCCGAGCCCAGGTCCTCTTGAGCTGAGGTTTTAGCCCCAGGGCGGCAGGGCCAGCAGCCAGCTGGAGGAACCCCAGAACACCAGGAGCTGTGGCGACTCCAGAATTATCAACATAGACATGCCTAGGGCAAAGTAAGAGGTTAGTGTCCTATGGACTTTGGGACCTGTATTTGGGGAATGCGTCAGCTCCCTCCCCTGGGGGCTAGAAGCTGCTGAGGAGACACGCCATTTTGTAGTTTTCAGAGGCAGCTCCGGCTCCCAGCCTACAAATCGTGGGGAGATCCAGCGATCAGTCTTGGGGGGTAATCGCTCTTGCTTTAACCTCCCTGGATCTGGATTGTGATCTAGGGTGGAAGTTGTGGGTGGGTTTACAGCTTGCCAGAAACTGAAGTTGCCCCCCACACGTTCGGGACGAAAATTCCTCTATCTGGCCTTAAAGCCATAGTGTGGCAACAAGCCCAAAAGTCAAGTAATTAAGTGGCAACATGCCAAGGCAAAGGAAACAGAAAAATGCAACCTAGACTCCTATTTTGGGGGCATAGAGCAGGAAAAGGACTGTGAGGTCAGAAGTCCTGCTCCAAAAGCCCCAGGGGAAAACATGAGAGGGTTGCAGGCCATAGAGGACCTTAAGAAGGACTTTAAAAATCAAATAAGAGAAGTGGAGGAAAAATTGGAAAGAGAAATGAGAAGGATGCAGGAAAAGTATGAAATGAGGGTCAACAGCCTGACTGAGGAAAACAACACCTTAAAAAATAGACTAGCTCAAATGGCAAAGGAGGCCCAAAAGGGCATTGAGGAGAAGAATGCCTTAAAAGTCGAATTTGCCAGATGGAAAAAGAATCTCAAAAGTTCACTGAGGAGATTCATTCCTTCAGAGTTAGACTGGAGCAAATGGAAGCTAATGACTTTATGAGAAATCAAGATGCTGTTAAGATCCAAACAAACGAAAGATTAGAAGGCAATGTGAAATATCTCATGGGAAAAACCACTGACCTGGAAAATAGATCCAGGAGAGACAATTTAAAAATTATTGGACTACCTGAAAGCCATGATCAAGGAAAGAACCTAGAAATCACCCTTCAAGAAATTCTCAAGGAAAACTGCCTGATGTTTTAGATCCAGAGGGCAAAATAGAGGTTGAAAGAATCCACCGATCACCTCCTGAAAAAGATCCCAAAAAGAAAACTCCCAGGAATATTATAGCCAGGTTCCAGAATCCCCAGATCAAGGAGAAAATACTACAAGCAGCCAGGAAGAAACAATTTCAATATTGTTGAAACACAATCAGAATAGCACAGGACCTGGCAGCTTCTACACTGAGGGATAGAAGGGCATGGAATATGATATTCCAGAGGGCAAAAGAGCTGGGAATGAACCCAAGGGTCACCTACCCAGCAAAACTGAATATTTTGTTTCAGGGGAAAATATGGTCATTCAGTGGAATAGAGGACTTTCAAGCATTCTTGAGGGAAAAAACCAGAGTTGAATAGAAAATTTGACATCCAGACACAAGAAGTAAGAGATGCCTGAGAAGGTAATCAGGGAAAAGAAATCAAAAGGAACTTATCAAAGTTGAACTTTTTACATTCCTGTATGGAAAAGTAATATCTGTGACTGATGATATCTTTCTCACTATGAAAATAATGGAAGAAGGGGGTGTGGTCATATGAATACATATGTGAATATGTGTGTATATGGTTACAGTTATATATGGATAGAGGGCATAGGTTGAATTTGTTGGGAAGGGAGAATACTCAAGGGATGAAATTATGAGGAGAGAGAGGAAAGTGGCAAGAGGAGATGGGGAGAGACAGGGTAGGGTAAACTATCCCATGTAGAAGAAGCAAGGGGAAGTGGTTGCAAAGGAGGGGGAGAATAAGGAAGGCTAAAAAGGCAAACCACATTCACATTGAATTTGGTTCAGGGAGAAAATGACATACATACTAAATGGGATATCTCAACCTGCATCAGGATAGGGGGAAGGGGGATGAGAGGAGGGATGATGGATGGGAGGGCATCCTTGGGGTGAGGGAGGTTGGAAGTACCCACTATAGAAGAGGGACAGGATCATGTAGGGAATGGACCAGGTCGGGGGTGGGATGAGTGGGAGGGAATTATAAGCAGCCTTGTACAATATATCTACCATGATAATGTTTTGCATAGCTAGACATGTACAACACATACTGAATTACTTATCTCCCAAGAAGGAATAGGTGACAAGGGAGGAAGGAAATGGATCTGAAATCTGAGGTCGTAACATTAGATGTTTCAAATATATATAAATACTATTATTAATACTCTTTTGCCTATAATTGGGAGATAAGATGAGCAGGCATTGGGACACAAAGATTCACCTTCCTCTAATGGAAAAGTCGATGGGGGTATGGGAGAAGGTATGGGAGAGAGCAGATTGGAGGAAGCGATATCTTGTGGGACTGCTATTCTGGGAGGTTGGGTAGGGGAATAATGGGGGGAAAATGATTGTAACCCAAAATCTGGCGGAAATGAATGATGTAAAACAGAAGTTAATAAAACATTTGTTTAAAAAAAATAAAATTAACAAAGAAAAGAAGTGTACAGGAAAAAAAATAAAAAATAAAAAAAAGAATATAAAATAACAAACAAACAAAAAAGAAAGTAATGGTGAATTTCATGTACACTTAATTATTTAACATTAGAAATTTACATATAAGAAAAAGCAATTCGACATAGTGTGTATGATGTTTGGCTTGTAGTTAGGAAGACCTGAGATAAACTTCTATCTCTGATACCTACCAACTACATGACTTTGAACTTGTCACTTTTCCACCATGTTGCTAATGAAACTTGATAACACTTACTAAATATTAAGATTTGCAATCTATGATAATGCATGTTTCTACATTGAGAAGGTGCTATACAAATACTTATTTCCTTATTATGGTATACTAGATGCCTTATCATCTTTAAATATTTCTTTGATTTTGAATCTTTTTCAGTATTCCCCACCTTATTATGAAGGTAATATTCCTTCTGAGGTGTGCCATTGATATAGCAGATATATCAAGGGAATTACCTTGCAAATAACTATATCCTTTTGGTCCTCAACTTCTTCATCTATCAACCGGAGGAGAGAGATTCAGTTAGACATCCTCTGAAGTAACTTCCACCTCTACATTCTGTGATTTCTAATTCAAAAATGGAAATTTGTAAAAAAAATTATATTCTTTAAAACAAATCCAGTATTTTGAAAGATTATTATTTTCTGCTCTTAAAATAAACAATCTTATTATGTGGTCTTCTACTTAATTGAATAATTTTCTTTGTATTTTGTTTAGGGAGAAAATCCTATAAATAAAAACAAATGCAGTTTCAAAACTTGGAATTTGTAAACACAAAGCAGTCGTGTATTATTTAGGAATGTTTTCAATAATTATATCCTGATAATAAGCTTTTCTTCTGGGTAAGAGCATAAATACAATAGAGAAACCCTTGCCTCTGTAATTCTATCTTGGTGTCTTAATGTTTCATTTTATTGCACATTGAGAGAAAACTTCCCGGAAAGACCAAGCAACAAAGCAGCACTTTTTTATCTCATGCAGTCTGAACTACTTTTTTAAGTTCTCAATAAGGACACATTTTTGGATGAGCCATTTACTTTGTCTCATGTAATCAATAAGTGTATTGTTCTACTATGAAAGTATTCGATTTGCTAGCAAAACTTGCTTGTGTATGCTTAACATCTCTGATCTGGAAGGAAGCTCAGAGGCCATCTACTTGAAAATACACCTGGAAAAAGAATGCCTTCCTTGTCATACCTGACAGAATCCAGTATTTGTCTGAAGATCTCCAATGAAGGGCTGTCCCGTACTTCCTGAGATGTTGCCCTTGCCTCATTCTGTCAGATAGCTTACGTTTCTGAAGCTTCTCAAAGCCCAGAAATGCTGAAACTAGATCAGAAAATGTAGTAAAAGAGAGCACATGATGAAATGAACAAGGATAAAAATGTTTTGAAGGTATGAGTTGTGAAAATAAAAATTAATATTAACTCTAGTTCCTACCACATACACTTAACTGATTTTATACTGTGTTAATTTTATAATTGAGTCATCTTTTCCTCTGAGTTAGTTTAAAATTATGAGTTAACTTGTTACTATCCTCCAAAGGTATATTGTCCTTCCTTGCCTGTCCTTGGGTCTTATCTCCCTAATGAAACTTTCTAGGTATCAGGGAGTCTGCTAACTCAGGTTTACTAACAAAGTATAATAGATGTTGATGGGCCCCATAAAAGAATGAATATTCCTTAATATTCAGAGAGGTAGTCACTAGTACCATATTGGTATGGTAGCCTACTTTTTTTTAGAATAGACAATCATGTTATCCCCATCACCACAATACAGTCTACACTGTAACCAATTGTATTGTCTTCTCCATTTACCCAATTCTGTAGTCCCCAGAACTATACTGAGGCTGGTGAGCCCTACCTCAGGGTCTTTGGTTATTGACAGAGACCGTTGACCCAATTTATTGGTTACTGTTAGCCTAACTAATAAATTCATCAAGCTCAGATAGTTGTCTTTCAGTTTATCTTCTGCTGAGATTGTAAAAGTTGAAAACTTTTAGAAAATGATGCTCTACCTGTACAAAAATGCTTTGGGTTCTTCCAAAGATACATGACCCTGGTGACAATTCAAAATTCTTGCACTGGCCACATCTAAGAAATAAATGTCATTCTGCACCCAGGCTTCAGCACTTCTGTGTCAGGAGGAGGGTAGCATGCATCATCAGTTTTCTTAAATTATTGATGGTCACTCCATTGACCAGAGTTCTCAAGTATTTCAGAAGTATTTGTCTTTACAATATTCTTGTAATATAAGCTGTCTTCTTTGTTCTCATTACTTTACTCTGTATCAGTTCATAGAGTTCTTCCTTGTTTCTCTGAAACTATCCCTTTCATCATTTCTTACATAACAACAATATCCTATTACATTCACATACCAAAAGGAAAATGAAAAATGTTGGAGGAACTGTGGGAATACAGACTCATTAATGCACTGTTGGTGGAGCTATAAATTGGTACTGCTATTCTGGAAAGCAATTTGGACTCATGTGCCAAAGTTACTAAACTGCGCAGAGCCTTTTATCCAATGGTATCAATATTAGTTCTATACCCCAAAGAGATCACAAGATGAGAAAAGGATCTTCTATATATGAAAATAATTTAGCAGTTCTTTTTGTTGTGGCACACAACGGTTGTTAGTAAACCCTCCTCTCCCCATATTTTGTATTTGCTTTTTTATGTGCATATTATATTACCTCTTCAAAACAGCTCCAGTTTTTACATTTGTATCTTTGGTGTTTAGCACAGTGCCTGGTACATTATTAGTGGCTCAATAAGTGTTTTATATTTGTTGAACTAAATAAGGGCTAATTTCACAATAGAGAGAATCGGGGGGGGGGGGACTAGAATCAGAGCAGTCTTCCAAAAGAATTTGATAGTAGAAAGTATTTGATCGTAGAAATAAGCTAGGAATTCTAAGAGGGATAAGGGAAAGAGGAAAACATTCTAGGTTTGGGCAAACTTAAAGAGAAGAGAGGTGGAATTCTGGTTTGGGAAAGAGCAAACATATTCATCTGACTGCAATGAAGAATGAAATAATATGAGATATAGAAAAGAACCGAAATTAAATGAGGGTTGAATCAGATAATGATTATTGAAATAACAGGATGTGGAGGGTGTGGGTGGGAGGGGTGAGACTATTTTTGTCTGAGAGGCAATAGGGAGCTAATGAAGATTTTTGACCAGGAGAGTTACATGGTCAGATCTACACTTTAGAACAATATTTTGGCACATGTGTTGAAGATAGACTGGAGCACTAAAAGATTGGAAACCAAGAGGCAAATTAGGAGGTTAATAGATGATTCAAGCAATAGGTAATGAATAATGAGTCAGTAATGAGTCACTAGAGGCTGCATGATTGGAGAGAAGGGGATTATTTTGAGAAATATTATAGAGATAGATTCAATAAGACTCGACATTTGCTTGCCAGAGTGGATAGTATTGAACTTGGAGGGAGGAAGATGTGTTAGAATCCTGACTCTGACACTTAATGAATGTGTGGTGCTGGACCAGTCTCTCAGTCTGTCTAGACGTTTATTTCTTCATCTGTAAACTGGAGATCATAATAGCACCTACTTCACACACTTTTGTGAATCTCAAATGAGGTGATAGCAAAGTGCTATATAAATATTAAATATCAGCAACAGCATCTTTGTTATAATTTTTAGTTATTATATGAATGGAGATGAGTCAGAGGAGAGTCAAAAAAGTTATGAACTTGGGTGACTGAGAACATTGGGGTGCCGTCTCTGAAAGCAGTCAATTTTGGGTGGTTCTAAGGGAAAGATGTGTTTAGTTCTGGATGTGTTTGAGATGACTATGAGGCATCCAGGTGGAAATGTCTAGTGGTCAGCTGATGACAGGGAATTTTAGAGAGAAATTAGTGTTGAGAGGTAGATAGATAGATTGATGAAAGAGAGACAGAATGAGAGAGAGAGACAGAGAGAGACAGAGAAGAGACAGAGAGAGAAAGAGAGAGAGAGAGAGAGAGATGGAAAGAAAGAATATTCTTTATAGAGATGTCAACTAAACTCTTGCAATTTGATAAGGTCACCCAATGGGAAATTTACAGAAGAAAGGAAAAGAAGAAAAGAGCAGAAAGAAGGCTCAGGACTGCTGAAATCAGGAAGATGTGGGATCATCCCAACGTATCCATCTTCTTCTGTGTCCTGCCCTGGTCTAATCTAAGCTTCTTGGGACCAGAACTTTGATTCCATTTATTCCTTTTAACCATGATGACTCCAGATGGAACAATAGTTTATCTTGTCAAAGCCACTTGTTTTCCATCCTCCAGGCCATAGTGTTTGCAATTCCTGTTTTCATTCATCTCGAGTTTTAGCTATGTGCATCTTTTATTCACTCCTTTACAAGGATTCTGATCTGGACTCTGAGAGCAGCACTTCATCCTAATTAGTTCCACAGGTGCCTCCTTTTAAAAAAAGAAAGAGTCTACGCACTGTCTCCAGAAGAATGTTTTTGGGTCATTATCCCTTTGATAAATGAACTCACTGCTCAGCAGGTGTTTCCCTAAAGGGACTCAGCAATGCACAGAAATGCTAGGTTAGAACTTTTAATCCATGATAGCCCTAATTTTCTCAATTTATCCAATATTATTCCCAGAAATATAGTCCCGCATCACCAGTGAAACCACCCTGATGTTTTCTTGTTGATATTAGACACTTATTTGTCCTCTGGTTGCTACTAAACATAAGTTCTTCTCTTCATGCTGAGTATTTCATGTCAGCTTGTACTGAATTAGATAGTTTATGGGATTGGTGCAAAGATAAAGAACCTGCAGACAATGGTTTAGTGGTTTGAATGCCTCCCTGGCCATCAGTAATCAAAAGATGTTAGTACTCTCTTGTGGTCCATATAAAGTGGAGGTGGTCAGAATGTGATTCCAAGCAAGCAGGAAAGCATGGAGTCCAGTGATAAAGAGAATAGGTCCAGGAATCAGAAGGTGACTAGATCTGAGTTCTTTTCTTTTAGTGTTTTTTTAATCAAATAAAACAACAACAACAATAGCAACAAAACCAAAATTTCTTATCTTTTTGTCCCCATAAATTTACTGGAAATAAAATTCACTATTTCCACGCTGACTTTGTCTTTATTTTTCAAGCAAAACTGAGGAGCCAAGGGGCCATTTGCCTCAGACCCAAGATTGATTAAATTGACAAATTTAGGAAAAGCTTTGCTCCCATTGATTGGTGGAGTGATCTGGGTGGGGGTAGGCATCTTTAACGACAGTCTTCCTAGAAAAAATATCAGGCAAAGTAAAATGAACCTACTTGTATAATAAAAAAAAAATAGCATTGTCCTTTTGTCCAATGTTCTAATATTTTGTCACAGTAAGCCAAAAAATAATTCTAGCCTAGTAAATGTATTTGTCTTTCCCCCAATGATTAGATATTATGAATTTGACATTTAATATCTTTCTAGTCCTTAATTTGTTAACTTCTGTGAAAACAGGATTCTAGCAATGCATTTTTGTATTTCTAGAGCTTGTCATTACTTCAGAGATATATGAGTATACTTCATGTTGCTACCCTGAGGGATATACTAGAAATGACACCTGAGGAATAGAAATTGTATATGTAATTATTTGGAGAAGGGTAGTGTCTCAGACTAGTGAGTTGACAGATCCTCTGCACTGTGTGCTATTTGGTCCATGCCGGGAATACCTTGTTTTTTTTACCTTAGAGTTCATAAAGGATATTGATCATTTAGAAGGTACTAATGAGTGGGAGAACCATAATTGTAAATGGTTTTGCATTTATAATATATAAAGATCAATTGAAAAAAATTAGTTTACATTTAGCCTACAGAAGAGAAGATGCCAGGTGGGATTGACAGATGTCTTCAAGTATTCTTTAGTCTGCTCATTGGAAGGGGAATTAGTTTTGTTCTGTTTGGCTCCAAAGAAAGAAAAGAAGAGTAATGGTGAGAAATTGCAAAAAAAAAAAATTCAATTTTAGACTTGATGTCAAGGGAAAAAACAAACACCCTCCTAACAATTAGCAGTTTCCAAACATGTAATGGGATTTACTGAGAGGGAGCAGCTTCTCCATCACTGGGGAGAGGGGAATTTAACCAGTACTTGGATGACCAATCATTCAGTATGTCATACATGATGCATTGTCATATATGTGATAAACTAAATCACCAAGCACTGAAGTTCCTTGTAACCCTAAGATTCCATGATTTGGATTACAAACACTGTGCTTTTGCATAAGGTTTATAAATCATTTGGGTGACCTTATCAAATTGTAATAATTTAATTGACATATCTATAAAGAATATTCTTCCCTTCCATTTATAAATCTATCTATCTATCTATCTATCTATCTATCTATCTATCTATCTATCTATCTATCTACCTACCTATCTATCTCTCTGTCTATCTGTCTATCTTTTCTTTGGGGTCAGGAAGTTTCTTGAGACTATTTCTCAAGAGTTAGGACATTATCCAAATCCCAAGCATTGTAGAGCTATATAAAAGCATAATGGCTTGATCACATTCAGTGCTTAGTAATGCTATTATCATGATTACTTAATAATGAAAACATGCATCTTCCTATAATCTAAACAATTTCTTGCAGGAGTAGCTTTCACCTCTGATAGAGCAGCAATTCAAGATCCAAAGGCTCTGATGCATGTTTATAGCTAATTATGGAATCTTGTTAACTTAAAGGATTCATTATAGCCATAACTAGAGTGGGGTGGCTGGGGTATGGTTTAAAGGGACTGAAATTTAGAGGGTTCTAACAGTACTTGTACTACTTCAGCAATGTAGACACAATTAAAGTTTGGATTTAGTTAGCAAGACTAATTAGTTGAATGTGAAGCTACCAGTAGGGATAGTTACTTTCCCAAACTGTTACATTGCATAGAGTTCCTTACAGGCTCCATTCTACCCTGATCTTCCTCACTCCTACCGTAATTCCCACCAACTTTCCCAGTAGGGCCTCAAAGGGCCCTGGGTATCTCTTTTTCTTCTTAATGGGTTAGTGTCCTAGATTCTCCCTAAAACACAAGTTGAAATGAATTCTTTTTTTTTTAACAAATGCTTTATTAACTTCTGGTTTACATCATTCATTTCCTCTAGATTTTGAGTTACAATTTTCCCCCATTTTCCCCTACCCACTACCCCAGAATAGCAGTCCCACAATATATCCCCTCATTCAATCTGCTCTCTCCCATATCTTCTTCTATACCCCCTTCAAATTTGCCATTAGGGCAAGGTGAATCTCTGTGCCCCAATGCCTGCACATCTTATCTCCCAATTACATGCAAAATAGTATTAATAATAGTATTTATATACATTTGAAGCATTTAATTTTTTTTTCATTTTTAAACAAATGCTTTATTAACTTCTGTTTTACATCATTCATTTCCGCCAGATTTTGAGTTACAATCATTTTCCCCCCATTATTCCCCTACCCAACCTCCCAGAATAGTAATCCCACAAGATATCACTTCCTACAATCTGCTGTCTCCCATACCTTCTCCCATACCCCCATCGACTTTTCCATTAGAGGAAGGTGAGTCTTTTCATCCCAATGCCTGCACATCTTATCTCCCTATTACAAGCAAAAGAGTATTAATAATAGTATTTATATATATTTGAAACATTTAATGTTACGACCTCGAATTTCAGATCCATTTCCTTCCTCCCTTGTCACCCATTCCCTCTTGGGAGATAAGTAATTCAGTATATGTTGTACATGTCTAGCTATACAAAACATTATCATAGTAGATATATTGTAGAAGGCTGCTTATAATTCCCTCCCACTCATCCCACCCCCCACCTGGTCCATTCCCTACATAATCCTGTCCCTCTTCTATAGTGGGTACTTCCAACCTCCCCTCCCCACAAGGATGCCCTCCCATCCATCATCCCTCCTCTCATCCCCCTTCCCCCTATCCTGCTGCAGGTTGAGATATCCCATTTAGTATGTATGTCATTTTCTCCATGAACCAAATTCAGTGTGAATGTGGTTTGGCCTTTTTAGCCTTCCTTCTTCTCCCCCTCCTTTGCAACCACTTCCCCTTGCGTCTTCTACATAAGATAGTTTACCCTGTCTCTCCCCATCTCCTCTTGCCACTTTCCTCTCTCACCTCATAATTTCATCCCTTGAGTATTCTCCTTTCCCAACAAATTCAACCTATGCCCTCTATCCATATATAACTGTAACCATATACACACACATTCACATATGTATTCATATGAACACACCCCCTTCTTCCATTATTTTCATAGTGAGAAAGATATCATCAGTCACAGATATTACTTTTCCATATAGGAATGTAAATAGTTCAACTTTGATAAGTTCCTTTTGATTTCTTTTCCCTGATTACCTTCTCTGGCATCTCTTCCTTCTTGTGTCTGGGTGTCAAATTTTCTATTCAATTCTGGTTTTTTTCTCAAGAATGCTTGAAAGTCCTCTATTCCACTGAATGACCATATTTTCCCCTGAAACAAAATACTCAGTTTTGCTGGGTAGGTGACCCTTGGGTTCATTCCCAGTTCTTTTGCCCTCTGGAATATCATATTCCATGCCCTTCGATCCCTCAGTGTAGCAGCTGCCAGGTCCTAGGCTATTCTGATTGTGTTTCCACAATATTGAAATTGTTTCTTCCTGGCTGCTTATAGTATTTTCTCCTTGATCTGGGGATTCTGGAACCTGGCTATAATATTCCTGGGAGTTTTCTTTTTGGGATCTTTTTCAGGAGGTGATCGGTGGATTCTTTCAACCTCATTTTGCCCTCTGGATCTAAAACATCAGGGCAATTTTCCTTGAGAATTTCTTGAAGGGTGATTTCTAGGTTCTTTCTTTGATCATGGCTTTCAGGTAGTCCAATAATTTTTAAATTGTCTCTACTGGATCTATTTTCCAGGTCAGTGGTTTTTCCCATGAGATACCTCACACTGCCTTCTAATCTTTTGTTTGTTTGGATCTGCTTAACAGCATCTTGATTTCTCATAAAGTCATTAGCTTCCATTTGCTCCAGTCTAACTCTGAAGGAATGAATCTCCTCAGTGAACTTTTGAGATTCTTTTTCCATCTGGCAAATTCGACTTTTTTTAAGGCATTCTTCTCCTCATTGCCCTTTTGGGCCTCCTTTGCCATTTGAGTTAGTCTATTTTTTAAGGTGTTGTTTTCCTCCGTCAGGCTGTTGACCCTCATTTCATACTTTTCCTGCATCCTTCTCATTTCTCTTTCCAATTTTTCCTCCACTTCTCTTATTTGATTTTTAAAGTCCTTCTTAAGGTCCTCTCTGGCCTGCAACCCGCTCATCTTTTCCCCTGGGGCTTTTGGAGCAGGACTTCTGTCCTCACAGTCCTTTTCCCGCTCTATGCCCCCAAAATAGGAGTCTAGGGTTGCATTTTTCTGTTTCCTTTGCCTTGGCATGTTGCCACTTAATTACTTGACTTTTGGGCTTGTTGCCACACTATGGCTTTAGGGCCAGCTAGAGGAATTTTCGTCCCGAATGTGTGGGGGGCAACTTCCGTTTCTGGCAAGCTGTAAACCCACCCACAACTTCCACCCTAGATCAAAATCCAGATCCAGGGAGGTTAAAGCAAGAGCGATTACCCCCCAAGACTGATCGCTGGATCTCCCTACAAATTTGCAGGCTGGGAGCGGGAGTTGCCTCTGAAAACTACAAAATGGCGTTTATCCTCAGCGGCTTCTAGCCCCCAGGGGAGTGAGCCGACGCATTCCCTAATACCAGTCCCAAAGTCCATAGGACACTAACCTCTTACTTTGTCCTAGGCAAGTCTATGTTGATAATTCTGGAGTTGCCACAGCTACTGGTGTTCTGGGGTTCCTCCAGCTGGCTGCTGGCCCTGCCGCCCTGGGGCTAAAACCTCGGCTCATGCGGACCTGGGCTTGGCTCGGCTCCTGCACTCTGCACACTGCACGCTGCCATGTCCCAGACCACTGCGCTGGTCCTTCCTGCAGGGCTGCTGGGCTGTCCTCAGTGGGAGGTTAGCTTCTCTGTGTCGTTCTGTGGGTGCTGGGGCTCCAGAAGTTGTTCAGAGTCCCCTTTTACATAGTTTGGGGGGAATCTGGGGGGAGAGTGGCTTGGATGAGCTGTTTCTACTCTGCCATCTTGGCTCTGCCCCTTGAAGCATTTAATTTTAAAACTTCAGATTTCAGATCCATTCCCTTCCTCCCTTGTCACCCACTCCCTCTGGGAAGATAAGCAGTTCAGTATGTGTTGTACATGTAAAGCTATGCAAAACATTACCATAGTAGATATATTGTAAAAGATTGCTTATGTTTCCCTCCCACCCATCCCACCACCCACCTGGTCCATTCCCTACTTTGATCCTGTCCCTCTTCAAAAGTGGGTACTTCCAACCTGCCTTCCCCCCAGAATGCCCTCCCCTCCATCATCCTCCCTCTCATTCCCGTTCCCCCTACTCTCCTGCAAGGTGATATATCCCATTTAGTATGTATGTCATTCTCTCCCTGAGCCAAATTCAATGAGAATATGGTTTTGCCTTTTTGCCTTCCTGTTCTTCCCCTCCCCTGTAACTACTTCCCCTTGCCTCTTCTACATGAAATAGTTTACCTTACCCTGTCTCTCCCCATCTCCTCTTGCCACTTTCCTCTCTCACCTCTTAACTTCACCCCTTAGGTATCATCACTTCCCACCAAATTCAACCTGTGCCCTTTATCCATGTATACCTGTAAACATATATACACACATTCACATATGTATTCATATGCCCATATACCCTTCTTTAATTATTTTCATACTGAGAAAGGTTTTATCAGTCACAGTTATTGTTTTTTCCCTGTAGGAATGTAAATAGTTCAACTTTGATAATTTCCTTTTGATTTCTTTTCCCTGATTACCTTCTCAAGCATCTCTTGCTTCTTGTATCTGAATGTCAAATTTTCTATTCAACTCTGGTTTTTTCCTCAAGAATGCTTGAAAGTCCTCTATTCCACTGAATGGCCATTATTTTCCCCTGAAACAAGATACTCAGTTTTGATGAGTAGGTGATTTTTGGTTTTAATCCCAGTTCTTTTGACCTCTGGAATATCATATTCCATGCCATTCTATCCCTCAGTGTAGAAGCTGCCAGGTCCTGTGCTATTCTGATTGCATTTCCACAGTATTGAAATTGTTTCTTCCTAGCTGCTTGTAGTATTTTCTCCTTGATCTGGGAATTCTAGAACCTGGCTATAATATTCCTGGGAGTTTTCTTTTTGGGATCTTTTTTAATAGGTGATCGGTGGATTCTTTCAACCTCTATTTCCCCCTCTGGGTCTATTAAAACATCGGGGCTATTTTCCTTGAGAATTTCTTGAAGGATGATTTCTAGGTTCTTTCTTTGATCATGGCTTTCGGGTAGTCCAATAATTTTTAAATTATCTCTCCTGGATCTATTTTCCAGGTCAGTGGTTCTTCCCATGAGATATTTCACATTGCCTTCTATTCTTTCATTTGTTTGGATTTGTTTAACAGCATCTTGATTCCTCATAAAGTCACTAGCTTCCATTTCCTCTAGTCTCACTCTGAAGGAATGAATCTCCTCAGTGAGCTTTTGAGATTCTTTTTCCATCTGGCAAATTTGGCTTTTTAAGGCATTCTTCTTCTCATTGCCCTTTTGAGCTTCCTTTGCCATTTGAGTTAGTCTATTTTTTAAGGTGTTCTTTTTCTCAGTCAGGCTGTTAACTCTTATTTCATACTTTTCCTGCATCCTTCTCATTTCTCTTCCTAATTTTTCCTCCACTTCTCTTATTTGGTTTTTAAAATCCTTCTTAAGGTCCTCTATGGCCTGTAACCTGCTTATATTTTTATTTGGGGCTTTTGGTGCAGGAGTTCTGACCTCATAGACCTCCTCCTGTTCCATACTTTGATCCTCTTTGCCCAAATAGGAATCTAATGTTGCATTTTTCTGTTTATTTTGTTTCCTTTGCCTAGGCATGTTGCCACTTAATTACTTGATTTTGGGGCTTGTTGCCACAGTAGGACTCTGCCACCAGACAGGGGAGCTTCTGTCCCAAATTTGTGGTCTTCACAACTTCCGGAGGTATTTAACCAAGCAGGTTAAAGCAAGAGCAATTAACCCCCCCCCCGCCCCCAACTGATTGCTGGATCTCCCTACAGTTCGCAGACCAAGAACTGAAGCTGCCACTGAAGCTGCAAAATGGCTTCTGTGTCAAGGTTCCTCAGCCCCTTCTTGTCCCCAGGGGAAGAAGCTGACACATTCCCCAAATACTGGTCTCAAAGTCGATAGGGCAGTAACCTCTCATTTTGTCCTAGGCATATCTGTATTGATAATTCTGGAATTGTCACAGCTGCTGGTGTTCTGGTGTCCCTCCAGCAGGCTGCTGGCCTGGCCGCCCTGGGGCTAAAACCATGGCTCACATGTGCCTGGGCTCGGCTCCCAGAGCACTGCGCTCAGCTCCCAGAGTGTTTTGCTGTGCTGTGCTGACTGCTCCCTACAGGGCTGCTAGGCTGTCCTCAGAGGGAAGTTAACTTCTCTGTGTTGTTCTGTGGGTTCTGGAGCTCCAGAAGTTGTTCAGAGTCCACTTTTTAAATAGTTTTGAAGTGGTGTGGCGGGGAGCACCTTGGAAGTGCTGTTTCTACTCCGCCATCTTGGCTCTGCCCCCGGAAATGAATTCTTAAAATTAATTTGAGAGACTTTTGTGCAGCTTAGTCTGACCAGCAAATGGTAGTTCCAACTCTATCAAAAATTATAAATGAAAGTCAGAATTATTTCTACCACCTTTGTCTGAGCCAACAACTATAAAGCTGCCCCTCTCCCATTTCCAGAGATAATCTATTCAGGTCAAATTGAACTATGTGGTTTGGTGTAGTCTGCTATCCTTCCTATAAAATCCTCACACATTCATTAGATGATTTTGCTCCTGGGTATATTTATATAATACTAAATGTATGTGCATGTGCATATGCATATGAATACATGCATTTATGTCTGTGTACCTAATACCATACATGCACACAGGTGTGTACATGTGCACGCACACATGTGTATAAATATATACACATGTGCATGCATATCTGTGTATTTATAAAGCCAGTAAAAAAGCTGAGACTTGAACCCATATTTTCTAGTTTTAAGACCAGCTCTCTAATTTACATCCATCCTCTTAAACACAAACATATATACAGATATATAGATATAAACACACCCACATATATAAATATACATACTCAACATTCTTTTTTGAAAGAGATGAAAGAAAATAAAACATTTCCAACCACAGCTGAATAGACAAGCAATTGTGTATTTGTCTTCTCCTGATAAGTCTGCTTCAATTTAACTTTTGTGAATATGTATATGTTTTCTTATTTACTGATCCATCCTTCTACATGCAGCTGTCAATAGAAAGGATTATTCTCATTTTCTACTCAAGCTTAACTTCATCCTGTGTGAAACCAATGCTCTTGTTTTTTTTTTTTTTTTTTTAGTTTAAATTATATGCCAGAAAATATCTAAATCATGAAATGCAGGTTATAAACATAGTTTGGGCTGGTTCTTTATGAAGGTTGTATTAGCCAGGGAAAACATATATACATATTTCAGGACCACCTTTGGCCAACTTCCATTAATCCTTGGGGTGTTCTTAATCTCTGCTTGCTACTTAAACATGACTTTTGAAGACTGGATTTCAAGTAAAAGGATCTGGGCTAAAACCAGGTTTTTTCCTTATGAACAATGTGATCTTGAGATAGTGCCTATCTGGGCCTCAGTTTCCTCATCTGTAAAGTGGAGTTGGATCACCTGATATGTTTGTATCTATGATATTGCTGCCCACTTGTATCTCCATCTTCATTTTTACACAGAAACCAATCATATTCTTCCCTACAAGTTCACCTATCCCAGTATGCTACCATATGTTTTCTGAGTGACTCAGTCCAAATGTCTATCTTGATGTCAACTTCCACAGATCACCAAGAGATGATTATTTGCAAAACATTTGTGGTTAAAATCCATACATGGTTACAAAGCAAGAGTGATTATGACTTTTTCATAGTGTAGAATAAAAATTCTGGAAGGGATTATCATGTATCCATATAGCCTACAGAGAGAGTTTTACATAAAAGATTCTAAATATTTCCCATACAAAAGATGGGGTTTTTCTTCCCTTTCTCCTTCAGTCAGTCTGGTCTCCCTCTCCTATTCAGCTTTATGCAAACTTAAGATTGAGAACAAATTCCACGAAGTGATAGAGATCAGGACTTTTCATAAATCCTTGAACTATGCTAGAGAGAAAATAGTGAGACCAAGAAATGACTAAGAGAATGTTTTTGAGAAAACCATAGGCCCATAGATTAAAGAAATGGGAGGATTCATATAAAAAGTCATGTAGTCCAAATCCTCCATTGCATAAATGAGGAAAGGGGCCCAAGGAAGAAACCCCAAGTAACTGGGACATCATTATCCTTTTACGTTGTTGTTCATGGTTAAGAATATACTAGTTAGGATCAAGATCCAATAAGCCTCAAAATTTGGAATAAGACTTCAAGAATGCTTGAAGGTTTCCAAGGAAGGATTTGCCTCTGCCTCATATCCATGGATCTCACACCCTAATTTTCTTCTAGGACAGGAAACATAGAAAACTAAGTGGAGAATGTGATTGTCACCGGTCATTTCTGAGACCTACTCCAGATTCCTCTTCATTATATAAGAATAGATAGATAGGCTATGTCAGGACATGACTAAAGGTTTAGGAGTCATCCCTAGATATTTGAGAATTTGTATATTCATTTCTTGCATTTGACATGTGATAACAAAATGTTCTCAAAAAGGAGTAGTTTCAGGTCAGCTAGGTGAAGTGACACAGTGAATAGATCACCAGCCTTGGAGTCAGATGGACCTGAGTTCAAATCTGGCCTCAGACATTTTAACACAAAACTAGATGTGTGACCTTGGGCAATTGTTAACCCCAATTGCCCTACCTTCTCCTCTCCAAAAAGAAAAAAAAAAGGAGTCGTTTCTAAAATTTCTTGATAGCTTGAGTAGAATAACTAGAAGGTAGACTATATCACTGTTTTTTTTTAAATTTTACTTATTTTATTCTGAACTTAAGAAATAAAACAAGCATTTCCAAAGCATAATAGAATAGAAAAAAGGATGAATGCATGTGAAACTGCTAATTTATTATGTACAATGTGCTACTCCTTTTAAAATATAATAAAGTTACCATGTAGCTTTCTTTTCAAAATTTTTTTTCTTCTCCTTCCCCCCCACCTCCCCAGCTCTAGAGATGGCTACCATTACACACAAATTATACACACACACACACACACACACACACACACACACGTGTGTGTGTGTGTGTGTATGTGTGTTTGTGTTTCTCCAGGATGTCAAGGTTAGTTGACATCTGGGGAGCAAAGTTTCTTTCTCTCTTAGTCATCCGGTTAGCTGGCCCTCTGCTTCTCTATCCTCCTTTGACCCAATATGATGCAACAAGACTGTAGCTACTCCCTCACTTATGCCCAAGTTTGTGAAGCTTGATCTGCTCCCTTCATATTGAATTTGAACTGTGTGCCAGAATTCTTTATAACAGCTCTAGTATTAGGTATAAGAAGTATTTACAGAAGACTAGTCCTGCCTATATAATATAAGGAATCTATCAACCGGCCAAATTTGATTCAGGAATATATATATACACACACATTTTTTCCACTGAGAACACAAACCATTGGTTTATCAGTTCCATATATTGCTTGGCAACTAGGTATCACAGTAGATAGAGTGTTGGACCTTGAGTCAGAAAGATCTGAGTTCAAATGTGAACTCAGACACTTATCAGACTTGTGACCCTGGGAAAATCTGTCAGCCTCAGTGTCCTTATCTGTAAAATCACTTTCCCAGTGGCACTTTCCTCTCAGAGTTTTGATGATAAAGTGAAATAATATTTGTAGAACACTTTGCAAACTATAAAATATCATATAAATGCTAGCTTTTATTCTTCTTTTTAGTATTTATCTTGGATGCCAGACTATTATCAGATATATTAATTACAAAGTTTCTTCCCAATAAACATCTCCGTTTATTCTAGTAACATTGAGTTTGCTCATGCGGAAGTGTTTTAGCACTATGTAATAAAAATCAGCTATTCTGTCTTTTATGATATTCTCTATCCCTTGTTTAGTTAAAAATTCTTTCCCTAGGCCAACATAAAATACAACAAATATTTTTGTGACTTGCAATCTCCTTTTCAGATGCCTCATACTGTTCAGTACAATTAATCCATTATTGGTCAAATGAGACCCCAAGGACTTGAATAATAATAATTTGTTATTATTATTATTATTATTATTATAACAATAACTAGCATTTTATAGTGGTTTACATTTTTCAACGCATTTTATTTATTGCCATTTGATCCTTACAATAATACTGTGAGGTACATGTTATTATTATCCCCGTTTTATAGATGAGGAAATTGAGACACAGATTGATTAGGTGGATTGTCCAGAGTTACACAGCTGAGGCAGCATCAGGAAGATTCAGATCTTACTGACTCCAAGTCCTGTTCTCCATATACTGAATCACATAGCTGCCTAGAGACAACTAAGTTTACTCCCCCAGGGAATGCTTTTAACTTGGGAGGAACTTGGATCACTTGATGCCATTTTGGGGGGATTATTGTTGCATAAGGATGTATCATGTAATTAAAGTGATTAGATCCAAGCCCTGTGCCACCCTCATATAATTTCTCCCCAGCACATGGCATGCTTTGTGTCACCTCAAATCAAATAGCTATATAGCATCAGCCTCGCCCAAACTCAAAAATAATTATCTCCCTGAATTCCCCAGCATCTCAGAAGCACCGAGTCTCTGAGTGAGCAGAAAACTCCAGAGTCATCCATTCCAAACTGTTTCTGAACAAACATCTGTTATCATGCCCTTCTATGCCTTTGACTTTGATGGGGACCATTGAAATGATAAAAGGAGTCAGACTCTGAGCTCAGGCTCTCCCAGTTACTTCTTCCATAGCTTTGGGTGTAAAATCCAATAGGGATAGAGACTATTGGGTGAAGCTAGAGTGATGGGAGGCAGTCGAAGTCATGGTCATAGATTCTGTGGTAAACTCAGGGATCAGTGACAGAGAAATAAAATAAGTAAGATTTTAAAGAACTTGGAGAATTGAGATATTCACATCTTTAGAAAAAATGAGAGAAACTTATATAATTATGCCATAATTTCCATTCGGTGTCTAGATAACTATCGAGGTGTCTTGAGTCCACGTTTTGACTATTTGCCATTTAGCTAATGTTTGAGTCAAGGGGTTAAAAGCTAAAATGACTATTTCATATTTTTGAAAGCATATTTGAAAGATACACTTTCATGATTTTGAGATTTGAGAGGATTTCCTTTGATTGTCTCTGTATTTTCCACACCAATATTTTTAGCCTTTTTCTATACTTTGTATACATTATCACTGAAGGAAAGGAATAACTATTGTGTTAAAATTTCATGTTTTCGGTTTAATTTTAATGCTTCCATTCAATAGAAAGATTATCTCTTGTAGCACTTGCTAAAACACTTAAAATATAGTATTGTAAAAGACGTTCACAAACTATGTCTAGAGAAATGTTCCCTAGATACATTCCAGTTAATAGTGGAATGCTGTCTTGGGAGGAAGACTTTAGATATATACAATATAAAAACAAACAAGAAGATATACTATATGTTTACAAGTTATTAAAAAGGTGCCTGATGGAAAGGGGAAGGTCTTTTCCTTTGAGAAGGGAAAATGAGTTCTTTTTGAGTGGAAAGAGGATTATCAGTGGATAGTCATTGGATATATCACTGCTGGGGAAGCTAGGTGGTACATTGGATAGAGCACTTTAAGACCTACATTTATTAGTTGTTTGGCCCTGAGTAATTAACTCAGTTTCCTCTTCTGTAAAATGTGCTGATTAAAGAAATGGCAAATCACTCCAGTATCTTTGCCAAGAAAACCTCAAATAGGGTCATGAAGTGTCTGACACGATTAAAACAACTGAACAACATATCACTGTTGATTGGAACACATGGAGTAATCTAAGTCTTTCTCTCCAGGCTTTTGCCAAGTAGCATAGAGCAGAAAGTTTATTTTTCCATTCCACAAAGAGAATGAAAGCTGAGCACCAAATAGCAGAGTGAGAAATTCAGTGGCAATCACATGCTGCATTTAAAGCTTCTGGTAGAATCAATGCTGTGGGGTTTTAATACTTGGTAGAATAGGCTAGAGGTCTCACAACTACAGAGAGGGCTTAAGCAAGGCAAGAGTGTTACTGTGTGAATTATTTTTACTTGTTTGATGTTATAAAATGGCTCATTTAAGTAGCGATTTAAAAAATCATCCAGGATTAATGATTTATTTTACCTCCTTGACTATTCCACAAACTTGCATTCTGGGTCATCGCCAGCCATCTTGACTTTTGTTGTGCCACCAGACTTATGACTCTGGATGAGAGAGTAAGCTGATGACTTTGTACATCTCTGACTCACTTAAATCCAAATCATGCACATGTCAAGACATCACTCTCATGATATTATTGATACTTGAGAACAATAATAACTTGCATTCCTTTATATGAGGTGAGTTCCCTAGAAAGTGATGACTCTCTCAAATTCTGGCATTTATAAAACTATTTGTCATGAGCCCCCACTGGTGAGCTTCCAGTAGGGTAAAACACAGTAGACACAATTAACACAAAGCAATGAAAGGGCAAATTAAGGACAGTAATATTTTATAGTTTTTATAAACATTCCCCCCATATACTTTGGATACATTCTTCCAGAAATGCAGTGCCCATGTTAAGAACGTACACAAACTTAGAGTGCCATAGTAGTGACGCACACATTTTATGAGAACATTTGTCCAAAGAAATTTATACCTCTAGTATTGCATGGATTCAGTGTCCTTTCTTTTCTCATAGAGACCTTGCAAAATTTCTCTCTGGGTATAGTACTTCTCTTGGTTGGGTCACTCAGTTGGGATTCCAGGGTCTTTTCTCTTTCCCTTGACTTGATTGGCATGGCTAGTTCTCCTTAAACTCTGGTTACTCCTTTTCTGCTGCTAGTGACCATATTCTTTGAAGCTTCTTTCTTGTGTCCATGTGTCTGTGTCTATGTCTGCAATGTGCACGGTTCTATTTCTTTTCATATTCCACATCTTGTTAGGATTGGAGAGGTGTGGATGGGAGGAGAAAACATTTCTATTCTTTGTTGTCTTCTGGTATATGTATATGTGTCTGATTTACAGTACTAGCAAATAACCTTTTAAGAGTCCATCATGGGTTTGGTTGACCTTCCCTAGCCAACAGTGCTACCTCTTTCAATTCAAAGAAAATCCTACCACACATCTTCAAGGGATACAGTGTAAATGCACCTTCTCTCCCCGCTCCCCTGATAGGTAGAGTCACCTCCTAGTTGAATTTCATAGGGGCTTGGAACATACAGGTCCCCTCTTATTCTGGCATGATTGCAAAATGAATTTAGATTTTCTTTTGTGCTATTAATTCTACCACACTCTCCAACTGAATTTCCCCCAGGAATAAAATTTCCTAGTTCTACTTCTGAATGCCTGAAGTCACACATGCACATACACCTATACTCATGTACATATGCATATATGATTTCCCAGGTCCACTTATGATCACCCAGGCATGTATGTTTGTATATATGTATCTGTGTACATATATGCATGAAACACATACACGCATACGTGTGTGTCTTCAGCTAATTGGAAAAAGAACTGGGAAATATAAATATATTGTAACTGTGCACACATATATCTCAGGACTATATATATGTGTGTGTTATACATATGTATATACGTATATGTGTACATATACTATGCACACATCAGGGTATTCAGAAGTAAGACCAAAAACTTATGTATTTGATTTTATTACTTGTAAAGCAAATTGTCCTCTTTTGGGGGAATGGGGTGGGTGGTGTCAGGATCTGTAATTTCATTGGTATAGTGAAGCTCTGATGTGGAAAACTCCGGAATGCAGATTAGTGACCTCTTGGGTAACTTTGGATCTTGTAGAGTCACCAAGGGCCCTGCAAATGGAAGTGATGAGCCTGACGACACAGCTCCCTTCAGTCAACAGCAGCATGTTATGCTTGCTTCACCAGCTCACATTGCTGCCCCATCCCTGAATGCATGTGAAAAAGATGGAATGATATACATAAGAAGGAGGAAATGATATTTTGCATCAACCTAATTAATGATTGTTCTGAAAGGATCAGATCATAGCTGGGGAGCTAGAAAGGACCTGAAAGCTCTCCTAGTGCGATCGCCTTTATTTTGTAGTTGGTGAAACAGAGAACCTGGCAATTTAAGTGACTTACCCAAGGCCACACAGGTAATGAACATCAGAAATGGGATTAAAATACAGTCCTCTGATTCTAAAGTCAGTGCTTCTTCCACAGGGTGAGGCTTGTGAAACTCATGATCACAGTGCTCATTATGGGTGTATTGTGTGTACACTGATCAGAAAGTGAAAGGAAGGGGCGGCTAGGTGGCGCAGTGAATAGAGCGCCGGCCCTGGAATCAGAAGGACCTGAGTTCGGAGCCGGCCTCAGACACTTAATCCATACAAACAAAAACCTAGCCGTGTAACCTTGAGCAAGTTACTTAACCCCAATTGCTTTAAAAAAAAAAAAAAAAAAGTGAAAGGAATCTGGTTAGGGATGGGAAAGAGCTCCCCCACCCTTCACTATGCTGGAGGACACTAAGAGCCTCTCCTTATGCCCTCTACTGGTGGATGCTCTGAGGCACTGAGGCTCTAAATAGCCTTTCCCTCTGGCCACATGCATCTCTACTTTTATATTTGCACAAGTTAGAGGCTTGGAGAAACAGCTCTGGGCACTGCTGAGTAAAAGGGTGTATGATAACGGCCCAGCTTATTTGAGCCTTAGAAGTTTATTTTCCAGTCACTTTAAAATAGGACTTGATTTAATTTCTGCCATATGGTGACACCTGAAAATAAATGTTTAAAATCTACAAGTATATATGTAAACCATGCAGAGTTTTGGCTTCATTTTATTTTATAAGGTCTATGAATGCCAGAAAGAGATGCAATTTATATCTAACATAATTAGGAAATTAAAATGAAAATATTAATACATTTGAAAATTAAATCTATACTCATATTAAGAATAATTCAATGCTCATAGGTATATTTTAATATATAGGTATATATTGTTTATTAATGTATATGTATATGTGCATATACACACAGATACATTGTTATGCCTATATCTATCTACATGGATATATATGTGTGTGGCTGCATCAAATGTGTATGTATGTATGTATGTATATGTGTGTATACACACAGATAGATGTCTATGTGCAAACAAGTATATACACACATATACATATGAATATATGTAGATAGATACCTATTAATATGTGTGTCTATTTCTGTCTATATGTATATCTATTGATCAATAGATAAACAGATAGATAAACCAATATATATGTGTGATATATACATATATTGGCAACTGCCTTTGCTGTGCCATGTATAATTTTAGAGAGTTAGCTAGGGTATGGAGAAATTAAGTAACTTGCCCATGGTCACAAAGTGACTGATATGTGCCAGAGGCTCAATATACTTGAATCCAGGTTTTCCTGGTTCTGAGGCCAACTGTCAATCCATTGGACCATGTTTCTTATCACATAGTAAATAATAAATTTTTGTTAAATTGAATTGAATGTGGCACTGGAGTTGCCTTTCATACAATGAGCCAAAACTCCTACATTAACACATTTATAGTTTTATCTTTCTTTTGACTAGGGAAGTGTATTTAAAAAACACCTCCTTTTGGCATTCATGTCTTACCCATGGGGGCTTTTCTCATTCCTTCTCCACAGCTTCGTCCTTCTCACTGGAAGGGAGTTCTGTCATCCTGCCTTCTCAATGAGAGCTCTACAGAAAGTTAACTCAGGAAAGGACACTCCTACTTTGCTCAGGTCTCTTCCTGTTCTAATCCATCTTCTATACAACTGTCCACATTATTTTCCTAGAGCCATGGTCAGACCATACCATTCCTCACCTAATTAACTCTAATGCAGTATAATAATTGTTTATTGATTGATTAGGTATCATTTTTACCTCTAGGATCAAATATAAAGTTTTTTGTTTGACATTTAAAAATTTTAACAACTTCACTCCTTCTTACCCTTCCAGTTTTCGAACACTTTACCCCTTTCCAAAGGTTATAGCATCTAGCTGCACTGGTCTACTTCCTGTACTTAACATATAACCCTCCATCTTCTTGTCCCTTTACTTCTTCACAGGCTGTACCCTCTGACTGCCTTGCTTTCCCTTGTGAACCGCCTCCCTCTTAGAACCCCCAGCTTCCTTCAAGACACACCAAATGCTACCTTCTTCAGGAGCCTTTATCTCTTCAATTTCTAGAGGCTTTATTAATAAGGTTACTTTCCATCTGTTCTATTTATCTTTTATGTATTTAATTATTTACATATTCTCTCCCCTATTAGAATGTATACTCCTAGGGGCGGCTAGGTGGCGCAGTGAATAGAGCGCCGGCCCTGGAATCAGAAGGACCTGAGTTCGGAGCCGGCCTCCGACACTTAATCCGCACAAAACAAAAACCTAGCCGTGTAACCTTGGGCAAGTTACTTAACCCCAATTGCCCTAAAGGGGTGGCTAGGTGGCGCAGTGAGTAAGAGCGCCGGCCTCGGAGTTTGGATGACCCGAGATCAGATCCGGCCTCTGAAAATGAGCACCCACACATAAATAATGACTAGCCGTGTAACCTTGAGCAAGTTACTTAACCCCAATTGCTTTATAAAAAAAAAAAAAAAAAAAAAAAAGAATGTATACTCCTTAGGAGCAGGATATATTTTGCCATTATTCAAACCCCAGGTGCTTAGGACAGTGCCTGGGTAAGTATGTAATAAATGTTTGTTGGTTGATTCTTGAATAATTTTTTGGTAGAGTTGGTCATCTTACTGGATGGATTTATGCCGATATATTTAAAAAGGCCATTTAAAAATTCTTTTGGGGGCAGCTAGGTGGCGCAGTGAGTAGAGCGCTGGCCCTGGAGTCAGAAGGACCTGAGTTCGGATCCGGCCTCAGACACTTAACCCACACAAACAAAAACCTAGCCGTGTGACCTTGGGCAAGTTACTTAACCCCAATTGCCCTAAAGGGGCGGCTAGGTGGCGCAGTGAGTAAGAGTGCTGGCCTCGGAGTTTGGATGACCTGAGATCAGATCCGGCCTCAGAAAATGAGCACCCACGCATAAACAATGACTAGCCGTGTAACCTTGAGCAAGTTACTTAACCCCAATTGCTTAAAAAAAAATTCTTTTGTAAGTATGCCCATCTCCTTTTAAAAATCATTTGAGACTTCAGTATTATTTTTGTCAGATATTCACCTTTTAGGTAGAATACTGTGGTTTGTATTAAGTGAAGATTTTCAATGACCTTGGATTCCTTGAATTTTTCCTGTTGAGATTTTAGTAAGTGATCAATTCCATCACTTACTTCATCTAACTAGGCTTAGGCATAAAGCTGATTCCCCCCTCCCACTTTCCAGCAATATGTTGTTTTATGCCATGTTACTGAGAGTACCATTGACACATAGCAATATGAAGAATGAGGAGATGTGTTTCCCATTTTGTTATATTGTCATACTTGCACAGAATTGAATCATCTAAAATCTCTTTCCATTTCATTACTTGTGGCTTCTCACTATGGTGATCAGCTCCATCTGTATTGAAGTATTTCCAGCAGATAGAGTATCAGTATTTCAAATTTGTTTCCGTGTACACTGACTTCTTGTAGTCTCAGTAGATAAAAGAAAATCACTTCCTGTACCATTCTCTGTGTTAAGCTGATTATCCTAATGGTTGTAAATAGAACCTGTCTGCAGCCTTGTACTGACCCACCTATTTCTTAGATTCATAGAGACAGTTGCACCCCACTGACTAGGGTGCTAACATAAACCATGATATTAGCAGGGTCTAACATTCCAGCATTTCAGCTTTCCTCCTGAGACTTTGAGTTCTAACCTATTTTATTTTTTATATTCCACTGTCAGTTCTACTTCACTGAAATATACTTAAGTTATTAGAATAATCATAGGATTAGAATCATAGAGCTACAATGAGAAGGGACCTTTAAAGTTATCTACCCCAACCCTGTCATTTGACAGCTAAGGGAATTGATGCCATGAAGAGATGAAATGTTTCTCAGGACATATAGTTTCTCCAAAGTACTTCAATCTTTTGGGCCTTTATCTGCTTTTCCAATCCCCTCTCTTCCATTAAGACATGGATCATGACTGGGGCTCTGAAGGGGTCATATCATCATTAACATAATTTTCCTTAGTACAATCACTGTGCAAAGAGTTCTGTATTAGGAATCATGGGACCTGACTGCCATTTATTTCCCATGAGGTCTCAGTCAAGTCATTTAATCTCTTCATGGCATTATTTTGCATAGCTGTTAAATGAGAGGGTTGGGCTAGAAAACTTTGAGGTCCCTTCTCATTGTAACTCTATGCTTCCAATCCAATGATCATTTTAACAGTTTAAGCATATTTCAATGGAGTTGACTCTGGGAAAAAAGGATAAAATAGGATAATTTTTATAGTATATATAGATTAATCTAATAGGATCATAGGATATAGAACCTTAAAGGGCCCAGTGAATCATCTAGGTCAAATTTATTTTAAACCTGATAAAACTGAGGTATCTTTTGAAAAGGAAGAAAAAAATCAGTGAAAGGCATTTTCGAAATTGTAAATAAGGATAGAGATAAAGACTAGATTTGTGATTTCACTGTATATAGAACTTGGGCAGGGAGGAAACCCTGTCTACCATGTTAGGTGAGGAAATTATTCCATTGCCAGTCAGCATCATCTATGCAACATGTAATAGAGAGGGAGAGAGAGAGAGAGAGAGAGAGAGAGAGAGAGAGAGAGAGAGAGAGAGAGAGAGAGATACAAGCTTGAGAACCTTAAGAAACAACCTCAGTCAGGAAGAGTTGGATTTGAATCCAAGATCTGATACAAAATGGCTAATGACTGTGTAACTCTGGCAAGTCCCTAAACTTTTCAGTGTCCCAGGTAACTTTTTAATCCTGTCAGTGCCAGAATAATCCCTTATATTCATGAGTGGAGGGAATTTCCTGGTGAGGAGTTCCTTTTACTGATGAAGTCACATATCCTACCCGTTCCCCCATTATTACAATAGCATTGAGTCTTTGTATGTATCCCTTTTCTATTTAAACACATAAAGGATCTGTGATTATGTCACTTTAGGGAATTCCCCTTATTAATGCAGATCCAAACTTGTCTAGGGCTTTATACATCAGGATGTATCCTTGGGAGTTGCCTGAGATATGAAGAGTTGAATGGACTTGCCTTTGGTCAGCCAGGTAGTAAATGTTAGAGAGTAGGGGAGAGGGTTGAACCTACATCTTCGGGTTGAGCCCAGTCTTCATTCCTCAATGCTAAGCTGCTTCTCTCTGCTCCTTATTCCAAGCACACAGAGTCATATGCATGAAAAGGGATTTCTGTCATAATTATTTAGCAGCTGTGTAGGTGAGAGGTGTCCTATGAGCTGTGTGCATATAATGGGAAGAATTCAGACTATAATTAATATATAATAGCACTGAGGACTGCAGATGTCAGGGAAATCCTACATGGTACTACTTTATTATAAGCATCTACCTGAGGTATCATAAAGTATTTATAAACACTGAGTTCCAAAGTATTTCTTGATGGTAGGTAATGACATACCTGTATAGCAAGTAAATGGGTTGAGGGATGCCCAAGTTCACATCTTAAGGCCGAGACTCAAGATAGTTTCAGACTGAGAACTGAAGCAATAAATCCTAGCTCCTACCCTCATGCTCTAATTACCAAACCAGGCTCCTGACATTAGAAAAGCTCATTTCTCTCCTTCTTTTCAACAGCACCCAGACAGACTGGTTAATTATGTGGGTTAGTAGGTCACTAATGCTACTAGCATAATTGGGCAAAATGGATGCAAACCAAGACCAGGAGATTTGGAAATTAAATAACACTTGCAAAATCACATCCTTTGAGATGACAACATCAAGCACGTGTCTCTGATCACCTTCCATTTGGAAAGCAATTTGAGATCTCTCTAATCCTTTATTTGTAAGGATGTGAAGAGACACAAACTCTATTAGATGATGGAAACAGAGGAGAATGAAAAAAAAAAGAGAGGTAGGCAAGAACAATTCATGTGGATCACCATCTCAAATGTTGGCATTTTTCCTAAATCATTTTTCTCTTTGGTGGGGCTTTTTCCTATTGGTGGGCCTGTCAACTTTGGTCAGCTGGCAGACAGTCATTGTTTTGGGAGTCCCAGACCTCCAGTAGCAACTGATACTGGCACATTGGTGAACTGCATCTTTGTAGAGAAGACAGGTGCATTCATTTTTAATCTTTCTTGGTGGCCGAGTTGAGGCTGTAAAAAATACAGCAACTACTGGTTAAAGTCAGACTTTCCTTCCCCTCTTTTTCTTCCTCATATTTGATGTGAGCATCTAATTAGACTTGAACATGTCATAATAGAAAGAGCAATGGTCCTGGAATCAAAGGACATAGCTTCAAATTCCATCTTTGATGCATAATATCTATGTGATTTGGGGCAAAGTTTTTTTTTTTAATTTCCTGATCTGGAAAAATGAGGGGGGTTGGATGCAATGACCTCTAAGGACCCTTCCAGCTTTAAATCTGTGAAATGCTTCCAGTATGGGATAGTGACAAAAACACTAGCTTTATTGTCATGAAGAATTTTGTTTGAATCCTACCTCATACAATTTTTAGTTCTGTGACCCTGGGCAAGTCATTGTTTTATCATGTGCAAAATAAGATAATGTTATTTCCGTGATGCAGATCTGAAGGGAAAAAAAAAGAAACCAAACACTGTATAATTATAATGATCAAGCTTGACTCCAAAGAAGATATTAGAAAATGGAACTTTCCATTTTTTTTTCTTTTGCAAAGTAGGGGTGGAGGGTGGGGGTGTGATAGAAGGATTTATGGTGTGGAATTTTGGATATATTGTCTCACTCAGTTTTACTGAACTTCTCATGTATCAATCAACTTCTAACATTATTGGTTATCTTTCTTTTAAGAGGGCTTAATTTCAGGGGGATGCTAGGTGGCACAGTGAGTAGAGTGCCCGCCCTGGAGTCAGGAGGACCTGAGTTCAGATGCAGCCTCAGATACTTAACACACACACACACACACACACACACACACACACACACACACACAGCTAGCTGTGTGACCTTGGGCAAGTTATTTAACCCCAATTGCCCTCCAAAAAAAGAGGGCTTAATTTCCAATTTCTCTTAATTTCCAAATTTCCATATTTGGAAATGATGCTGATATTAAAAATGGCAGTATAAATTATGAGAAATAAAATGAAGATAAAATACCTGTGATTATAATATCTACCACTGATACAGTTGCTTTAATATTTGATATATTTTTACATATATTTCATTTGATCTTCACAATAACCCCATGAAGTAGGTTCTATTATAGCTGTTCCCATTTTGCAGTTGAGGAAACAGAATGAAAGCATCCTTAGGGTCACATAGTCACTATGTGTCTAAGGCACAATTAGGATACAGATCTTCTGACTCTAAAATCTAACTCTTTTTTCACTGTACCACCCAACTGTAATACCTATCTCTCAGGGGGGTCATGAGAAAAAAACCCTGAAATAATGCATATAAAATATTTTGAAAATCTAGAAATGCAACATAAATAAGAGCTGTAGTCCTCTTTCAACATTTGTACCTTGGTATCTGGAGACAGTGCAGCTCATGGGTAGTGAGAGCTCAGCAGAGTGGAGGATAGAAGCACAACTCATTAAGTTGGTGCAGAGAGCTTAGTACTAGATGGACTCATTTGTGGCTAATATCTGCCTGGTGAGCACTTTAGGCAAATGCAAAAGTAGGACCACACTATGCTACAACAGAAGCATGTGGAGTTGAGGGATCTGAGGGAGTAGAGGGAGAGAGTAATTTAATTCTATTCTATTCAGTGAGCATTTATAACCACCTGCTCTGTACCAGTCTCAGTGGTAGATACTGAGGTGGTCGAATCAAAAATGACTTGTTCCTTGTCCTCAAGGAGGTTACATTTGTCTGGGAAGAAACAATACACAGACAGGTGAGCAGAAGGAAAATGTATACATAATAAATGCAAAGAAATAGGGCTACTTGCTTTTATATAATGCATTAAAGTAGATTGTGGTTGCTCAGTCTTGTCAGACTCTCTGTGACTCCAGTTGGGGTTTTCTAGGCATAGATACTTGAGTGCTATGCCATTTCCTTCTCCAACTTATTTTACAGAAGAGGGAACTGAGGCAAATAGAATTAAGTGACTTGCCCAGGGTCACACAAATAAGTTCTGAGACAAGATTTGAATGAATGAAGATTCATATTCTTGACTCCAGGCCTGGTATTCTACCCATTTGTGCCACCCAGCTGGGTAGTGATAGCTCAGCAGAGTGGAGGGTGGAAACACAACTCATAAAAGCAAATACAGTATCTCCTCCAGACAAATGCATGTGTGGGGTATGTTTGATAGGAGGGAACACTCAGAAGATTCCATTGGAAACCCGTGGTGAAAAGAGGACCCATAGGTTTGGCCGATTGCTGATTATATGGTTTATCCTCAGTATTCTCATCTGTAAAATGTGTATGCTAATGGTGCCTATTATAAGGTTGTTTTGAGGATAACATGAGATAAAGCATATAAGGCTCTTTGCAAATCTTAAAGATCTATATAAATGCCAGATGTTATTAATATCATCAGAGAGGTGACACAGAGTGCCAGCTGCAACAGAAGGCTCCTTCTTGGTACTTTCTCAAGCCCTCTATGCCTGAGGCATGTGTCTGGTGGCTTGATTGTCTAAATGAACACAGACACTGTGGTCTATTGGCAACCACTCTGGCTCATCATTCCCTGCTAAAGACTTGTATATTGGGACACTTTGGTGGCCAAATTTTAATATACACCATGCTGAAAGTATTGGGAGAAATGTTTTAGGAAATTTCATCAAGGCAGGCTGTTATTTTTTTAAAACTTATCATAGCTGTTGTCAGCATTATGCTGCCATCAGCAGCCAAAATGATGGAGTGGGCAAAGAACTGTACTGAGATCAGGGCACCTAAATTCTCGACTTAGGTCTACGTATAATTAGCTAGGTGATCTCCGACAAGTCGTCTTTGGGGTTCAGATTCCTCATCTGTAAAAACAGGTATATGTGTGGATGAACTTAACAATCTCCATGGTCCCTTCCAGAGCTAATGTCATGTGATCCATTCATGTGAACTCACTTGTCCATTCATTTAGGAACATAGAAAAAAATAGTTTTATTATAAGGTGCTTGCCTACAAGTGATGATGATGATCATAATTAATAATAATAATAGCCTTTTGCAATACTTTATCGTTTATAAATTAATTATCAAAGGTTATATCATTTGATCCTCAGAAGAACCCTATGAAGCAGTATATCTCCATTTTACAAATAAGGAAATTGAGACTGTGAGGGGTTGACTTTTCCAGAGTCATACATCTCCTAAGTGGATGAGACATATTTGAACTCAGGTCTTTCTGACTCAAAGTCCCATAGAATATATCCCCTGTGCCACCCAGTGTCCCCTAAATAAGGGCTATATGCACCAACAGAAATTAGTCACATTTCTAATAAGTCCCCCTGCATCCTTCCCATCTCTTCTCCTTTTCTCCATTTACATGAAGAGGGGAAAATTGAACCAACTTTTCTAATTGTGTGTGTGAGTGTGTGTGTGTGTGTGTGTGTGTGTGTGTGTGTGTGTGTGTGTGAGAGAGAGAGAGAGAGAGAGAGAGAGAGAGAGAGAGAGAGAGAGGGAGGGAGAGAGCAAATGTAGCCTTATTTGGAAGGGCATTTCACAGGAGCTACAGAAAAGGATGAACTCAGATGGAGAGGACCAAGGTGAATTGGAGTGTATCAGAGATGGAAATGACATTAGTGGTAACCTAGTCAATTCTCCTTCTTTTGCAGATGAGGAAAAAAATAACAACAAGGTCTAGAGAAATGAATGTACTTGCCCAAGGTTCCAGAGTTAGTAAGTTGCAGGGCCAGGGTTGTAATCCAGATATCTTCTTCTACTCGTGTTGGAATCACCAGTAGTATCATGAGAAGTAATTTGACTCTTGATCGGTGAAAGCTCTAGTCAAACCTGAGGTGCTTCCTGGACAGCTCTATCAATGTTAAGACTCTAGCTAAGGAGTCAAGGTGATGTGGTTCTGGAGTCATTAAACTGATTTGATGGAAACCTAGGCTACTTTAGTTTATTGCATTAACTTTCCTCAAGACCCACACCAGGGTGCTTTACAATGCAAATGTCTATAACGTCAGCAAGAAACAATTTTCACATTTTATTTACATGGACAAACAAATGAAGTAAGGCTGATTCAATAAGCACAAGCATGAATATTATATTATGGGAAGAATCATGAATTAGTGTGTTCTGACCTTCACATTGTAGCTATAAAAATAAAATGAAACAAAGCACATCTTACAACTATGCTTGCCCATTATTCTGCAATATAATGCAGAAGTGTGAAGCCTGGATTTTGTGTTGGCAGGCAGGTTTTGGGATCGAACCAAGACTAGCTCTGCTTTTTACCACCTTCGTAACCTTGGGTAAAACTCTTTACTTCTCTAAATGTCAATTTCTTAATCCATTCAGCTTTAAACTATAAAATCTCTTCTGAAATCTCTCTAGCCTTAGTTGCTTTACCTGTAAAACAGAGTTCAGTTTAATGAAATCTGAAGTCTTCCATCAAACTGAACTCTATTTGTTTTAGTTATTTTATCATTTGCTTTATTTTTTTGGGGGGGGGGGAGTCAGGGTAATTGAGGTTAAGTGACATACCCAAGGTCACACAGTTAGTAAGCATGTCAAGTGTCTGAGGCTGGATTTGAACTCAAGTTCTACTGATTCCAGGGTCAGTTCCACTATCATTTACTTTAGATGGGATGGGGCAATTTTTTAACCAACTCTATGAACTCAAAGGTATTTATGGTCCTTAATAACTTTTGTAAATGTATGGTTCATTGAGTTGTTTGAGAGATTATCACATGCCATCTAAAAGAAGTGATAAGATATTAAGACTTAATATATTTATGAGGTAAGAACACATTGGTGTGGCTAGGTGGTGCATGGGGCAGCTAGGTGGCAGTGAATAGAGCACCTGCTCTGGAGTCAGGAGGACATGAGTTCAAATCTGGCCTCAGACAAGTAACACTAACATCTAGCCTGTGACCTTGGGCAAGTCACTTAACCCTAATTGCCCTACCTCCCCCCCTCCAAAAAGCAAAGAAAAAAAAGGAAATAAAAAAATAACACATCTACATTGTTCACTATAGAGAAGGGGGCACTGGCATTTACTAAGTACCTGCTATGTTCCAGGTACTGCATTAAGTGCTTTACAAATATTCTCATTTTATCATTTTATATTCTGTGGGAAAATACTCTGGATAGCAACTTAGGTGTGACAGAAAAATCTGTTCGGTTTGACTGAGGGAGTTGACCACACATTATGGTTAACACCACTTCAAACCATCAAAAATTCTAGCCCTTAGAAGTTAGGTAGGAAGACCTTCTAAATCCCCAAGATGAAATATTTTGGGAGTTGGGTAGAAGACAAGAACACTTTGGTATCAGGTTCCTTCCTTGCTCCTGCCTTACCTTGAGTAATATCAATCATTCAACAAACTTGATTAAGTACCTTTTATGTGCCAGACTCTGTTCTAGGCTCTTTGGATACAAACGGAGGTAAAAGACAGTCCCTGCACCCAAGGAATTCACGATATAATTGGGGAGTACCTTGCAAGTTTCAAAGGGTCCAGATCATTTGCAATGTCCCACCATCATACAATGATGCTGTTAAGACACAAATGGAATAATATTATCACATTATATACAATCTACATCCGCAGGCATTTTAAGAAACACCTTGGAGTGCAAGGCACTGGGCCAAGTTCTATGGCTATAAAGGTAGAAATAAGATACTCTGTGGCCTCAAGAAGCTTAGTTTCCATTGAAAGGAAAGGGCATGTGCCCCCAAAATTCAATATACAATATATTAATTGCAAAGTAATGTGGAAAGGAAGGTACAGTGACCTCTAGTTAATCAAGAAAAATCTGCTATTGGGGCAGCCCTTGAGTTGAGCCTGGAAAGGAGTCCCGGTATCTAAGAGGCAGAAGTGTGGAGGAATCATGGACATGGTGCACAGTTTGTGAAAAGATAGGAATGCAAGAGTTCCAATGTTATGCAAGTAAAGCATTAAGTAGGACAATTTGGAAGTGTATGAGGAAGTATATGAGGAGGAGTAACATGCTGTCAACTTAAATTGGACTTAGATTGCAAAGGACGTTCACTGTCAACAGAGGCATTTGTATTCCCTCCCAGTAGCAAATATTACATCTAAAAGAATCATAGGATTATAAGTTCTTAAATTTAGATCTGGAAGGGAACTCAGGGGTCATTGAGTCTAACCACAGGTGTGTTGGGAACTTGAATGAGGAGAGTGATTTAAAAATTTTCTGTGTGAGCATTTAAACTTTGGAAATCTGCAAACAAGCAACACAAATCAGGGCTTGATTTATTGTTTTGTTAGTTATCTAGACTTAAGAAAGTGATAGAGAAAATGTTAACAATTCAGATTAAACCCAAATATATGTCTTGCATTTTTGGAGAGCTGGTAGTTAAATATTTGCTAGCATGCTCCTCTTTGACTGTTTAACCTCATTTTACCCATGAAGAAATTAAAGTCCAGAAAGATGAGTAGCCCAAACTCATACAGCTAGTAACTGTCAGAAGCTGAATTAGAATTCATGTCTTCCTATCTCTCAATCTAGCACTTTTATCAAATGGGTAACCTAGTTTCCTGGCTTTAAACCAAGTGTTAGTATCCCTTGTTGAGGAGGGGCACATGGTCAGTAGATTTGATCTGGTACTTATAATGAAAAAAGGACCCACAGTCTCTGCTGGTTTCCACTTGTGTGGCACAAGCTCACAGAGGGAGGGATGGGATATTTATACATCATCAACTATGATGATATATAAGGGACTGTGCTAAGGACTATACAAATACTATCTTATTTGATCCTCACAACAACCCTATGAGGTAGGTCCTGCTATTATTTCCATTTCACAGTTGAGGAAACTGAGGAAAATAAAGGTGAAGCTACTTGCCCAGGTTCACGTAACTAATTAGTGACTGAGGTTGGATATGAACTCTTGTCTTCTTGATTCTAAGCTGTACTCCATCCGCTGAAACCAAGCTCAGTGATCATCAAGATCACCTTTCATGTAAAGATGTAAGTGATAATGTTCCAATTGAAACCTTTTCAGATTGATAACATTGAGAAAAATGACCTGTGCTCTTCCAGACCACTGCTGGCACTGTCTGTCCCTGTGGCTGGAGGGTGTCTTAATGAGACATCATTCTTCCCCTTCTATAAAGCTCTTTGGTTTTTGTAGAATTATCTTTGATTGCAACTGAAAATGTTTGCAAACACATCTGGCTGTTCACAGCATGGATGTGAGGGTGGGAGGGGTGCCTTATGACTGATGCAGGTATTTCCTGAAGTATCCTGGCTTTGGTGACTATGCCTAGATGTCACCTGGAGAAATGGGAGTCTGTCCAATGAATGAGAAAAGGGGATATAGGGGATTGGAAGTTTTCATGTGAAAGAATCCAAGAGAAAAGAAGGAGAGAAAAGCTTGGATAGAAGTAAAGAGGACCAGGAAACATATTACTGGAATGCATGAAGTTTTTGGAATGTGTAGAAAATGTCAAGTTTTGTACCTAGTGGCACTCGGGGTTGTTATGAAGTCCCAGTGATGAAACATATGTGAAAGTATGTTGGAGATTTTTGTACAATTGTAAGACTGTAGTACATAAAGATTGTAGTTGTTTAGTTTTTTCAGGCATCTGACTCTTCATGACCCACCTTGGGGTTTTCTTGGCAGAGTCACTAGACTGATTTGCTATTTCCTTTTCCAGCTGGTTTTACAAATGAGGAAATCAAACAAACAGGATTAAGTGACTTGCCCAGGGTCACAAAACTAGTAAGCGTCTGAGGCCAGATTTAAACTCAGGAAGATGAGTTTTCCTGATTCCAGGCCTGGCACTCTATCTATTTCACTAACTGTCTGCCCATTACATATGGTTAGATGCCTCTAAAACTTTAACTTTCCCTTAATTATAGACAAAAACAGGTTTTTAAATAACCAAAAATGACTTACAATTGCCTCGAGAACATGATTTTTTTGAAAATGGGCATATCTGGTAGTCTGAAAATGAATTTTTCTTAAAATGTTGAAAGCATAGAGAAATAAGATTTGTGATATGATATTAGAACTAGGCTTGGTAATATCTGAGAAGTCATAGAGACATGGGATGGGGGAAATTGCAGAAGACTAGACCCAGACTTATTTTGTCCTATAATTGCTTAAAACATAAAAAGTTGAATAATTAAACCTGTGGACCAATGGAATTTATATCAGTCACTGTCAAAGTTCTATAATGGACTATTAAACACATGATTTGAGGGTATTTGTAAAAGAAAGGGGTGGTCAGTAGGACCAACATAGGTTTGAAGAAGATAAGTTATATCAATTAACCTTGTGTATTCTGTTGGTAGACCTGAGGCATTGGCAAAGGCATAACATGTCTTAATTTTAGCAAAGCATTTAGCAAAACCTCACTTGAAACGCTGGAAAATAGCATGGACCAAGATTAGCTGGATTATAAACTGAATTACATTGAATTAAATCAGAAGGAGGAGTCTAGTGATATGCCACTCCATTTTTGGAGGAGTCTAGTGATATGCTCCATTTTTCACCCTGTTCCATGAACATGTTTACTATGAGGAAAAAAATAAAACAAACCATGGTTAATGGGAAATTAAAACCCAATGCAATTGAGGAGGTAGTAAGGTATCCAAACTTCTTTAATGAGATCAAATCATCAAGATAAGATAAACTATATACCAAGGTAATGAATGATCTTGGCTCTGCCACTTACAATCTAGGCAATTCCAAAGAAATCGCTTACATCTAATAAATTTCTTTAAGAGAAATTTACTAGATAATATTCAAGCTTCAAGCTCTAAGCCTAAAATCTTATGATCTTGTAATTGCTGAAATATATAGATTTTTTTTCACTAGGTGAATATCTGGGTGCAATGAATGGGAATTAATGAAAGGAGGTATCCAATGTATGTCCTGGGCTCTGTCTTTGGTCCTGCTATATTCAAGAGTGATAGCAATGACTTGGATGAAGGTATAAATAGCATGTTTATCATATTTGCAGATAATTTAGAGATGGGAGAAATATCTAATACATTGTTTTATGGAAATAATAAAATAGTTAAATAAATAATAATGATGACATCTGCCTATTAAAATAAAAATCTAACAGGGATAAATAGGAAGCCCTATTTTTGAGTTCAAGAACTTAATTGAACAGAAATAGGATGAGGAAATTTTTTTATACACAGTATTGGTGAAAACAACAGACACCAGTATTTGTTTTCAGTGTGACAAAGGTGTCTTACTGTAGTTAGAAAAGAGATTTGGGATTCCAAAGGGCAGTGCAAGGACACACAGAGCACACACCAGGGCAGTCAATGGAATGGTAGTAACATAAAATGAGGTAGATTTTTGAGGAAAAAAAAATGCTAACAATAAGAAGGGCCATTCAGGGATTATGGAAACAGGTCTTGAGGGGGACTTAGGTAGAATTGAGAGCACAGAAACTAGCAGTCTAATAAATTTTTAATAGGATTCTCATCTGCAACACTTAGCATGGGGGGAGGAAACAAAGAACACGAGACTGGCAAGATTCACAACATGTGTGGGGGGTGGGGGGAGAATATCTGGGGAATTAGTGACTAGCTGAGATTGAAACTTCCCATTGGGAAAGAGGTATTTGGCCTTTATGGCAGGGCTTATTTAGACAGAGTGACTCATTGGATGTTAATCTCTTCAGTAGCTTACTGGGAAGCCTCTGAAGTCCTTATACAAGGTGCTCCCCAAACTATTGTGATCATAGAACATACTAATGGAATATCAGTGTCCAGAATGATGAATGGTCTTGGTTAGTTGGTCACAAGCATTTATTGAGCATTTACTGTGTGTACTAGGCCTTAGTGCTAAATGTTGAGGGTACAGAGAAAGACAAAAATGTGTTCTCTGCCCCCAGGGAACTTACTAAAAGGAGAGATATAAATAACTAGGTATAAATCAGAACTATAAAAGTACATGGAAGGCAATCTGCGAACAGTTAGTATATGTGAATGATTGTATTCAACTCTCTACATTACATTCTTCATCCTTCTTTTAAGGAAGGGCATTGGCAAGGCCATTTCCAAAGGAGGATGATCTAGACAGAGGAGCTAGAACTGAAAGTTTGATGATAATTAGTTGAAGGAATGAGGTTTTCCTGGAGAAGAGAAGTCTAGGGGTGGGGGCAGGGCATGATAATTGCCTTAAAATAAATATTTTTAAAATTATTTAGAGGAAGAGGTAGTAGAATTATAGACCCTTAGATTTGGAAGGAATTGTAGAGGTCCCCTGGCCTGACCTTACAACAAATGTAGGCATTCCCTCTGTGACATTGGGGACATGGTGCTTGGTACCTTAATGCAGCCCATTTCATTTTTAAACATGTCTAACTACAGCTAGGTGGTTCAATGAATAGGACCCGGAGTCAGGAAGATCTGCATTCCAATTCAGTCTTAGCCACTAGATGAATGACCCTGGGAAAAACTTGTAGCCACTATATTCCTCAATTTCCTTATCTGTAAAAAGAGAATGATAATAGCACCTCCCCCCACCCCCAGAGTTTGTGGGAGGATGAGATCTTTATAAAGTGCGTTGTAAATTTTAGAGTGCTAAGTAAATGCAATTTCTTGTTGTTGTTATTGTTAGCTAGAAATTTTTTCGTAGCATTTACCTAAATCTGCTTCCTTCTAATTTCTACCTATTGACCGTGGCTCTGCCCTCTAGAGCTGCATAGACTAAGCCGAATTTCTCTTCTACTTCTCATTTGTTCAAATATTTGGACAGCCATCATTCAACTCCTCAATTTGAAAAACCCTTTTTAAGAGCTATGTATGAGCCCACCATTGTTTCTGCCCTCAGGGATCTTGCTTTCTACTCTGGGGAGTTGGGGGAGGAATCACATTTCTTCTCCTGTCTAAACATCTTCAGTTTTTCCAACCATTCTTCATGTGACTTATTTCATTTTGAGATTCTGCACCATTTTAATTGCTCTACTTTGGGGGTGCTAGTTTTTACTCTGTGTTTCTTTTAAAAGTATTCAATACCCTCGTGCCTCCTAGGAAAGTGAGGTGGTTGGAAAAGAAAGACACAAGAAGAACCAAAGCAAATGAAACCAAAACCCCCAAACAGTAAAGCATGGGTGAAATGCCATAGGCAGGATTATGTAACTAGGGTAAAGTTCACTGAAGGGAGCTATGGTTCTGATACATTCAAGTTGTGGGTTTGCTTCCAGAGTACCATGATAAAGCACATATCACAATAAAGTGGTTATCACAATAGTCAAATGATTTTTTTCCATGCAGAGAAAGTTATGCTTATACTATACTGTAGTCTATTAAGTGTACGATAGTATTATATCTCTCTATCTCTCTATCTATATCTATACCTATATCTATATCTATATACCTTAATTAAAAATACTTTGTTGCTAAAAATGCTAACCATCATCTGAGCCTTCAACAAGTTGTAATCTTTTTGCTGGTGGAGGGTCTTGCCTCTTTGTTGATGGTTGCTGATGTTTCAGGGATGTGGTTGCTGAAGGTTGGGGTGTCTGTAGCAATTTCTTAAAATAAAACAACAACAGTGAAGTTTGCAGCAACTATTGATTCTTCCTTTCACTTGAACACTTAGAAGTCATTGTAGGGTTATTAATTGGTCTAATTTCAATAATGTTGTGTCTCAGAGAATAGGGAGGCTCAAGGAAATTGAGAGAGAACTGAACAGCTAGTGGGTAAAGCAGTCAGAAAACATATAACATTTATCAATGAAGTTTGAATCTTATATGGGAAGTATTTGTGATGCCCCAAACCGATTACAATAGTAACAGTAAAGATCATTAATCACAGATCGCAATAACACATATGATAATAATGGGGAAGTTTGAAATAACACAAGAATTATCAAAATACGACACAGAGATATCACATGAGCACATGCTATTGGAAAAATGGTACCAAAAGACTTACACCGTGCAGGGTTGCTACAAACCTTCAATTTGTTAAAAATAAACAAACAACCAAAAACAGTATCTGTAAACCATAATAAAGCAAAGCACTCTAAAAGAGGTCTGCCTGAGAGCCAACTGCACAGCCTACTAAGCACAGAATTAAGATTTTTCTCTGCCTTCATCAGTCTCACTGATCAGATCATGAACAGATGGGAGAGACTGCAGTGATTTTCACTCAAGTTGCTACATATTTTATGGCCAGGTTTCATATGGGTTAGAACATCGCCCTTGCAGTCAAGATAGACCTGGATTTGAATCCTGCCTCCAGCAATTGTTAGCTATGTGACTGAAGAAGTCAATTAACCTCCCTGTGCCTCAGTTTCCTCATCTGTGAAGTGGGGGTAATATTAAAATTTACCTCAGCAGGGCTACTGTAGATTGAGTATTTTGCAAACCTGAAAGGCTGAGTAAATGTCAGTTCTTAAGTTTTGCAATATTTGTTGCCTAACATATACAATAAGTATTAAAAGAACATTTGTTGAATGAATGAATGCAGGTAAATTCTCTGCTGTCTATCTGTTTTTATTAGTGATGGCCGAAAACCCTCCTCATGATTCGTCTATGAGAAATCTTGCCTTGACCTTTTCTGGAAGGAAGGGGGATACAACATTAGCTCCCTGAATTAAATAACTCCCTTGTTGCTGTTATTGTCCTATCTCCTTCCAGAGTGGCAGGAACCAGGATAGATAGAAGTTTAAGAAGGATTCTCTGTTAGCCACAAAATACTCTTAATTGTGTCTCTTCCTCCAGAGAAGGAGTAATCAAAATTGTGGAAAAAGGTTAATTTAGCTCTGGCTTTGCATCAGTATGGACTGGATGGCAATGGCATTAATGTTAGAGCCCAGGATGGAGGAAAGTAGATGGCTTTGGATTTTCTCCCTAACTAGTTTTTTGTAAGAGGCTTCTTTATTTTGTGTAAAGTATTCGAAGTCCCAGAAAACCACAGATTCCCTTGTTTTTACATAAGGACACAAACCATTTTTTTTTTTGGAAAAGCAGAAGTATCTGATTTTGAGGCTGTCTGCAATTTCAGATTATTTTTATCCTAAGTCCCTTCTCTGAGTGTGACCAATCATGTCTGCTACATGCACAGATTACAAACACATTGAAAACATGAGTGTATCATACCTCATCCACAGACATGTGTCCCTTGGTGCCAAGAACTTTGTATACATGAGTATTTAATCATGTCTGATTAATTGAATGCCTTCCCCTCCCCAAATTGATGTTTGTGTTTGTATAGAGAACCATCTCACCCTGTTCTAAAAGGATGTCTTCATGATTTGATCTTTAGAAAATGAAGGAAATAAGCTTTTCGAAACAACTGAAATATACTCACAAAATTATAGATCCAACAGCACAAATGTAACACCCAAATGTTTATTTTTAACTGTATCATTTTATTATAAAATAAACTTTTATGTTTTGGTTTAAAGATTTAAAAAACAAGGGGCGGCTAGGTGGCGCAGTGAATAGAGTGCCGGCCCTGGAATCAGAAGGACCTGAGTTCGGAGCCGGCCTCAGACACTTAACACACACAAACAAAAACCTAGCCGTGTAACCTTGGGCAAGTTACTTAACCCCGATTGCCCTAAAGGGGCGGCTAGGTGGAGCAGTGAGTAAGAGCGCTGGCCTCGGAGTTTGGATGACCCGAGATCAGATCCGGCCCCAGAAAATGAGCACCCACGCATAAATAATGACTAGCCATGTAACCTTGAGCAAGTTACTTAACCCCAATTGCTTTATTAAAAAAAAAAAAAGATTTAAAAAACACTTTTGCTCAAATCCTCCCATGAAATTGTTAATGCAGGGGTGGCTAGGTGGTGCAGTGAGTAGAGCGTCGACCCTGGAGTCAGAAGGACCTGAGTTCGGATCTGGCCTCAGACACTTAAGGTACAGACAAACAAAAACCTAGTCAAGTGACCTTGGGCAAGTTACTTAACCCCAATTGCCTTCCAAAAAAAAAAATTGTTAATGCAGATATTATTATAACACCCATTTTAGAGATGAAAACAGTAAGACTTAGAGCAGGGGTGGGGGACCTGCAGTCTCAAGACCACCTGTGGTCTTCTAGGTCCTCAAGTGCTGCCTTTTAATTGAGTCCAAGTTTTACAGAACCAATAATTTTATTAAGGGGATTCTTTTCTGTGAACTTTGGATTCAGTCAAAGGGCCAGACTTGAGGTCCTAGAGGGACACTTGTGAGCTTGAGGCCACAGGTTCCCCATCACTGGCTTGGAGCGTTAAATTATCTTACCTATGGTCACTGAACCATTAGGGTCATTACCCAAATATGGGGCTTCCACCTCTAGACCCAGCACTCTTAAAGTGGCACTTTAGAATACAAGTCTATAAATAAGCAATAATAGGGGCATCAAGGTGGTGCAGTGAATAGAGCACCAGCCCTAAAGTCAGGAGGACCTGAGTTCAAATCCTCAGACACTTGACACACTAGCCATGTGACTTTGGGGAAGTCACTTAACCCCAATTGCCCTCCAAAAAGCAAAAATAAATAAATATATAAAATGGGCATTAATATTTAATTCTAAGATACACACATATTCATAAATTGAATATCGTAGTTTTAAAATTGATGGTCAAACTTTCACATACTCATGGAATTGTAAAATGACATTTGATAGGGGCGGCTAGGTGGCGCAGTGAGTAGAGCACTGGCCCTGGAGTTAGAAGGACCTGAGTTCAGATCCAGCCTCAGACACTTAACACACACAAACTAAAAAACCTAGCCATACGACCTTGGGCAAGTTACTTAACCCCAATTGCCCTCCAAAAAAAAAAAAAGCCAAAAAAAATGACATTTGATAGTAGAACATAAGCACCTTGAAGATAGGTACTGTTTGGTTTTTGTCTTTGCATTCCCAGAACATAGCAACCATCCTAGCATATAGTAGGTTCTTATGAAATGCTTGTGGGTTTGAATGATGATAAAGGTAGCACAGCTTGAATAGGTGAGCAACCATTATAGCTCAACCAAGTACAGATTCCAGAATAAAATATAGCTTGATGTTCAAAAAGACTAATTATGAAGTTGAATTTTCTGTGTTTTACCAAGGATTATTGAGACAGTAACAGATATTATCAAGTTTAGCTCATTCCAGGATATGTGAGAATGAATTGTAATCAACTATGGTAGGATGAAATGTGGCAAAGGCAGCTGAAAGACTCGATGAAAAGAGTTAAGAAGAATCCATCCTTGAGATGAAAGATTGATCCCTAGAAATATTCACCATGTAATATCTGTCTTATAGGGTGTATAAAATCTGGGCTGGAACAAATCTGGCTAATGAAATGCTGTGAAATGAGAATGTAGGCTTTAAATGATAGCCTATCAAATATCAGAGATTTTTAAAGTTACGCATTTTAAAGCAGAACATAATTATGTCAATTAAATGTAAGTAGAATTGATAAAAAAGGGGGTACTCTAGAAAGAAATAAGAATTCTAAATAGTTTCAATGATTTGTTCAATCAATGGAACAATGAACTCCTAGTATGTGGTGACATAAATACAAGTCCCAGCTGGAGATAGCCCAACTCCTGTCTCTATTTAACTGCTTTTTTTCATATGTTCCTGTTAATCCTCCACTGAGAATCACCCAATGAACTGGAGGTCTTCCTCCAGGTTTTTTTTTTTTCCATTTCTGGTCATCAGTGTAGCCTTTGGGTAGTCCCACTGCTATTGTTTCCCATTAGAATCTAAGTTTCTTGAGGAAAAAGCTCTTCATTTTTTGTCTGTGAATCCTTAGTACTTGGCATGGTGCCTGCCCCATATCAGGTGTTTAATTGTTTATTCATAGAATATAAACTTCTTGAGAGTAGGACTTTTATTTTTGTCTAGGCACCTGACACATAGTAGGTGCTTAAAAGCGTTTATCGATTTACTGTTAGTATATCCTGATGAATATTGGAAAATCATTAAGTAAACTCAAAGAGACAAAATGAATTATATTTTTATGTTGAATTGTTTCCTCCATCATATACTGTGTGAGGCTCTTTCAGCATCTCAGAGCAACCATTTCTTGATGAGATGGACTCATTCCCCCGATACCCAGGCCCCTATTACTACTTACTTGGTTTCCATTACCAGTTCTTGAGAATGTTTGAGTTGGAAATATCAAGACTCATCTGGTAAATTTAGCATCAAAGCAGGTGTGCTCTCCCAAGACATACCTGCAATATTCAGTGCCAGGCAAGTGCTTCAAGGCGTCTTCCCTAATTAAGCAGGATTGTGAGTGAATTCATCCCCGTAGGAAAAATATCTTTATAAACAGCTGCCTTTGCAATAGTTAAGGCTTGTAATGTGACCACATCTCTCTGTCTCTGTCTATCTCTGTCTTTGTCTGTCTCTGTCTGTCTGTCTGTCTGTCTCTCTCTTTCCCTTTTTCTGTCTCTCCTCTTCTTTCCCCCTCACCTCTCCCTTCTGTGTGTCTTTCTCTCTGTATACATATACATGTATACATACATGTAAGCGCATGTAATATTCACACACACACAAATTTCTGTTGTTTTCATAAATCTAGCTCATCCAGATTAGCTCAGAGCTTGGCACATAGTAAGTATGTAAATGTTTTTCTTTCATTTCTTTTGGTTCAAGTCTTTGTCCTTTAAAGATATGTTATAGTAAAGGAGATTTCAAAGTTTATAAAGGATATTTTCCTCCAGAATAATGTAGAAATCTCCATTATCACTATTTATATTTTACTTCTCCTAAGAAGATATCCTATCCCAATTTCTACACCAGACCTTAAAATGTTTCCATATTAGACCTAATTTGATTGATTTGACCTAGTCATCTCTAACATCCATTTGTAACATTAATTAGCAAAAGGATAATATGGGGAAAACATGTCAAAAATGGGATATAGAAATGTCAAAAACTTGGGCTGCACCCTCCTCATGATAAACCTTCAGATAATTAGGGGCACTTATTCATTTTTCATTCTTTCTTTTTTCTTGCCATAAATAAGTTCCTTCACTGTTATATAGGAGAAAGGTGAGAAAGATTTGAAACTAGAAAAGGTAGGTTTCCATATTTGCCTTACATGGCATAGTTAGTTGAACACTGGCTTTCAATTCACAAACATCTGTTTGAATCCTGAATCTCATTTCAGATCCTTAGTAGTTTTGTGACCTTGAGAAAATCACTTAGCCTGTGTGAGCCTCAGTTTCCTCATCTTTAAAAAGGGAATAATTATAATTGTGGTACCTTCTCCATGTTGCTCTAGTAAGGATCAAAAGGATTAGTTTAGTTAAAATGCTATCAGACATTAAAGCACCACATAAATACCAGTTATTACTATGAATTAGACTTCTCTTATCATCCCTCCAAAAAAGAACAAGTAGATGAAGAATATTTACTGCCCATATTGTGACATGCTATTGGATGGATCACCCAAACAGCTTGCTTATTAGTATTTATGTCTGGGATAGACAATACAAATGGACCACGACTGGGGACAGGATTTAACAGGAGCATGGACTGGATTACTTCCAGGAAATATCAGAGCAATTTTAATGACCCCAAGTTTCTCCTAGGCACAAAGGCCTATTTTAAAAGACAAAACCAAACTAAACTGCATTTTACCAGTGTTGTATGGTTGTGATTTAGAGAACTCAACAATTCCTCCTGGTATTGAAAAATGAACGTCAAATACAAATCAAAGGAATGGAGCATGGTGGGCGTGAGCAGGCCATGCCATATAACCAGTAAAAGGAGAACCAGAGTAACATTTGTTTTCCAGGAAATGTAGCACAGGAAGAGAAGATAGTTTGGTTCCAAGGCAAGGGTAAAGTTTGGCAGGTAGACAGCCAGAGGGCTCTACAGTTACATTCAAAAAGCTCCCAATAAGGAATGAACTCTGAGGATGTCATGGACAAGAGGATGGACAGGCATGGGTAGATTGAAATCTACTGGAGAGAACTTTGATCACTATTAATATAATTAATATTCATTTTGAAATTCTTCTCTCTGAATTGGGCAACACATTGAATAGACAGATGCTAATGTGTAGATTATTTTCCTTTGTTTTTAGAAGGCCATGTAAAATATAGATGGAAACCTTATAGGAATCTAGAAAGATTATCTACTTGTTTTTTCTATCATGGAAAAAAACAAAACATTTTTGAGTTCTTATGAGAACTATAAGGTAGTCATTTCTCAGTAGCATGCACTTAGAGATGCTTACAAATACATTCTTGGTGACTTATTCTAGCATTTACAATATTCGTTTTTTAATTTACATTGACCTTTTTTCATTTTTTTTTAACTTTTGATGTTGAGAGATCATGAGAGCCTGCTTGGAGATGTGACTTCTAGTCTTACATCTACTACTTATGTGACTGTGCAGATGTCACAGTCTCTCAAGTGTTAGCAGTGACTGCAGAGGCCACCTAGTTCAAAGCATACCTGAGCAGATATCTTCCGCCACCCCACAGCACCCCCAATGGTTATACAAAGTCTGCTTGACGGTTTAGGTATGATAAACTCACTGGTTCATGAAATATTCCATTCCACTATTGCATAGCTTTCATTTTTTAGGGGCTTCTCCTTTTTTGAGTTTCAACCTGCCTCCCACCAAGTTCCACCTATTGTGGTTGACTCAGTTTTGTGATTGTAGGTAAAGCAAACCAAATCACTCTTCCAAATGGGAGCCCATTGCCAATTTGAAGATGGCGAACACTGCCCTCCCTTTAAGTCTTTCCTTGTCCAGGCTAGATATCCCACAGGCTGGTTGCTAGAACCCTCATTCTGGTTCCTTTCAATATCCTTCCTCTTTAGTTCTCTCACCCACAAAATAAAGGGGTTGGAATAGATGATTTCTGAAGTCCCAGCTCTCAAATTCTACAATTTTTATGATTCTAATGTTTTATTACTTCTCCTATCTTTGGTGAATTCTAAAATATAATGACTGCTGACTGCAATAACATCCTCTGATTCTGTAACTCCCTTAGGTTGTAGATCATCAGACTTTGAATAAGTCTTAGGATTTAGGGCTGGAATAGACATTAGAAATCATCTTGTCCTAGACCCATAGGATCAAAGATCTACAGTTGAAAGGTCCCTTAGAGTTCAATTCTCTCATTTTTACAGATGACGATGCTGAGGGCCATGAGGGTCACATAGGTAGGCAGTAAGCAAGAGGACTGACAATTGGTCCTCGGTCTTCAAACTTCAGATCCATTTCTCTTCCTGCCCTCCTATGATGCCTCTGGAATACATGCCTGCATTTATTTGGAATGCTCTAGAGTTTCCTTCATTAATTTATTTTCACTTTTAATCTGCTACATACGAGTGGGTTTATTTTGAGTTCCCTGTTTAAAGTTACTCATTCCCCCCCTTTTGGGTAATGGTTTTCATTTGTAAATTGTAATGAATGGAGAGCCATCCTCAGAACAAATGAAAGCCACTTCATAGCTAGAGCTGGGATATGATCTAGTAGAACGTAAGCTCCTGGAGGGGAGAGTCTATTTTCATTTTTGTGGATGTATCTTCAGGGTCTAGCCCAGTACCTGGCATTGGGTGAGCACTTAAGCAGTGCTTGCTGTATAGAAGTTGCAGGAAACACATAGCAGCGCCCTTCCTGGTGCTCGAGCACACACACACACACACACACACACACACACACACACACTAATTTGTTATGACAAGGGTTCTTAACATTTACTGTGTCATGGACCTTTTGGCAGTCTGATGAAACCTATGGATCTCTTCTGAGGATAGTGTTTTTAAATGTTTAAAATAAAATACATAGAATTACTAAAGAAACAAATCATATTGACCCATACTAACTTGTGACTCTGGGCAAGTCATTTAATCTCTCTGTTCTCAAAGCCACTCCTGAAATTTGCATAGGAGTTGATGACATTCATTGGTGGAGGGAATGTCCTCATTGGGAGTCCACTGCACCAAAAAAATCATTGCAGAGTGAAAAATGAACAAACAAAAAAAAACACCAATAACTGGAATCAGAGGAAGCACCTTCAGATCTCACTTCTAACCCTTGCTACCTGCATAAGCTTGAGTAAGTGACATAACTTGTTCTCGACTCACTTTCCTCATCTGTAGAAATGAAGGATTAGATGGTTTCTTAGATTCTACACACCTTTTGGATTGTTATGCTATAAACGATGGCTCTGAACTAAAAAATAAAAAAAATACTAACAATCATCATAAAGCTGTCTTACATAATATAGTATGCCAAAAGTTGGAAAGGTGTAATATTTCTTTTAGGTGAGCGTTGAGGTAAGTACTAAATATATTGTCTTTTTTTTTTTTTTACCATTGAGGAAACCAAGGCTCAGGGAGGCTAAATGATTCTTCATAGGAAGAGACCTAGAAGATGAGTTAGCTCAGTCTACCCATTTTATAGGAGGCACAAATATTTTGAGTGACTTCTTGATGTTGCCACAACTTGTTGATGACATTACTAGGACCAGATTTTTGGATTCTGAACCCCCCCCCCCATTTAATGGCTCCTCTCCTACATCACATGGCTTTCTCTCTTACAGACAATGGAAAAAACCCTGGAATTACTGTACTTTCTAGAAGACCTAAGATTGAATACTCTTTCTAGTCATGTCCCCAGGGATAAATGACAACTTCTTTGCTTCATTTTTAAAATCTGTAAAATGGAGATGATAGTAATAATTACATTAATAATATTAACTGCTTAGCCCATTTGATAGGGTTGTGAATATTATATCTCACAACTTGTGTAAAGAGCTTTGTAAACAGTAAAACACTTTGTATCAGTTATTGCTACGTTCTCTTGTGCTATAAGTTTAATTATATAACGGGAAAGTGTCTATGATTATCACTATGCAAAGAAATCTTAGAATTCTTGCAGCCACTATTTGCCCAAGTTGCCCTAGTGTGACCAACTTCATGAGTAATGTGACCTTCTCAATATGTGCACAGCTGCCCCACCCCCATTGGCTATAGAGTTCTCTGAAAGAGTCTGGAATCCAGGGACTCCTGAATTCCAGAAGTACCAGATAAAAAATCTTGCTTGGTTCACAATCACCTTTAGACTCTGTCCTTTGGTTTTAGGCTCCTGGGAGCCACCATCTTGCTTGTTGTACCCAATTACTGTCAGGGTTTGAAAATGAAAAGAGATCTGTTCAAAATTCAGTCACTATAGCGAAGAGAAAAGGCAGCTGATGAGTCCTGTTTCTAACAACAACTTGTATCAGAAAGGTTGTGACCACTCGTTTGGACTGGCTTGGCCTGACTTCTTATTCTTGAAACAAAGATGTTTGCTTTGAAATCCCTGCTTTATCCTAAACTGGCATCTTGGAAACACCACTAGAGGAAGGATTCGGAAGAAGGGAGGGGAGGAGGGTACTAGGAAACACGGAATCATAAAGGACAAGAAGAGGGGGAAAAAAGATAAAGGAAAAAAAACACCACTTCAGACAACTTCTACAGTAGACATACGTTATTCATGTTAATCTCGGATCATCTTTCTTGATGTTTAACTATGGTAGCAGAGGGATATCTTCAGGGGGAAAAGGGGAAAGGGGAAAAAAAGGGGGAATAAAAGTGGGATGGATGCAGTCTAGCTTGTCGCCACTAGGGGTATCTTTGTACCATTTTTCATCCAGCACCAATTTGGAGTTGAAACCTATATTAGGGGAAAACCAGGGTCCTCGGCATTTTTTTTTGCGAGCGGTGCACCCAGAATCCAAAAAGATTTTTTTTTTATCCTACCCACCCCCAAAGCGAGCCTCGGCCCTTCCATTCCCCTGCCGCCAAGCTCGGGGATCCCTCCAGTGGCCAGACTCAGTCCAGGGGGTCTTCGTTTTGGAGGTCAATTTCCCATCGAGATAAATCTATTGGATTAGCAGGATTATCTGATTGCAGCGGCCAAGAAGTAGCGCCGGGCTGGACCAGCGTCTGGGGCTCGCCTGATGGTCGGCTTTACACGAAGAAGCCTGGGGGGTCGCAGCTCTGGGGATTGCTAGTGCAACTGGAGGGGGGACAGCAGGATCGCTAGGTTTGGGAACTGTCTGGGGTGACTTAGGGGGGCGGGGAGAGGGAGAGAAAGATTGAGGGAGGGAGAGACCCACACACAGAGACATAGAGGGAGAGACAGCCAGGGAGGGGGGAAAGAAGGAGAGAGGAGCCCCGGGTTGCAGCTGCTCCAGCCCCAATAACGCCTGGAACGCCGGAGCCAGGAGCGCCGCGGGGCCGCCACTGCAAACGCCTACGGAACTGGTAAAGACTTTGCTTCTCTCCGGCAGCGACTGGGGGCCCGGGCGGGGGTCTGCTCGCGCCCTGAGCTGTGGCGGTGGGGAATGAGGGGGGGCTCTTTATTAGGGAGGGGGCGGGCTGGCCAGCTGCCGGGTCTGCAGGTGCTTCTCGCTGCAGGTGCCGCCGCCAGGGGTTCCTTCCTTGGAAATCGGGGGACAGACAGGTCTCGAACCCCAAACCTACTGCGGGGGTGGCCAGAAGTAAGGGGGTGTGTGAGGGAGGGGGGTGTTCTGATCTAATCTCAGAGCCCTGGCCCTGACTGAGCGGGCCGGAGTGTCGGGGGCGCGGCCTCTGAGCAGCTCCCCCTTACCCCAGGGGAGGGGGACTCCCAAGTTTAGGTTCCGATGCCCTGGTTCTGGGGGATCTAGCTCCTACAGCCCAGGCTGCGTGTCTGCCTCCGCTGGGGAACTTCCCGGGAGGAGAAGGTGGCGACTGTGCCTGGGAGAAGCTTCATGCACGCCACAGGAAGAGAGAGAGAGAGAGAGAGAGAGAGAGAGAGAGAGAGAGAGAGAGAGAGAGAGAAGAAGAGAGAGAGAGAGAGAGAGAGAGAGAGACAGAGAGAGACAGAGAGACAGAGACAGAGAGAGACAGAGAGACAGAGAGAGAAGCGGGGGGGGGGGGGGGATGAACAGATCTCCCTGCTGCTCCCACTGCTGCTGCTGCTTGGGGGGGGGGAGGGTTGGGGGGTTGGGAAAAATTGGCTGTTTGCACACGCACAAACACAAATACACACACACACACACACACACATACACACACGGAGGGTTTCAGGGTCACTGCATCTGGAAACCTGAGAAGCGTTCAACTGGGCACTCAGGTTTTGTTTTAAGCACCCCTCTTCCCCGACAGGACTGTCAATATCACAGTCATAGGTAACTTTCCTTGAGTTGAATCAGAAGATTCTGCAGTTTTACCCACCCCTCACCCCTTTCCTTCACTCTTTCTCCCTCCCTCTCTCCCTCTGTTCCTGCACTCCCTCTGCCTCTTTCCCTCTTTCCTCCCACTTCCTCTCTCCCTCTCTCTTTTTTTTTTTCTCTCTCTCACCCTCTTCCTCTCAGTCTTTCTCAAAGCCCAGGCGACTCTAGCTAGAGTGCACTAGGCAGGCAGGCGGCTGCATTTCTCAAGCATCCGTCCATTGCCAGGCCACTTACTGGGTTTTCTTGCCTGATGGCGAGATGCATCCCCGTGTGTTTTCCCAGATTCGTTCTTGCAGTTGAATCCAGCACCTCAAAATCCCATTTCTTCATTTCCCTCTTTCCTTGCTGTTCCCCCCTAATATCTTTTCTTCCCTTGGGGTAGGATGATGAGTTTCCAGCAGGTATAATTAAAATGAGCCAGCCAGATGATTTAGAGTTACAGCTAGAAGTTACATTAGAATTAGGAAAAGCACACAGAGCATCCCCAACCATTTTAGGATCCCATATGCTTTCAGAGCCATCACGTTGATATAGCTGATTTGTTTAATAAAAATATTGAGCTCCATGTGGGGGCATTATTGTTATAGTAGATAAGCTAATAACAACAATCCCTCTTTTTCCCCTCTGACCCTTTGTAGCATCATCATTTTGTTGGCTTTTCCTTGCAAAGGGCCAATTTAATGTTGATCTCTCAGATAGGAATAAAGCACAAAGAAGAAATGGAGTTAGTTTTTTGTTTTTTTGTTTTTTGTAAATGTGAAAGACAGTAGTTGGAGTGTTCAGTACTTTTGCTAATAATATTCAGGAGCTCCCTGCCTACCAGATATACATAGATGCCTACATGGTCTGGGCACTCAAGGGAGCTACTTTCATGTATGTGCAGTGAAAGCCCACTCATCAATGTCATATCCAAATCCTTCATGTGGGATTGCTTCCTCAGGACATGGCAAGTGTTTTGTACAATTTGAGCACAGAACAGAGGAGCGCTATGGTCGGGTTCCTCAAACTTTCCTTGTAGATTTTTCCAAGGCTCTTCCAGTTTTGAAAAAGCAGATTTCACCAAGTCAGATCTTTATTTTTCTTTATTTTTCTCTTTTTCCCTTTCTCCCCCACTTTTTATTTTTTTTAAGAACCCAAAGCATACTGACAAGAGCTATTCATGTGGAACAAGTTACAATTTCCTTGTCTTTTTAGATTTTAGAGGCTCAATAAAATGATAGCAATAGAAAAAAAGAATCTTAAGGAACATTTTTTCTCCCTAAATAGGTATCTGAGAGGACAGGCATTGTCTTTATTCCACTGAGCTGAGTGTCACGTGGATTACATGCAGAGTGTAACTAGCAGAGAGGGGATGATGTGCAGAGAGGGCATACCCGAGCCTACTAACTGTACTAACCAGTAACACTTAACATCTCCTTCCAGCAGTTTAAGTGAATCAGGGAAAGCAGCACAGAGCAGAGAGAAGGCCAGTGACAAGTCTCTGAGGCAGATGAACAAAGAGGTTAGATGACAGGTGATTCAGGCTTTCCACTGTTCAGGTTTGCAGAGAATATGGCTGTTAATATTTAGCACCTTGGTCCAAGTGGACATGCTTGGGACTATTTTATTGGAGGTGAGGCATTCTTTTAAAGATTGGGATTTCAAGACAGGAAGGGAGGAGGAGGAGGTGGAGGAGGCTTGTATATGGATGTGAGAGTAACTGGAGGATTTCGACGTGGGGAAAGGGCTAATTTTTAAATGAATTTGCATATTTCATAATCACTGATTCATATGCCAGCATGTGCCATAGGATTGTTGAAACCAGAGGACCAGCTGAAAGATGCTTTTGCAATGGTTAAGTAATACTGATTGTTGTCAAGGGGAAAATGCTATTAACTTTATACTTGCATTTTCCCAGCATATGAGGAGAGGGAGTAGAATATAGAGAACATGATTTAGGGCTGTTCTGTAGCATCATGGAAATGGCTAATTGGTATATTTAAAATTTTTCCCAATTTTGCAAGCAGTATTTACATACTATCATCCACACATTAAAATTAATCTTTGTGCATTATGGAGGCAGTTCTTTGGAAGTGACTAGTTAAAACCTCCCACCAGCTTTTGAAAAAAAATATCAGTATTTGGAAAAAAAACTATTTATTAGATGGATTAAAAGTGATAGTAACAATCCAGTTAGATCAGTGTCCAGAAGCAGCTGAGCAGACAGTGTCAGAGCTGCTCAAAGACTTGACTGGACTCCTGAAAAAATTCATTTTATTTTAATATTTATGATAAGGGCATAAAGAAGTTGTGTTTGGGTGGTAATTTCCATGAAAAATATTGTAGTCAACTAATGTTCTAGGTTTATTTCTGAAGTATTATATAGGTGGTTGTGTATAAAAAAATGGCAAGGAAAAGCCTCACTGAGCACTGAAATTAAAGGCACATTTTATAATGTTAGTGAAAAGAAATGACATTGGCTTGTGAATAGGTTATTACTACTACACAGACTCATGTGGAACTTGTCAGGGCTTAGCTGGGGGTTTGCCCCTGTTCCCTTCAATGGGTCCTGACCAGCTTCCCTTTTCCTGACTACTAACTTTCCAACTGATGCTCTCTCTATTTCAAACTGATGTCTGAGCTGCCCAACCACTGCTAAGCTTTGCTTTACTTTCTTCTCCCTCTCCCGGCCTCCTACCGCTGAGGGCCTGTGATGTCATTAATGTGGGGAACTCCCAGTGTAGAAATTCCCTCCACTAATGCAGATTAAAAGTGTTTCTAGGCATTCCAAAGAACTTATGTTGAAAAATGTCATCCGCCTCCATAGAGAACTAATGAGCTCTGAGTGCAGAATGAAGAAGACTTTTTTTTTCACTTTCTTATTGTTTGTGTGTGTGTGTGTGTGTGTGTGTGTGTGTGTGTGTATTTTCTTTTGCAACATGACTAACATGGGAAATGTTTCTCGAGACTTCACATACATAATCAATATCACATTGCTTGCCTTCTTAAGGGGTGTGAGCTAAGTTTCAAACCCAAAATTAAAAAAAAGTGTTAAAGTTTTTAATTATAATTTTGAAATATTTAATGAAGCAATGTATAGAAAAATAAAATGTACATTGGTTTACAGATTCATGGAGCTAGACATAGTATGGACCTGAGGGCCCTGCAAGCCCTTCTTTTATAGTTGAGGCCCAAAGACAGTCACTTGCCAAGTTCACACAGATAATAAGGGGGTAAGGAGGAACTGAACTGAGGTCCTCTGACTTGAGAACCACTTCAATTTTTACTGTATATAGATCTAAAAAGCTGGCTGAGGTGCTGTGACATTAGGTGACTTCTACTATGTCTCATAGACAGCAGGAATTAGAAGCAGGATTTGTAACTTTCTCTTCTTGACTAAAAGTCTACCCTTCCATGTCTCCATGCCTCTTGTTCTAAATTAATTGAAAGCACACACACACACACACACACACACTCACTCACTCATACTCACACACAGGCACACACCTCTCTATTTGTCACGATACACTCTTAATAGAGTGCTAGATAAAAATAACTATCCATTTTTTATGATTTCCTAAAATTCTCCATAGCATACACAAGCGATATCATGTGTGCAGATCTTCCAACTCTTAGTATACTTTACCTGGTGTAAAACTATATTATTATTTCTTAATTTTCAAAGAATCATAAGATCGTTGACTTAGAAATGGAAGGCACCTCCAAAGCCATTAAACTTAGTCCTTAATTTAAATATATGGAAATTAAGGCACATAGGGTACTTGATTAGCCCCAATCACACAGCTAGGAAGTATCTGAAAAAGTATTTGAAACCAGGCCATCCTGATGCTAAGTCCAGGGTCTTATACGAACCAATGTTGGGATTTTGAATCTTGTTATTAATAATAGGGCAGCTAGATGGGGCCATGGATAGAGAACTGGGCTTGGACTCAGGAAGATTCTTCTTTGTGAGTTGAAATCCATCTTCAAGCACTACTAGCTCTGTGATCCTGAGTTTCCTCAGTTTCCTCATCTGTAAAATGAACTGGAGAAAGAAATAACAAACCATTTTAGTATCTTTGCCAAGAAAACACAGAAAGGGGTCACAAAGAGTCAGACATGAGTGAAATGACTAATGATCACGATGAGAATTTTACTCTGAGGTTTATAAAATACTTTCCATGAAATAAATCAATTCATTCTCCCAAGAACCCTGGGGTATGGGAAATACTTTCTGTTATGATCCATATTTTACAGTTGAAGAAAATATGGCTCAGAGAGGTAAAATGACTTGGCCTAGGCCACATAGCTAATATATGTCTAAGGTAGGATATGAGTTCAAGCCTTGTCAGTTCTAAGTCTTACTAACTTTTTTCATCTCCCCACAATTTCTAGCTTATGATTGTTAGTGCTTATTAATATCTAAAATTTGGGGGCTAGAGGTTTTTAGTTCCGAAATTAAAGTTAGAAAATTAGTCTTGTGAGATAGAAATCTTCTTAACTCTTTCTACATGAAATTAGAGTATTCTAGAATTCCCACATTCAGATGCCCAAGTGCTATCTCCAGGTAACTACAAGGAGGTTGGATCAACAGGTTCATATGTTTTTGTCACTGGCGTAGTCCATTGACACTGTCAAAGGTGCCTATCAAAGGCTCTATGACAAGACCCCTGGACCTTTAATGGGATTTGGCTTTACCTAGAATCAGCTTCATGGAAAGGTGGAGGACACCCTACTGTCAGCATATTTGAAATGATTCTCCTTCGAAATTTTGAGGAATTTGTACACAGCTCCCTTTTTGTCCAACAGTAAATAGGAGCTCTTCACTGCCTGTTTCTGTTGCATGTGAGGGAAATTCTCAGTCAATGGCGCCGTACCTTTATTGCTGCTATTACTGCAGCCTTTATGGATCAGAGATGTGTCAGCATATTAGCTTTAGCCCCAATGCCTTTCTTTGTAAGAAACCTTATGGGCCTTGCAGCCCCTTTCTCATCCTGACACTCATAAACCGCTCAAGTTCTCATATTTATTATTTAATCTTCACCCTATATATAGCTGCGGAGCCCTTCAATGTATGAATGTGGAGCCCCAAAGTGACAGGCCAGCGTGAATGGGACTAATGAGTTTTAATAATACCCATATTAGGGGCTGAGAAAGGAAGTTTAATTAAGAAAAACAAGTTAAGCATGACATTCATTTTGGAGCAAAGTAAAGTGAAGTTCCAGCTACAGCTATAAAATCAGGTGCCAGGGTGATCTATCACAAGACAGGGAGAAAAGTACACTGGGCTGGCGCTAAAACAACTTCCTGAGGTTCACATGTTAGGATCCAGAAGGAGGAAACACAAATTTGTTTGGGAGTGTCACTTCCAAAGTGTCTCTGTTTGGCTCAGTGTTATGGTAGCTTTCTTTTTCAAAGTTTTAAATGAGTGAGTGGTTTCCCCCAAACCACTTTTATGCAGGATGTCCCAAAAGTCTTAGCTCAGTTTTAAGCTTGAATAGTTGAAATTTGCTAGGATGGTAGATCTTACACTGACGGTAGGAAAAGTCCTCAGAAGTCACATAATCCAACACACTGATTTTCTTGGCAAAAATGCTTTCAGCTGTTGACCTTTTTACCTTTCCTTCTCCTACAGGAAAATGTTTTCTCCTTCTTGTGATGTATTTTGGTGGTACTTGATTATATAGTTTTGTGGGGTTCCTTTCTTTCCTCCATTATGGGGAATAATGGAAGGAGCCCTGGACTTGGAGTCAGAAAGATCTGGGTTTAAATCCCAACTTCATCATTTACCTGTATGGCCACATACTTCAACTCTCTGGGTTTCAGTTTTCTCATCTGTAAAGTGGGGGTACCAAAAACCATTATCTAACTTACAGGTTCTTGTAAAACATAAATAATTATGTCTTTATCAAGTGATTTGCAAATCTTAAAGCTATAGGATATATATATATATGAGTCATTCTACACCTCTTTTATACAACAAAATTGAGAAAGAAAGACTTGAGGGACAAGGTTCTGTCTTATTCTTGTTTGTTCATATTGAAGGTTCAGTGGATTACTTTGTAGATGGATTAAATTATTCATAATTGCATAAAAGTGTTCGCACAATGGAGAGAGGGCTGGACCTGCAGTCAAGAATACCTGGTTTAAAATCCGGTCTCAGACACTTACCAACTGTGTGACCTTGGATAAGTCACTAAAAAATAATCCAAAACAAACAAAAAGTCTCAGTTTGCCTCACTTTCCTCATCTGTAAAATGGGAATACTGCCTCCCAGGTTGATATGAGGAGAAAATTATATAATATTGGTAAAGTAATTTACAAACCATAAATCACCATAATTTAAATCTTAGCCATGACGATGAAGAGACTGATGATGTTGATGATGATATATTTGAACAATTCTAGTAGTAGAGAAGATAACAAGAATGGTATTATATATTTGCACATATATATGTATTTATGTATGTATATATGTATACATATATCTCTTTATCTCTATATATATTCCACATACATACAAGTACATATCTATGCATATGTATGTATATGCATATGTGTATGTATCTCTATCATATATATATATATATATACACACACACATATAAAGACACACACACACATATAAGCTTGTTCCCTCACAGTTTTGATTTGTTCTACTAGGTCTCTATATTTCGTCAGCTTTTCATCCCATGTAATTTGGAGATTATGAGTATTCGGTATGATGACATCTATCTCAAATTTGCTTTATATTTCCATGAGTCAATGTTGTATCCAGGTGATTGTGGATGGATTTTGTCTGTGATGGTACCCTGGTTCAAGTTGATTTGTTTTATCCTCAAGTGCATTTTGGCTTTTGAATTTGTAATTCAAGGAATCAGACTTGTAGGGCTGGAAGGGATCTCAGGGATCATCTAGTTCAGTCACCTTATTTAAGAGATGAGGAAACTGAGGACCACTGATATTAATTTACTAGTTCAGGGTCACATAGGGGTTGTCAGGGTCATAATTTGAACTCATTTCCTTTGATTCCTGAGATTACTCTTTTCCCCTCTTCATAGTCTTTTATGAAGGATAGTGACTTTCCATTATATATTATTGTCTATGTGATTGTGCATTATTATTATTGTTATTTCTTCATATTTTCAATGACTTTTCAATTTATTACCTCATGCCCATAATTTTATTATTATTAGTACTACTAATATATTTTTTTACCATGTGAGCATTTTGATTAATAAAAGCAGTCTTACCTCTATTGTCCTTAATATTTTTTCCAATTTATTTACCCAGCACATAACTTTATTTCTATACGTGAAGTTTTGTTGGGAATGCTTTCCTTCTTAAATATTTGTTATGTCTATGTACAAAAATATTCAAATAAAAAGGAGAAAAGATCACTGGGATGTTTTGTCTTCACACTACTAAATTCTAGGATATTTGGAATCAATTGACTTCAAACTTCATTCTTCAGATAGAAATTATACTTCTTACAGGCAAGCCAGGCTTGCTCATTCCTTTCTTATAAAATAATAGCTAGCTTGCAAAGAGTACTTTATGGATTGCAAAATCTTTTTACAAAAATTATTTTATTTATATTCATAACAGTGCTTCATGACAGGTGCTATGATTATCTGCATTTTACAAATGAGGAAACTGATGCAGACAGAGTTTAAGTGACTTGTTCAGGGTCACAGAGCTAGTAAGAGTTTGAGAGCTAATTTGAGCTCAGGCCTTCATGACTTCAGGTCTAGTACTCTACCCATTGTGCCAAAATAACTAAGGCTGTTTATAGATTCAAGGGAAAAAGAATAGTGATATTCTAAATGTTCTGGATTATTATAAATTATAATAGTTTGTGAATATTTTTAAAGGATCTACAAAGTTCCTTCAAGGCTCAAATAGAATGTCACATTTTCCCAGAAACCACTCATTGTTCTCTGAGCTGAAAATATTCTGTCATTTTTCAAATCTTACTACAACCTTTTTTGGAACACTGGAAAGGGTGCTTGTGTTAGTCATTGGACCTGGATTAAGAGCCCACATCTGTCAGTCACTTAAACTCTTGGCAACAGTTTCATCATCTGTAAAATGAAGGGGCCAGACTACATGACTTCTAAGGTCCCTACCAGCTCAACTCTAAATCTGTTTATAATCTTTCTTATAACCTCATTAAAGCTTGCCTTGTGTGCATGCTGTTTGTCCCAATAGTATGTAGGATATCGACTTCTTGAGGGCAAGGACTGCCCTCTTCCTCCTGCTCCTGCTCCTCCTTCTCCTTCTCTTCTTCCTCTTTGTCCTCCTCCTTCTCTTTCTTCTTCTCTTCTTCTTCATCTGTTCCCCCGCTTCCTCCTCTTTCTTTTTCTTATCTCCAGCATCTATAATATTGTTTTGTGCAATTTAATCACTTAACTAGTGCTTGTTGAACTGAGATGGGGTTTTAGACTTGTGCACATTTGACCACTATCAATAGACTTTCCCTTTAGCTCTTCAGGGGCAAACTTTGCTCTGGGAATAATTATAAACTACTAGCCAATGTTTACCAACATTTGTCACTAAATTTTCAACCCAATACCATCACTGTGCTATTTAATAGTTAACTATGAGCTGCTTAAAGACTATAGGTTCTCAGGGGCGGAGCCAAGATGGTGGAGTAGAAACAGCTCATCCAAGCCACTCTGCCCCCAGATTCCCCCCAAACTATGTAAAAGGGGACTCTGAACAACTTCTGGAGCCCCAGCACCCACAGAACGACACAGAGAAGCTAACCTCCTGCTGAGGATAGCCCAGCAGCCCTGCAGGAAGGACCAGCGCAGTGGTCTGGGACTGCACCACGCAGAGCACAGGAGCCGAGCTGAGCCCAGGTCCGCGTGAGCTGAGGTTTTAGCCCCAGGGCGGCAGGGCCAAAAGCCGCCTGGAGGAACCCCAGAACACCAGGAGCTGTGGCGACTCCAGAATTATCAACAAAGACATGCCTAGGACAAAGTAAGAGGGTAATGTCCTATGGACTTTGGGACCAGTATTTGGGGAATGTGTCGGTTCCCTCCCCTGGGGGCTAGAAGCCACTGAGGAGACACGCCATTTGGTAGTTTTCAGAGGCAGCTCCAGCTCCTGGCCTGCGAATGGTAGGGAGATCCAGCAATCAGTCTTGCGGCGGGGTAATCGCTCTTGCTTTAACCTCCCTGGATCTGGATTGTGATCTGGGGTGGAGGTCGTGGGTGGGTTTACAGCTTGCCAGAAACGGAAGTTGCCCCCCACACGTTCGGGATGAAAATTCCTCTATCTGGCCTTAAAGCCATAGTGTGGCAACAAGCCCAAAAGTCAAGTAATTAAGTGGCAACATGCCAAGGCAAAGGAAAAAGAAAAATGCAACCCTAGACTCCTATTTTGGGGGCATAGAGCGGGAAAAGGACTGTGAGGTCAGAAGTCCTGCTCCAAAAGCCCCAGGGGAAAACATGAGCGGGTTGCAGGCCATAGAGGACCTTAAGAAGGACTTTAAAAATCAAATAAGAGAAGTGGAGGAAAAATTGGAAAGAGAAATGAGAAGGATGCAGGAAAAGTATGAAATGAGGGTCAACAGCCTGACTGAGGAAAACAACACCTTAAAAAATAGACTAGCTCAAATGGCAAAGGAGGCCCAAAAGGGCAATGAGGAAAAGAATGCCTTAAAAAGTCAAATTTGTCAGATGGAAAAAGAATCTCAAAAGTTCACTGAGGAGATTCATTCCTTCAGAGTTAGTCTGGAGCAAATGGAAGCTAATGACTATGAGAAATCGAGATGCTGTTAAGCAGATCCAAAAAAATGAAAGAATAGAAGGCAATGTGAAATATCTCATGGGAAAAACCACTGACCTGGAAAATAGATCCAGGAGACACAATTTAAAAATTATTGGACTACCTGAAAGCCATGATCAAAGAAAGAACCTAGAAATCACCCTTCAAGAAATTCTCAAGGAAAATTGCCCTGATGTTTTAGATCCAGAGGGCAAAATAGAGGTTGAAAGAATCCACCAATCACCTCCTGAAAAAGATCCCAAAAGAAAACTCCCAGGAATATTATAGCCAGGTTCCAGAATCCCCAGATCAAGGAGAAAATACTACAAGCAGCCAGGAAGAAACAATTTCAATATTGTGGAAACACAATCAGAATAGCACAGGACCTGGCAGCTTCTACACTGAGGTATTGAAGGGCATGGAATATGATATTCCAGAGGGCAAAAGATCTGGGAATGAACCCAAGGGTCACCTACCCAGCAAAACTGAGTATTTTGTTTCAGGGGAAAATATGGTCATTCAGTGGAATAGAGGACTTTCAAGCATTCTTGAGGAAAAAACCAGAATTGAATAGAAAATTTGACATCCAGACACAAGAGGGAAGAGATGCCTGAGGAGGTAATCAGGGAAAAGAAATCAAAAGGAACTCATCAAAGTTGAATTATTTACATTCCTATATGGAAAAGCAATAACTGGGACTGATGATATCTTTCTCACTATGAAAATAATGGAAGAAGGGGGTTTGGTCATATGAATACATATGTGAATGTGTGTGTATATGGTTACAGTTATATATGGATAGAGGGCATAGGTTGAATTTATTGGGAAGGGAGAATACTCAAGGGATGAAATTATGAGGTGAGAGAGGAAAGTGGCAAGAGGAGATGGGGAGAGACAGGGTAGGGTAAACTATCCCATGTAGAAGAAGCAAGGGGAAGTGGTTGCAAAGGAGGGGGAGAATAAGGAAGGCTAAAAAGGCAAAACCACATTCACATTGAATTTGGTTCAGGGAGAAAATGACATACATACTAAATGGGATATCTCAACCTGCAGCAGGATAGGGGGAAGGGGGATGAGAGGAGGGATGATGGATGGGAGGGCATCCTTTGGGGGAGGGGAGGTTGGAAGTACCCACTATAGAAGAGGGACAGGATCATGTAGGGAATGGACCAGGTGGGGGGTGGGATGAGTGGGAGGGAATTATAAGCAGCCTTGTACAATATATCTACTATGATAATGTCTTGCATAGCTAGACATGTAGAACACATACTGAATTACTTATCCCCCAAGAGGGAATGGGTGACAAGGGAGGAAGGAAATGGATCTGAAATTTGAGGTCATAACATTAAATAATTCAAATATATATAAATACTATTATTAATACTCTTTTGCTTGTAATAGGGAGATAAGATATGCAGGCATTGGGACACAAAGACTCACCTTCCTGTAATGGAAAAGTCGATGGGGGTATGGGAGAAGGTATGGGAGAGAGCAGATTGGAGTCAGTGATATCTTGTGGGACTACTATTTTGGGAGGTTGGGTAGGGGAATAATGGGGGGAAAATGATTGTAACTCAAAATCTGGCGGAAATGAATGATGTAAAACAGAAGTTAATAAAGCATTTGTTTAAAAAAAAAAGAATATAGGTTCTCCTCAGTTCCATGATGTTCCAAGCCAAAGCATCTGTCATTTTAAATTTAAATCCGTATTGCTTAATTGTCCAAAACTTTACATACAAGTAAGAGTTATCTATCCTTTTATATGTTTTTTTTTTTAAATCACCATTTCATGACCTTTTTTACTGTGTTAAATGCTCCAGTCCCTATATTAATCCAGATATTATTAGATAGTTTGGTGCATCTAGCCTCTCTTTGATGGAGGTAGCTCCTTCAACTTCTTCACCACCTCCAGCTTTGAACCTGATCCTCCAATAAAATTTCTACCTCACTGAAATCTACATGTCTATAAGTCAAAAATATACAATTGACTTTGTGTGGGGACTGTTTCCAGTCTCATAGTTCACAACCCTTTAGAATCATAAAGTAGAAGAAATTGGCTTGAAGCTTCCATTGGTGAGACTTGAATCCAGGCCTCTAAACCAATTCTTCTATCCTTTATAATGGGCTACCTTGACTTTTGAGTTCCTCCATACTAGAATGCTCTCCCTTCTCATCTCTGCATATAGAATCTCCAGTTTCTCTCAGAGAATGTCCAAAGTATCTGCCACCTCCTACAGGAAGCCTTTTCTGATGCTCTTAGTTGTCAATGTTCTCCATTCTTACCTACCAAAATTCCTCATTACTTTTTATTTATTTTGGATATTTTTGTCTTGTCTTATTAGTGTATGTGCTATTTCCCTTCTGTAGGAAATAATAGGCTTCTCAAATAAGGGATTACTTCATTTTTATCTTCATATTTCAACACCTCACATAGTGCCGGGCACATAGGAAGCTTTCAATAATAAATGCTTTCTGAACTGAATTAGTTGTAATAATGATAGCTAATATTTATATAGTTTATATATATATATATATTGTTCATTCTATCTATTCATTACTTATCATCTGTCTACATCCATCCATCCATCCATCCATCCATCCCTCCATCCATCCATCCATCCATCCATCCATCTGTATCTGTATAATTTCTCTCTTCTTTTCCCTCTTCTCTTCTTTCCTTCCTTCTCTTCATCTCTGTAACTATAGACATATGTATGTGTACATATGTATATACTTACATATATGTATATATTTATATGTCAATATAGACATATCTATACACTTCTATGAAAACACATATGTTTGTATATAATGCTGCCTTCAATACAATAGGTCCTTTTACCAAGTAGCCATGATACTTGGTAGCTGTTTTCATAGCTACAAAATAACTGCTGCTTTTTAGTACAGTAGGAGAGTCAACTATTTTAGAAAAAAGACTAGATGAGCAGCCAAGTGATATGCATTTTCTGATGACCTAGATGCCACTACTCATAACTACTTTTATGTAGCACTTCAGAATTTATAAAGCACTTTGCATAAAAATCTCATTTGAGCTTCACTGTGTCTCTTTGAGGTTGGTACTGCAGGTTTTATTATAGCCACCTTGCAGAACAGGAAACTGAGGCTCAGAGTGACTTACTCAGGTTCACAGTAAGGGGCAGGATTAGAACCAAGGATTTCAGAACTCCAGTTCTCAGATGCTTTCCACTACACTATGTCATAATCACCCTGTTCGTATAAACAACTATTCCTCCCTGGACCTCAGTTTCCTTAGCTATAAAATAGTCTGAAAGGAAATTGAATTAGGCAATCTCTAAAACCCATTTATTTCTTCTCTAAATTTGCATGATTCTATAGATTGATTTATTTTTTATTGTAATGACCAAATAATATGGCACCTGTAAGGAGTTATAAAGAATAACGAGAAAAAAAGAGATGATATGAAATAAAATAGAACACAGGAATGGGAGATGGAGGACCTAGGGCCAAATCCTTGCTCTTTTATTTTCATTGTAATTTTGGGAGACTCAGTTTCCCCATATGTAAAGTGATAAGTAGTTCCTTTCAACTCTGAAACCCATAAGTGACTTTATGCAAAGTCACACTGAAATCAAAGATGACAAATGAATATAGAAATAAATATTTTAAGGGCTTTTAATATGGATTTTTGTTAATTTAATTTTGGTAAATTATTCATTAGCTATTTATAATATGGAGTAGTGAATATTTGGGATGTTATAATTTACCAGGAGGTATATTAAGCTCATATTTTACTCTGAAGAAAACTGGATTAATTATATTAATTACAAATGACATTTGCAAAATGATAGTCTACAGTAAACAAAGGTTGCACTTTTGGTTATATAGCATGACATTTGTCTCTTTCTGCTTTACCAATTCTATGCTTTGTATCCAACCATCCAAAGGCATGAGTTACAAATTTTATGACACATCAAACTGTTCGACATGCTTAGTGTTTGGTGGGGATTGGTCATCTCTCCCTTCCTAGATACATGGTCCATAAAAATTATGGTGTTGGGTTGATGGGACAGTTAACTTAAGATGAAAAGAATAGAGGTACCTAGCTGTGAGAGCCCAGGGATATGAATCTATCCACCATGCCTTGGGTCAGTTGTGGTAAGCTGGGTAAGGAGTAACTGGAAACCTTTATGGATGTGGTGAAGCTCTTGTGAGAGTTGGTGGTCATAACCTAGGTTTTAGTCAAGTGTTGTTCATTTTGTAAAGTTCACTTTTGACAATCTCCACAAATGTCTGGCACTGAAAGAACATCTAATTTTTACTTTTTTTTGAGGCAGTTGGGGTTAAGTGATTTGCCCAGGGTCACACAGCTAGTAAGTGTTTATCTAGCTGCCCCTGAAAGAACATTTTAATGATTTTCTCATTTCTAAACAATCTGCCCATGTGTCAGGGTTGACTCACTCCAGCAGGGGTTGAGGATTGAGAAACTTGGAACAATCCTTTCCAAAAATGCAGCCAGTTTTTTCTGATAGGGGATTTAATAATAATAAAAAATGATGAGGACTTCTGTTAAAGAAGGCACTAGTAGGGAGAATTCTCTTCTCTTCCCAAGGAGGCCAGCATAGTGTAACACAGCATATATGTACCACATAGGAAGACATTGTATAATGGAGTAAGAGAAGCTGGGCTTCAGTAATGTCTTTTTTATTTATCACCTATGCAAGTGTCTTCATGTCTCCAAGTAGGGCCTCAGTTTCCTCATCTGTAAAATAAGGTAGTTGGAAAACCTGACCTCTTCCTACTTATGTGATATTCCTACCTAAGATTACTTAGTCTTTCTAGGTCATGATTGCCTCATCTGTCAAATGAAAATTATACCAGTTGGTCCCTAAGTTTTCTTTAAGTTCTAAACCAATGACCAAACTTATTTTCTTTTATTTATTTCTGAAATATATAGTACAAAATAAGCTCAGGATGTGATGCTACATAATATTCTAGAAAAGTTGTTGGGCAAATTGTGATTAAACGGATTCTAGAGAGAGTGACTTAAGACGCAAAGGTGACTTCTTTTGGGAAAAAAGCAGATTATCATGGAAGTTATCAGCTCTATTCAAAAGTTTACCCTGCAATCTTAAGTGATAAATGTACATCTGAACAATTTCTGGGTCACCAATTAGTTTTTTTTTCTTTTTTTGGAGGACAATTGGAGTTAAGTAACTTGCCCAAGGTCACATGGCTAGGTTTTTGTTTGTGTGTTTTAAGTGTCTGAGGCCAGATCCAAACTCAGGTCCTTCTGACTCCAGGACCAGCACTCTACTCACTGTACCACCCCAACCAATTAGTTTTAAAAACAAAATAAAAATACGCCCTTAAATATTTACCACCTGCCATTGAAACTCTTTTCCATGACTGAGTTGAAAATTCTTTAATTTCTCATCTCTCCCATTATTTTTTTGCAATGGAATTCGAATTTAACAGTACATTTCAAATATTTATTAAACATCTGCTATGTGTGTTGAGCACCGTGCTAGGCTTTCAGAAGACAATGACAAAAGTGAAACAATCTTACATAATCATCTGTCTTCAAAATATTGTGGAAACTACTTCTACCAATGCAGATAAGCAACTTGCCAGGAAATTACAATTTTTGAGAATTTGTGCAGGTCACCGAGAAGCTAGGTAACTTTTCTCTGGTCACACAACTATTGTGTATGAGAGGTATGACTTGAACCAAAATCTTCATGAAATTAAATCCAGAACCTGGATCCAGGCACAATTCCTAATTTGGAGAGGTTTGAGAGATCATGAGTTTCAGAGAAAATGTTTCATCCTCTCTTTGCTGGTCATATGAGTCACTTGAGAAAGATATTCAGGGTAAAATTTGTTCTAGAGGATAACTGAATAGGTAGACTACCCTTCTATATTTGTTCTTGGGAAAGCAGGGTTAGTATGATTGTTAGCATTGTGAGCAATCACTTCAGTTTTCCCTATAGATCCTGAAACTTCTGTCCTTATTGGTCTATGGAGACTTCAAGACATGTCAGTATATCTGAGATTTCAGTGTTGTAGGTAGTGACTTACTCATACCTGTCCATCCCTTGGAGTTTTAATCATCTGTGAATACAACAGGGGATTCAATTGATGGAAAATAGGTTCAGATAAACCACAAATAAAATAAACACAGATCATTCAAACTCTGACTTTAAACTTTAATTTTCTGAAAAATTTACTCTACCATTCATTTTTTATCACCAGTTGCTATAGCTTCGAATGAATAATTAAGCTAATAGAACCACAGATGCTTCAAATACAAGGTCATCTGGTACAGCCTTATAATTACTTGACCTCTTCTATGAGAGAACCAACAAGTGGTTCCCTAGCTGGGATTTTTGACTTTTGTTTGTTTCTTAGACCACTGGCAGTATGTAGTGAAACTTAGGGACTTCTTGGAATAATGTTTTTTTTATGGGCATAAATAAAATATATAATATTGCAAAGAAAAGCAATTATACTGAAATACGAATTTAAAAGAGGAGCCAGTTCACAGACCCCTGATTAAGAACCCCTGACTTAAAGCAATGCTTTATCAACATGCTTTCCAGACTCTTTTTGGACAAGTCTTGTTGTAGGAAATTTCACAAGTGAAAAATCCAATACACATTCACAGAATCAGTGTTAGAATGGACCAAGTAGCACCGTAGTTCAACCAAAGTCCCAGAAGAACCCCTCCTTCTACAACACCCCAACAAGTGGTTATCCATCATCTTCGGTAATGTGAATGACATAGAATCCTATAACTTTTGAGGGATAATCCATTCTAATTAAGCATAAATATAATTCAGGGGTGAGGAGCCTCCAGCCTTAAGACCACAGGTTCCCCACCTCTGAAATTGTTTAGGAAGAGTTTGTTAACATGGAGCCTTCTTCAAATCTTCTTTGTTGAGGGGGTATAGGAAGCCACTTGGGATTAAGTGACTTGCCCAAGGTCACACAGCTAATAAGTGTGTCAAGTGTCTGAAGCTGGATTTGAACTCAGGTCCTCCTGACTTCCGGGCCAGTGTTCTATTCATTGTACCACCTAGTTGCCCCTTCTTCAGTCTTCAACTCATTGTTCCAGGTTCTATCCTGGAGCCAAATAGAACATATCTAACCCCTCCTTTACATGTCAACCCTTCAAATACTTGAAGACAGTCATCCTGTTCCCTGTTTTTTTTTTTTTTTTATTCTCAAGGCTAAGTATCCCTATTTCTTCAGCCAGTCTTCATATGACATGGCCTCATGGCCTTGCCCCATCCTGATTGCCCTTCTCTGGACTCTTTCCAGTTTATCAGCTTTTCAGACAGCTCTAATTTAAGTCTTCTTTATATTTAGCTGAAATGTTTGTGACCCAAAGGTGACCCCTTTCAGACAAAAGCATCAGCTGAATATCCTAGCCAAAGATGAATGTCTATCTTTAGCTATTGAAGGATTATTCATTTCCATCTGGATACTTACAGGATCACCAATTAACTTTAACAATATGCCCTGCAATATTCACTGTATTCCACAGAAATTTTTTTTATTTCATTTTGCAACATTCTCTAAATGGTTTTCATTTCTTCTTGAAATTTGAAAGACATAAGCAAAGAGCAAGTGCCTCAGTAAGATTTTTAAAAGTCCAATATAGGTTCATTGAAAAAAATTTAACAATAAATCCCTTAAGCTCCCTGGGCCTCAATTTACTCATTGGTAAAAAAAGGAGGCTGTAGTATGTGTATGGGTTTCCTTCTGTTTTTAATTCATTTGGCTTATGGCAAGCCTGAGTTGTCATAACTAGGAGTTGTTTTACCTGGAAGAGTTGGGAGTGTGTGTGTTGTGTGTGTGTGGGGGGAGGGTGCAGAGTAGTGACTCAGAGAATATGGTGGAAAGGATTTGGGGCATGGTGATAGAATCCTGGGGAAGGCTTAGAAATGGGACCATATTGACCAACCCACATTTTAGAGGGTTGTGGAGAGTAAATGTGCCCCCCATATTGATACACTGCCCTAGTGGACTCATTCTAATTATAGCTTCCTATCCCTAGCATATCTATAATACTTAATACTGTTCCATTTTCATCATTTTCTCCATCTCTCAGCAAAGAAGCCTATCATCATTTCACTGGAAGGTGGTATTGCCATTGGTGCAACTGGATAGAAAACTATATAGTGATTTACATACAGGAAATTGGAAGCATGCAGGCAGGTTGTAACTTATAATGCAGAGCTCAAATGCCACTTTGTACTAACCATTGCTAAGAATGCAGTGTGGGACAATACATTATTTACTAATAAAGCTGTGTATATAGGTGTGATTGCAGCTCAGCACGCACTTTGGACATTGGCAATGCATTCTCGATTAGTTGGATAGCTCCCTTTAAATGGTTTGCTAATCATAACTGTTCTTAACATTGATAAGATCAGAGTATACTCCCTAACTCCCTTTGCATTTGTTTTCATCTGTTCATTCATTCATTCATTCTTCATTCACTCAATTGACTTTCTCAGTTCCTGTTTTGGGCTTTGCACTGTATCATTTTAGGTGCTGAAGGAGATCAGAAGATGAATAAGACCTAATTGACCATCTCAAAGAATTTAAAGTCTATTTTCCTTTCTTTGTATCACAAGCTTTTTGGAAGGTGCATTCAGGGTTAGAACAAGTTTTTTTTTCTTTTTTTCTTGAAACAAATGCTTTATTAACTTCTGTTTTACATCATTCATTTCCACCAGATTTTGAGTTACAATCATCCCCCGCCCCTGTTTTCCCCCTACCCACCCTCCCAAAATAGCAGTCCCACAAGATATCACTTCCTTCAATCTGCTCTCTCCCATATCTTCTCCCATACCCCCTTCGGCTTTTCCATTAGAGGAAGGTGAATCTTTGTGTCCCAATGCCTGCACATCTTATCTCCCAATTACAAGCAAAAGAGTATTAATAATAGTATTTATATATATTTGAAACATTTAATCTTAAGACCTCGAGTTTCAGATCCATTTATTTCCTCCCTTGTCACCCATTCCCTCTGGGGACATAAGTAATTCAACATATGTTGTACATGTCTAGCTATGCATAACATTATCATAGTAGATATATTGTATAAGGCTGCTTATAATTCCCTCCCACTCACCCCACCCCCCAACTGGTCCATTCCCTACTTGATCCTGTCCCTCTTCTATAGTGGGTACTTCCAACCTCTCCTCCCCCCAAGGATGCCCTCCCATCCATCATCCCTCCTCTCATCCCCCTTCCCCCTATTCTGCTGTAGGTTGAGATATCCTATTTAGTATGTATGTCATTCTCTCCCTGAACCAAATTCAATGAGAATGTGGTTTTGCCTTTTTGCTTTCCTATTCTTCCCCTCCATTGCAACCACTTCCCCTTGCTTATTCTACATGAGATAGTTTACCCTACCCTGTCTCTCCCCATCTCCTCTTGCCACTTTCCTCTCTCACCTCATAATTTCATCCCTTGAGTATCCTCCCTTCCCAACAAATTCAACCTATGCCCTATATCCACTGTAACCATATATACACACATCCACATATGTATTCATATGACCATACACCCTTCTTCCATTATTTTCATAGTGAGAAAGAATTCATCGGTCACAGTTATTGTTTTTCCATATAAGAATGTAAATACTTCAACTTTGATAAGTTCCTTTTGATTTCTTTTCCCTGATTATCTTCTCAGGCATCTCTTGCTTCTTGGGTCTGGATGTCAAATTTTCTATCCAACTCTGGTTTTTTCCTCAAGAATGCTTGAAAGTCCTCTATTCCACTGAATGACCATATTTTCCCCTGAAACAAAATACTCAGTTTTGCTGGGTAGGTGACCCTTGGGTTCATTTCCAGATCTTTTGCCCTCTGGAATATCATATTCCATGCCCTTCGATCCCTCAGTGTAGAAGCTGCCAGGTCCTGTGCTGTTCTGATTGTGTTTCCACAATATTGAAATTGTTTCTTCCTGGCTGCTTGTAGTATTTTCTCCTTGATCTGGGGATTCTGGAACCTGGCTATAATATTCCTGGGAGTTTTCTTTTGGGATCTTTTTCAGGAGGTGATCTGTGGATTCTTTCAACCTCTATTTTGCCCTCTGGATCTAAAACATCAGGGCAATTTTCCTTGAGAATTTCTTGAAGGGTGATTTCTAGGTTCTTTCTTTGATCATGGCTTTCAGGTAGTCCAATAATTTTTAAATTGTCTCTCCTGGATCTATTCTCCAGGTCAGTGGTTTTTCCCATGAGATATTTCACATTGCCTTCTAATCTTTCATTTTTTTGGATCTGCTTAACAGCATCTTGATTTCTCATAAAGTCATTAGCTTCCATTTGCTCCAGTCTAACTCTGAAGGAATGAATCTCCTCAGTGAACTTTTGAGATTCTTTTTCCATCTGGCAAATTCGACTTTTTAAGGCATTCTTCTCCTCATTGCCCTTTTGGGCCTCCTTTGCCATTTGAGTTAGTCTATTTTTTAAGGTGTTGTTTTCCTCAGTCAGGCTGTTGACCCTCATTTCATACTTTTCCTGCATCCTTCTCATTTCTCTTTCCAATTTTTCCTCCACTTCTCTTATTTGATTTTTAAAGTCCTTCTTAAGGTCCTCTATGGCCTGCAACCCTCTCATGTTTTCCCCTGGGGCTTTTGGAGCAGGACTTCTGACCTCACAGTCTTCTTTCCGCTCTATGCTTTGACCCTCTTTGCCCCCAAAGTAGGAGTCTAGGGTTGCATTTTTCTGTTTCCTTTGCCTTGGCATGTTGCCACTTAATTACTTGACTTTGGGGCTTGTTGCCACACTATGGCTTTAAAGCCAGATAGAGGAATTTTCGTCCCGAATGTGTGGGGGGCAACTTCCCTTTCTGGCAAGCTGTAAACCCACTCACGACCTCCACCCCAGATCACAATCCAGATCCAGGGAGGTTAAAGCAAGAGCGATTACCCCCCAAGACTGATCACTGGATCTCCCTACAGTTCGCAGGCCAGGAGCTGGAGCTGCCTCTGAAAACTACAAAATGGTGTGTCTCCTCAGTGGCTTCTAGCCCCCAGGGGAGGGAGCCGACACATTGCCCAAATACTGGTCCCAAAGTCCATAGGACACTACCCTCTTACTTTGTCCTAGGCATGTCTATGTTGATAATTCTGGAGTCGCCACAGCTGCTGGTGTTCTGGGGTTCCTCTAGCTGGCTGCTGGCCCTGCCGCCCTGGGGCTAAAACCTCGGCTCATGCGGACCTGGGCTTGGCTCGGCTCTTGCGCTCTGCACGCTGCACGCTGCCATGTCCCAGACCACTGCGCTGGTCCTTCCTGCAGGGCTGCTGGGCTGTCCTCAGTGGGAGGTTAGCTTCTCTGTGTCGTTCTGTGGGTGCTGGGGCTCCAGAAGTCGTTCAGAGTCCCCTTTTACGTAGTTTGGGGGGAATCTGGGGGCAGAGTGGCTTGGATGAGCTGTTTCTACTCCACCATCTTGGCTCCACCCCAATAAATGCTTATTTAATTATGGAGTTGCATTTAGTTTCCCTTCTGAGATAATCATACCATTTTCATGAGAGGCCACTTATTACTTAATTCTAAGATTCACTAAAAAAGGAATTTTAGAGTTAGTGGAAGAGACAACTGGTCTTATCCCTTTGCTTATCCCGTTTATGTTAAACTAATTGGAGAACTTTTCACTTGACCTGCTGGAAAAGCTGACTTGAAAGTCTTAGGCCCATGGGAATTGGTTGGCCTTCTGAGTGAGGCTAATCTAATATTATTATTGAGTATGCGTTTTTGGAGTCTCCTTTCTAGGCCATCCCCTCTTCTGTTCTCCTTCCCACTTCAGTACTCATATAGAACTGCAAAGCAAGAGCACAAAAAATCTCTATTTATCCTACAAGATATCTGTCTACAGTATTTAAATGAGCTTTGTTTCGGTGACAGTTGTGAGCCATATTTAAGCAGTATCTCTCTTCTAAGGAACTTAAAACCTTTCTCAGTGACTGGCTTGCTAATGTGTCAGAGCTTCTGAAATGTATTCATGGTATGCTGACAACAGATTTGAGGGCCTTTATAGCTAGATATGTCAATACCAATATGTAATTTTAACCAAATATCTTTTCATGTTTGACTTAGAAATCTAGGGCGAAATAGAGAAGAAAGAATTATTTGGGAATTCATTATACAGTCCTGGCTTCTTTGTGGTGCATTGCAAAATGACCAAAGTGAGTGAAACCTCACTGAAGCAATGCATCTTAACTTATTGTAATAATAATATCAATAATAACAGCAATGATATTATCATAGGTTTTTTTAAGATTTTAAAAACATTTTTCTTAAGACAATTGTAGGAGGCAAATAGTACAAGTTTATGAATGACATTTTCTGATGAGGAAATGACATCATGGGAATGAGATGACTTGGCCAGGATCATTATACCATGATGTGGGCCCATTTTCCCACCATTCCATGAGGTCCTTCCCAACAGCTGCAGTCAACTCTTTTCTAACATCTTTCTAGAATGTGAGCACAAATTCGATTGGAAGAGCTCCATGATTCACCTCAGTTATGCAGAATTTTAACATAAAGCATATTTTGTTTGTGATTTTCCAATATCATGCTAGTAAAACCCCAAACCTTTTATTTTAACCTTTTACTATGTTTAATAATGGGTAAGACATTATAATGACAAAACTTAAAAATCCCCTATTCTCAAGCTTACAGTCTTTTGGAATGTTTTACTGATTTAACTAAAAAAATAACTTATATGCATGACTATAGGGCATCTTAAGGCCATGTACATAGTAGGTACTTAAAAATGTTTGTAGCATTGAGTTTTAGGCTTAGACTTTTTGATCCTCATTTGATCCTTCTTTTAGCACCATAAGGATGGAACTATGGGTATTTTTTATGATACTCAAGGTGGAGGTGGGGGAATAAAATATGTAACTTCATTAATGTAGGAAACGCTTGATAAAGAAAGTTCAGATCAATGCTAAGGAAAGCAGTGATAATGAAAGCAGATCAGTGCTTGGTCTGCAATTTATAGTCTTGGAAAAATTGTTATGGGTGCTATTAACTCCTACTTGATATCTGATGAAACTAAAGTGATTTGTAAACTGTAACCCAGCTACTATGTATCAGAAGTAAGATTCAAACCCAGGACTCAGTCTAACTATACATTTCTCTTGTTTCCTGAATTACCAAATTGATAAGGCATACAATCAATCAGTAAATATTTATTAAGCTCCTACTCTGGGCCAGCCACCATCTCGGGCTCTTGAGGTACAAAGGATGAAATGATCTTTGCATTCTCAAAAATGAACATATTGGAGATCTGTCATCATACCCTAAAATGGAATCAGGGTGAAAATAATCATTCACTGAGAATTTCAGGACTGCTCAGCATTTTCCCTACTTAAGATCTACTCAAGTTGTTACCTCCAAAAAACAGTAATAGACCAAGGGAGTGAAGCCTTACACATCAGGGCCAGCTAGATTTCTGCTCAAGCTTCAGCCATAATAGACTTTCACCTGAATGGAAAGGTTCTTGTGTAAATAGATCTTCAGTGAATGCTGGAACTCTGAGGTGACAGAGAGATGGGGATCAGCCTGTCCTTTATATGCTAATGTACTCTGCCAGCCAAACTATGAGAATGAACACACGGAGATTCTGGAACAGCTGCGTCTATCTCCTTTTTTATCTCCCAAGATGGATTGTTCCAGGCTAAAGGAACATCACACATGGACTGAATCTCTCACTGCCCCATGGAGCCTTTACAATCTCCATTTTAATAACACTAACTGCGAGGCAGCCTGACTGCTAGCCCAGCATTTCTTCAGGAATCTTTCTATTACAGGACAGGCTAAAACCAGCACTGACACAAACCAACAATCTTATTTCCAATGTAAGCATTTTAAAAGGTTGCCAGTACAAGGAAAGACAAATTCCCCAAATTACATGCTATTTTGCAGTTAGTCAGCGATTATACTGTGAATTGCATTACATTGGATGTTACATTGTCTTGTGTTGCACTCAAACACATGAACTGTGTAAACAGTGTTAGATGTTTGATTAACATTAGTATGAAAGATGGGACAATTAGGTAGGATTTCTTCAGAAAGGCCTTACACTTACTGTGTAGCTTTGTATTAAAGAAAAATGGAACTAGAATTTGGCATTAAAAATATTCACTTTGGCTCAATGTGTTATTTTTAAGCTGTGGATTTACTAGGATCTAAGAAATGCAACTCTTTTGTGGCATAGTTAAGCTATTGATGGATAGTAAGAATTACATTACTCATTCTTTCTAGTTTTTCATAAACATCTCTTTCATTTTTGCAGCCATTTTGGCACTTTTCATTCTTGGAAAAATGGTTTAAAGTGGGAAATAGGGCTGTCATAGGAGTAAGGGGAAAGGTTATATGATCTTCCATAAGTGTCCTCTTCTGGTCTCAGTGTCCTATTCTGTAAAATGAAGGACTTTTACTGAGTTATTCATAAGATTCCTATAATTTCTGAATCCTGTGATCTTCTGCTTGACAATGCAAACTGGGTAAGAAATAGGTTTCAAAGTGTAAATACAAAGGGAAACCCTCTTAAGTGACTGACACAGTTAATCTAGTTATCCTTAAATGAGTTTATTTCTAATATTTACCTAAAATTCATTTTGGCAAAAGAAATATTGAGAACCTACTAAGTGTAACACATGGATAAGTTTTAGTAGCTCTTTTCTTTGTAGTTCAATTCAGCCAATTGAACCTTTCTCAAGTGGTTTTTATGTGCAGAGTATTTTCTTTGGTGACAGAAAGACAAAGAAAATACTCCCTGCCCTCGAGAAGCATAGATTTTTCTGGCAGGGTAGGGGTGAGGTAGGGGTACAGTAATAGGTCTACAGATAAGTAAATATAAATAAATATAAGAATAATGGCTGGAGTGCTGGATTTGGAGTTAGGAATATTTGGGTTTGAATTCTTTCCACAGACACACTAGCTATATGAACCAGGGCAAGTCCCTTAAATTGTATGGCCCTCATTTGCCTCTGTATCTGGGGATGGTGGTGGAATGGTAGCCTCTGACCTCTTGGGTGCCTTCCAGCTCTGATCTTTTTACAGAATAATTTCCTGAATTTTCTAACTACTTGGAGAATCAGGGATATAATACCTGAGTTGAAGGAAAGTAAGGATTCTATGAAGCAGAGATAAAGAGTGACTGAACTTTTCCAAAGACATTTTTGCCAGGTCAGGCTCCTTGCTGTATATTACTTTTGTGGAGTTCATTACCATAGGAATAATGGCTTCTCAGACCAAGTGCAGATCTGTTTCTTAGCATTTTTGGTCAATCTTATATATCTATCTGTATCTATATCTATATCTATAATCTATGTATATATGTATGTATGTATGTATGTATATATGTATGTATGTATGTATGTATGTATCTATCTATCTATCTATCTATCTATCTATACTTGCTAAGAGTTTTCTTCTCTAATCTTTGCAGCCTTTTAGTTGCACTAAGCAGAATGAGATGGCCAAAGACAGAGAAACCTATAATTTTTCAATCATTAGCAATAGATATTTTATGAATTGTGAATTTCGAGAGTTTCACTATAACATATTTCTACTTAAATTTCTATAAATTTAGCAGGTAGATTTATAAAGAGTATAATCACAAGTATTTCATCTTATATCAAATGGAACCAGAAATGGCCTGTTGTAGAAATTTATGTACACGATCTTTGTTGCCATTAATGTCCATGCAGTGACCTGTAAAACATCTAGTTACTGCTCTGTCCATATTAGCTCCTACGTACTAATGGTTTATTTTCATTTTCTCCAGGATATCAACCTGCTGCTAACTGAATTTGATTGATCAGAGGGGAATCCAGAATAAATGGCTACTATCATTGTATTGCTGCTATGGAAAATGGAACACCAGTGGCTAATGGGACACGGTTTGATAAAGAACACCAAGTAAAGATGTTTCAATAAATGTGAAATCAATGGAAGATCCTTGCTGTTTGAAAAGCTTTTTGAGATTATCCTGACAGGCTCCCCTGGAAACCTGAGGAAACATTCCTCCTTCAGTTGTCTTATTTTTCACAGGTGGATACAAATACTATTATTTCCTTGTCAACTCCACACCTCATGTGGGACCATGGTCCCACCAAGATCCATGTGGCTAAACTGTGCATGGAAAGTGGGGATGGCACATTTTGTACTACGGGGATTGGATGCCACACTGGCCCTGTGCATCTTTGGATGTTTGCTTCAGGCCTCTGCCGTGTCCTCACAAAAGTTGGATGATGCTGACCCACTGGTGACGACCAACTTTGGCAAAATAAGAGGGGTTAAGAAGGAACTCAATAATGAAATTCTGGGGCCTGTGATTCAGTTTCTTGGGGTTCCTTATGCAGCCCCGCCCACAGGGGAACGTCGTTTTCAGCCTCCTGAACCTCCATCCTCTTGGTCGGACACCAGAAATGCCACTCAGTTTGCTCCTGTTTGTCCACAGAACATTATTGATGGCAGGTTGCCAGAAGTCATGCTCCCTGTTTGGTTTACTAATAATTTGGATGTAGTTTCTTCCTACGTGCAAGATCAGAGTGAAGACTGCCTCTATTTAAATATCTATGTCCCAACAGAGGATGGTGAGTTAACTGAAGGAAAAAAAAAACCAACAAGCAAGATCTTTAAAAATATATATATATGTAATATATATTATTCTTATTCTAAATTCTAACAATATTAATTCATGTATACTGGTAGCAAGCATGGCTTTCTGTTTTTGGCACGAAGGCATTTTCTATGTGTGCATGTGGCTTATTTGTGTGTGTTCATGTGTGTGTGCATATGTTTTATTTTTTTCTCCCCTGTTTCTACTTGTTTTATTTTCCCCATAGCACGTATGTTTAGGCAGACATTGGTTCTTACTTCCCATTTCCTACTCAATGCCTTTAGGGAAGATGCATCAGCCTTCCTCCATTTTGCATGTGCAGGCACAAGAAATGGGTACCCTTTCGCACTCAAGAAAAATGCAGGAGTTTAGATTTAAGTGAGCTAGCGGTATTGCATGCTCCAAGTGTCTGTGATGGAGCTCCATGTTATTTTCTAGTCTTCTATTCATTTTTCAGTAAAAAGAATATCCAAGGAATGTACAAGAAAACCCGGCAAGAAAATTTGTAGAAAAGGAGGTATGTATAAAAGTGGAAACCAAAAACGGGGGCAAAAAGGCTTGGAGAGGAAGAAGGAGATAACACATCCAAAGGATAATTTGCTGATATGCTGAAGTGAAAGGTTAGGCGATATCTTGTATTTAATGAAGCTCATCAAGGAGTTGAGAGATGGTGGAAAAAGAGAATAGCAGAGAGGATAACTTCTATAAAGCATTATTGAGCTCTCTTTGGTTCCTGATGATGGTAGTAGGGGCAACATCTAAATCTTGGCCTTGTGCTTGTTTCAAGGATGCTGAAAATATTTGTGTATTGGCAAAGAAGCAGAAGCAGAGGTCTCTTAATGACTGAAAATGTGTGTTCTCTGGATGTTTTCTCTACATAAGAGCACTAACTTTCCTGTAGTATCTTTACGTCCCTTTACAAAAAAAGTGAGTGAGAATGAATAGTCAGTTTTCTGTTTGCTCATAGTTTCTTTCTCCTTTGTAAACTCGCATTACCAGAGTAGTGAAATGTTCAAAATATTTCACTATGGCAATTTGGCCACTGCTGTTGTCAGGTATTTATTTTTCTTCAAACAGTATTTAAATCTCGTTGTCAATTCCCAGGAGAAGTGGAGATCTTGCAGATTTCGTCCCAAACATTTGCAGATTTTCAAAATTACTCTAACACTTGTATATTTATGTTCAACAACTTAAAACATGGGAAATAACATGATTCAGAAGCTACAATTAAATCAACCTTTAAAGCATCCTCTAGTTAGATTGTGCAAGTGGAGACATTCACAGCTGCAGGCTTGCAGAGACTTAACATGTCTGAATGTGCCTTGTCCAGACTGCATTAGATTTTTTAAAGTTTCCTACTCTGTAAATCACCCATAGGGGAGGCAGACCTGCTGGGGTGGGAGATTCTTGATGTGATAATTTGACTTTAATCATAAGAATGTAGACATTTCTGCCAGGTTTGGTATTCATGCATTGGTGACTTCATGTTCTAGTCTTCTCCAAACTCTTGGCTACTTCAAGTTATATTTTATTGTGAACAACCTTGAGGGCACTTCAGATTATTCTATTGCGCTGACCCAACAGCTGGAGGTTGGCCATCTTTTCTCCAGACATTTCATCATAACTGTGGCATGCGCAGCAATGTGGTTCAATATATCTTCTTCCAATGGGACATGCAAATTGAGTGGTGGCATCATGGTACCATTGAATAAGATAAGTGTAAAAGAAATAGGGGGGGTCTGAATAACTCACAACAAAGTCTCTTACTTTTCCCAAGTGAGAACAACTGAAATCATTTAAATGCTTTCTGCTAACGGACATTTTTGCTGTAGTTGTTATCATGCAATTTATCAAGAATGTGTAATTAGCATAGAAACTTTTGCCTCCTATCACTGCAGTGTTGATTTTCAGTCATAAGTAGAGATGCTGGTAAAGAATACATAATTATAGAGCATATTATGCAAAAATATATACAGATAAAATCAAGAAAGACAGCAGGGCCAACAAAACGAAGAGTGAGCCCAAAGGAGAGAACACGATCTTTCATCTTATAAACAACTTTAGGAGATGTTTTAGTCTAATTGGAAAATGTTTTGTTACTAGCTTTTCTTCGAAATATTTCTTTAATCCACAATATACTGGTGCTAGTAGGTAGCTGTGTGAGCATCCTTCGTTTGCATGGATAATGTCACATATCTTCATCAGAGAGGACAGCTTCTTAATGGCATGAATTTCAGGACACTGGACTTGCCATGGTATTTGGAAACGTCCTTGAAGCCTTCTAGTCTTACCCCATACTTGAACAAAAATCCCTTCTACCAAAGGCCAACATTTAATTACCCAGACTTCATTTTTAAACCTCTCATTAATGAGGAAGAAACCTGATAATTCCCAGGGTTCAATGGTTAGTTAGTTCTAATTTTTAGGGATTGCTTCCTTATATTAAACCTAAATGTGCCTCTCTGCAGCTTTCATCCATTGTCCATAGTTCTACCCTCTGGAGTTTGGCAGAACAAATCTAAATAATGTTCATGCGTCAGTCTTTCCAATACCTGATGTAAGCTCTTGTCCCTGCTGCCCCCCCCCCCCCAACCTTTTCCCCAGCTCCTGAGCCTTTACTCCTCTAGGCTTTCATCAGTGCAAATCCACAATCCAGGTCACTTCTGTACACAAAATATACAAGTGTAAAACATTATATACTTGTACTAATCCTTGGGTGGCAGTGTGAGGGCCATTCTACATTCTATGGTACTATGCTATAACAAAGGAGATGGGAGTAATGGTATCAGTCTAATTTTCTGCACAAATGGAGTTCAAGAATGAAATAAACACCGCCCATTCCAGACTGAGAATAATAGTATCCTTTCTTTCAAGATTCAGTAGAATGTCTCCTTATCTTTTTTTTTTTAAGTGACTGTTAAAGCTCTCCTCAGGAAGAGTTGGATGGTCATGTGCTAAATTACATGGAAGAATACTGGGCACTCTCTAGGTTTTTTTTGTTTGTTTTTTAGTAAATTCGCATACTCTGCTATAGAATTTCATTTTCAAAGGAATGATTATACATTCAGTTCAGATAATACAGTGAAAAATCTTGTTGGAATACTATAATGCATCCATGGTTCCCTGAGGGAAATGGAGATTCTAGCAAATCTAACCCATTGGTATCCATCCTGTCTAAGCAAACCTATTCCATAGCTACCCAGAAGTCAGCCACAGAGAGGAGGCCCACAATACTGGTGGCTTTCTATAAGTTCTCTTCACATTACTGGGGTAAAATGGGACATTCAAGCACTCCATAGGATATTCCTCTGTTTTCCTACATGAATAGCTCATCTTGATTACTGCTCACATGATTCTTTGATGAAATCACTTACACTGTCTGTCAAAATAGACTTTTCAGCAAACCATAACTATAATCAGCTAATAAATTCAAATTTGTCTTTATTCTTCTAGTTTTCCTATTTTTAAAGGACCAAATGGCCAGGTGAAAAGTATTTCTGCAAATGTATTCCTGCTTATGTACAAAATGGAAGACAGTGTCCTTAAAAGGACTATTGCTGTATTATATATATTTAGAAACACACACATATATTACATTTTATATATAGCATGTAGTGTATTCATGCACACATGTATAGAAATCTCTATCGTCTCTATCTACATAATTATTTTCTGCTTAACTGGCAAAGTTCTTCTTTGATGCCAAAAGGTTGCTCCTCTTTTAAAACATGTCCCAATTGCATTTTTTTCTCATATATCTTTTTATCTTCCCCGTGATCGTTTTATCCATGTGTTAATTACTCTCTTGGTTCTTCAGGGCTCTCTGACCTATCTAAATGGAAGAAAGGATTGTGCTCAAAATGGAGATAATTACAATGGCTCATGCAGAGATTGCTGGACTGGATAATCTCTACACCCTCACTCCCAGTCTTCCATCATTCTTCCTTCTTACCTTCCTTCTTTCCTTCCTTCCTTCCTTCCTTCCTTCCTTCCTTCCTTCCTTCCTTCCTTCCTTCCTTCCTTCCTTCCTTCCATCTTTCTTCCTCCTTTCCTCTTTCCTTCCTTCCTTCCTTCTTTTCTTCCTTCTTTCCTTCCTTCCTATGTTATTCTTTTTATTCTAAAAAACATATTTTGTATTGATTCCCCATATTTTATGGTATTTTAAGCAGTTTTGGTGTAAACATGACCTGTTTCTAGTAAAGGCCAATAGAGAGTAAGGGTAGTTAAAAATCCAAGCTAATGGAAAGCAGGATCTATTGTGTAGTGGGTTATACCCTGGAATTGGAGTCAGGAAGAACTTGGTTTGAATTCTGCTTTGGCTTTGTGACCCAGGGAAATCAATTTCTTCACTCCTCAATGAGGGATTTAGACTGGACAATATCTAGGGTTTCCTTATAAATATAAAACTATGATCCAATGGTACATTTTAGCCAACAGCTTCAAAGTCCACTCAGCACATTTGTCAGAGCTGATTAGATGACAGTATTAACCAATGAACATCACTACTATTTCCTCTAGCTTAGACCTTTGGAAGAGCCAACATGAAGGTAGAATAACTTTGACTTTGCTCCTGGGCACCAAAATTCAGAGAAACTCACATACCTCAGCTGCATAGCAGCAGTTGAGCTTGATGACCCAGCTGAGTAGTAGTATGCCAGGTGAGCCCCTCCTATGCCTGGCCTTACCCACCCCACTCCCCAAGCTCTTCTAGGGTCTTCCATTGAAGCCTCATGTTGTTTGACTTACTAGGCAGGAGGTCTGGAGTACAAGTCCCTTCCTTCACCAGGCTTTGTATCCTGATTTCTCTCTCTCAACATACCAACAACTGAATTTGTCTCAAGTTGTTTTAACAGTGGGTTTCCTGATGCTTCTCCTGAAGCTTGTCCTAAGTGGTGCCCCCTGGTGGAAGGGCTAAAAATTCTAGAGTGGGTGAATGCCTGTAATAGGGTTAGGCCATCTGCACACAGATTAATCAGTCTATGAATATATATACAATTGTCTTCATTTCTTCAAGCTTTTGTAGTTACTTTTTTTTATTGGTGCTTCCAAAATGAGTACAGCATGTGTTATCCTTTATGTTCTTATTCTGGAAATGAGTAGATGTCCTCTTTCCTATTTCTCCCATTTCTTCATTATTTCATAGGAGTTTAGATTTACATGAGCAACCATGGTATAATTTCTTGTTCTTTCTTCCATTTTTGTTTCTAGCTTATTTGTAAGGACTTCATATGTTCCTGCTACATTTAATACTTTTTATACAATGTAATGTAGGTTTATTTCAAGAACTTTTCCATAAAACAAGGCTTTTTTTAAGATTAAGAAAACAAGTTTTCCTGAGTGTGGGTATAACTATGATTGTACTGAGTCTGTATGCCAGCATAGAAAAGTAGAGGGTAAATCAGACTGATTGGAAGAACAATAGTTTGTAAATCTCTGACTTCTCAGATTCTCTGGGTACAATAAACATACATCAAATAACAGTGGAGAATCTTTGAACAGAACAGGCAAGAGCTGTGTTTGTATAGAAGCAGGCAGAGTGGATGCAGAAATTGGAACTGCTCTGGAAGTTGGGTTTTTAAAGGCTCAGCCACAAGGAATAGCATCCCCTGTATCTTCCATTCTCCTCTAGGTTGCAACTGGAATGTTATGGGGAGTCCTCTTGTTGGATAGATGATGTGAGTTACACCAGAATTGACATATCTGATTTCTTCTAGGCGACATATATGAACAGAGTAAGCTAAAGACTCATCTACCAGAACAGCTAAGAAATAAAACACAGGGCTCTAAAATGAATGAGACTGAAATGCTCTGAAGAAGCAGCATCAATCGCCCTGTTGTTTCCTGACAGATGCCGAGTGTCCTGAAGCAGATAATTAAAAGATCATTTGAGTTGTTCAGTTCAATTTATTTTTCATAGACTTTCTTTTCATATGATAAAATTTGGGAGTAAAATAAAAACCCCACACAGCCAAAACAAACTTGTGGTAGAAATTGCCCTCCTTCCAGTCTCCACTTTTCATCACTATTCACTTTCACATCTTATTTACACATCCTTATCTGATGCTGGGTACAATAATTGCTAAATAATTATGCTATAATCTGTTATGCTTTATACTATTACTCTGTGCCTCACCATAGCATGTTTAGGTAGCATTATTATATTCTCAGATTTTTTAAAATGTCTACTTCATTAATGATAGGAGTCTCTAAAAAGCAACTTGGGGACAGACTGGTTTTTTTGTGCCTTACATGTAATTTCCTGCCCTTCAGATCATAGTGAAGGGGGCATTTGTTTTTGATAGTCACCTAATCCTTTCTGAGTTCAGGGATTCCTATGCCAATAATGTCAGGTATTACATAGGAGAGAAGAAATGTGTTCCATCGTGGTCACCCCGTTTTTGTTTATGTTGTGTACAAGCTTATGTTTCTTTAGAGTTTTTAAAGGAATTAACAAAAAATGGTTTTCCTTAAAAGTCACAGTCATACCTCATAAAATGGAGCTGTATTTACATGGATTATACTCTTTAGTCAATGTCATTATACAATAAGGTTTTATTCCATATTAATAGCCAACTATCAAATAAAAATTTAGGATTACTTTATATATTAAATACAGATATATGTGTGTATATATATGTGTGTGTGAACATACATATGTGTGTGTGTATACACACACACACACATATATATGTATATTCCTTCCATACTGTGTTGTCCTTTGTCTCCCAGAAATAATATGTAGATTTGAGTTTCTAAACCCTAAAGTCTATGAACTAGCTTATTTTTTAAATGTGTTGATAACTCTTTCCATATAATTGTTTTCCTTTTAATCCTGTGTATTTTAAGCATTTACTACATTATGAGGAGAAAGGGTACAATTGGCTTTTCCAGCATAGCAGAGGGGTCCAAGACCCCCAAAAGGTTAAGAACACTTGATCTAGAAGTTGTTTTTACTGATTCTGAATTCGTTAACATCAGCCAATACTAATGCCATTTAAATTGAACATCTTCCTCTCACAATGCTGAATTACCTTACATTGTATTTAAAAGCAGTGATTTAGTTAGTGTTTTAGTTAGAATTAGGGTGAAAGGTATAACTTAATTTCTTCTCCCCTCATCTGCTTTCATCAGGTGCTGGGATACCTGTCCCAACCTTCTGCCTTCTCCATCTCTTTTTCTTTCTCCTTCCCTGGAAGTCTAAAGTGGGTAGGGTTTGGTGGTGGTGAAGCCATCTCTGTTCTTTCTCCTCTGCATGTGATATTCTGATCAGATGTGGTTTCTGTTCTTTGAGCCCCAGTGGATCCTTTGAAATTTTTGACTCTTCTTTATCAGTCTGAAATTCTGTTCTAAATTATAATCATTTTTCATCCCAATGTGCTTTTATCACTAACACACATCAATCACAGTTTCTTCAAGTGCTCTTATCAAGCTCCCCCTGCTCCTCCTGGAAGCTGCACCTTTTCCAAATTCCTTTAACTCATTAAGAACACTTGGGCACAGACTTGTATACTGAAACAAGTCTCGACTGAATCTATGCCTGCTGGTAGCTATTAAAAATCAGCTCTTGGGGAAGTAGTCTTTGGCTGCCTTGTCTCTTTTCCCCAAAGTCTCATTCTAGAGGATACAATGGAGGTGAGCCTTTGAAAAGGAAATACATACTAAAAAAAAAAAAAGAAGGGAAAGGAGACCAAGAGCATATGAGTAAGATCTTATCATGAACTACAAGAGAAAGTCTTTTCACCTTTCCCATAACTTTGTATCAAATGACCCTTAGAAGTGAGGGCTTGACAGGAACTCTATCTATCTTCTGTCTGTCTGTCTATCTGTTCTGTCTATCTATTGATATATCATTAGATTTGACATACATACATACATATATACATATATATGTGTATATATATATATATATATATATATAGTAGTCAAATTTGGCCCATCATGTGACTTTCGTTAGGGCCTATATATTATGGATTTATTCCATATGATGGTGTCCAGATATTCAGACATTTCACAGTTCAGAAGAGTCATTGTTCAGTGGGTAAAAAATATGAATTCTAACCTCAGTTTAGATTTTGGAATTTCCATCCATAAGGATCTCCAACGTTGTGTCCTCCAGCTCCTTTTTCATTTCATAGGTGAGAAAATGAGGCTTAGAGAGCAGAAATGACTTACCCAAGGTCATCTGTGTGGCAAGAAATAGAGGTGGAATTAGAATACAGCTTTTCTGCTCTCCGGTTCATCCAAAGCTTGTTACTCTATAGAAAGAGTTCTTAACACGCGGTTCTCGGAATATGTGTGTGTGTGTGTGTGTGTGTGTGTGTGTGTGTGTGTACACACCTACATGCATACACATATACATAGACACACATATATATTTTGACTATAGAATTATTGGGTCAAAAGGTATGAATTGATGCATAACAGTGAATGTTGCCACATTTCACTTCAAAATGTCTGTACCAGTGGTCAGGTCTACTAACAATGTGTCAGTATCTGTTGTCCCCAGACTAGTTGTTTTTATCTAACTTGATAACTTTGGAAAAAAGAAACTGGGGACTTGAGGGCCTAAAGCTCTGCATTTCATATCATAGATTGGAATATATTGGAGAATTATTTACTTCTTAATTATGATTTGTAAATCAGTACACAAGTATTCAGTAAGGGCTTACCTTGTTCAAGGCTTTATGCTAAGTGCTCTTACCATGTATTATGTTGGGAATATAAATACAAAAAATATAACTAATCCCTGCCATCAAGAACCTTACATTTTAATGGGGGAAGATAGAAAGAGTCAAAGGCAGAGCATGGAAGAAGTACTTTAGGGCATCATGGAAAAATCTGGGAAATCAGAAACAGAGACCAGAGAAGAATGATGATTGGATAGCTGATGTCTTTCCTTAAAATAGAGATCTTGGAGAAATTCACTAATGGTAGGCCTCAGGCTCCAGAGTGAAGTTCCAGGGTGGGAAGGCAAGAGACACATGTTGGTGAACTCCATAGAGTCAGGAGTACAGTTAGGAGAGGAATATAGTAATGGATATTAAAGTTAAATTCATAGGTAAATAATTAATGACAAAATTGAATCACCAGGCATGATACCAGCTATCACAGCAGCAATCAAAATAAGAGTTGGCCAGCTGGAATTCACTGGGGAGTTGTGGAAGAAGACCTGGCCATGGGATTAGATGACCTGGGACTATGGTCTTTGAGTTGATGTTAACTGATTTTGGCTAAATCTCCATTATCTCTTGACTTCAGTCATTTTTTTTTCCCTCCATACAAAGAGGACAATGAGAGTCATGGGGCTGTAAGGAAAGTGCTTGGTAGGATCGTCCATGATTGCACAAGATAATTGAATTGATTAATCAACAAGCATGTATAAAATGCCTAATGTGTTCCAGGAACACATGCTAGAGCTTGTAGAGACAAAGACAAAAGTACAATCATGCCTGCCCTCAGTGAACTTACGTTCTGAAGGGGGAGACTGCGTAGGTATGTAGTTAGATCTAAAATGCAAAAGATATCAAAGGTCAGCTTCTGAAGGAAGACAGCAGAAGCAGGCAGGAGCAAGGAAGCCCTCATATGGAAGGTGTCGTCTTAGAGGACACCAGGGATTCCAAGTGACTGAGGTGAGGAGAGAGTTCATGAAACTTGACCTTAGATGGGAAGGTTCTATGGTATTACAGGGCTTATTATCCTTGGTTTACAAATGAGGGAACTGAGTGAGGCTAAGAGAGGATATGTAATTTTTCCTAGATCATACAGTAAATGTTGAGGGTGGTGGGAGGGGGTGGAATTTCAGCCTAGGGCTCCCTCACTACAAGTGCATTCCTGAGTACTATGTCATTGACTTGTTGAGAGAGAAACACTATATATACATGTGTACATACACACATGTGTGTATGTATATGTCTAAATATGTGTATATGTGTACATATATATGTAGGCATGTGTTTGTGTATATATCTATATATAGTGCTTTATAAAATCAAAAGCATTATAATCCCTCCTCTTCTTTCTCTTCTTCCTGCTCTTCCTTTTATCCTCCTCTTCTTCTTCTTCCTTATCCTCCATCTCTCAAATTCCTCCTCCTCTCCTTCCTCCTCCTTCCCTTCTCCATCTCTTTTCCTCCTCTCCCTCCTCCTCTTCCTTTTCTCCTCTTCCTTCTCATCCCCTTCCTTCTCTTCCATCTCTCTTCTTCCATATCTCTCCTTCCTCTTTTCTCTAATTTCTCTTCTCCTTCCTCCTCCTTCTCTTCTTCTCCATTTCTTTTCCTCCTCTCCCTCCTCCTCATCTTCATTTTCTCCTTTTCTTCCTCTTCCTTTTCCTCTCACTTCTCTTCCATCTCTCCTCCTCCATCTCTCCTACTCCTATCTAATTCCTCCCCGTCCTTTCCTTCTCCATTTCTTTTCCTCTTCCTTCGTCTCTGCATCTTCCTCTTTATCTTCCTCTTCTTCCTTCAGAGCATCTGGAATCAAGAAGATGTGAGTCCAAATCTGACCCAAGAAACTTACTAATTGTGTGCCCTTGGTCAGGTCACTTAACCTCTGTTTGAGTCAGTTTCCCCATTGGTAAAATGGGGATAATAATAGCACCTTCCTTACAGGGCTATTGTGAAGATCAAATGAGATAACTGTAATGCACTTAGCACAGTTCCCAGCACATCGAAAGAAGGGAGGAATGAGAACCACCTTATAATTCATCTCATTCTGTGATGAAACCTATTTAAATTTAAAATTTATTTGCAGTTCACATTATGCATTTAGTCTCAGAAAATGATAATTCAAGGAAATTCAAAGAAGGAAGGTTCCCCCCCCCCCTTTGGCACCCTACAGTTATGTCATGAAGAAAATATTCAGCAACTTAATTTTAAACTCTTCAATGAGGTCCAGAAGGCTTGTCTTGTTTCATCTCAAGGACATTGTCTTAGATTTCAGCTTTATACACATAAAGCCAGAGAGATTGAAAACTGAAAAATTCTGTCAAAAAAAAAAAGAGGGGAGTTAAGGTACAGATATTTTATTTGATCAGCATACAGAACTTTCTGTGGAGCCCCTCCCCCACTCCACCCTTACCTCCAATGAAAATCTAGAACTGGTCTATAATTTAGAGATCTGAGATCCAGAAAGAGATGAAGTTACTTGGGGTCTCACAGTCAGTATGTGTCAGAGACAGAATTTAAAATTTCTTCCACCTTCAAGGCCAACCCTCTACACGCTACATCACCGTGTTTATTAACAAGTAGTTGAATGTTAGGCACTGTGTAGACAAAGGATCCAAATTCCTTTTCTCTCCTTCCCTCTCCCTTCCTCCCTCCCTTCTTTCTATCTTCCTTCCTTCCTTCCTCAAATTGGAACTTTCTGTACAGATGTCTACTATCACTTATACATTAATTTACCAGTTCTTGGAGAGCAAGGACTGTCTTCCCTTTCTTTGTATCCCCAGCACTTAGCACAATGCTTGGCACATAGTAGGCACTTAACAAATGATGATTGATTGATCAGTTGACTTGCAGTCAGGTTCAATCAAAAGTTTAGTCTCTTGAAAATGCTTGAATATGTAGCCTCTGGTTAGGTTCATTTTTATCAGATTAGGTATTTGAACAAAGGCCTTCTAAAAAAGAAATTTCAATTTAAGAACTATTTATGTATTTACTGTAATTCTCTTCATCTGGTATGTATGTAATTATAGCATTAGAGCATTTAATTACATCCAGTGTTGGTGAAGCATGGTAAGTAAGTTAAGTACGCTCTGTAAAAGTCTGCTGCTGAAAATGGCAGACAATGGGAAGAGGGTCATTCTTTCATAGGGCTATTATTTCCAAAAACAGAAAATGGATTTAATCAGCATCAATCTTAAAAGACAAGTTTTGAGAGGATTAGAGGGTGGGGCAGATCAGTCAATGGTCTAGAAACAGAAGAAAGGAGAGACCCTTTCTATTCTCATTCATGCTCTTCATGGCAGTGAGTGATTGGAGCTGCTAGTCTCCAGAGAAAATTGTCTCTCCAAAGTCCTCCTCCCCTTTTTCCCTAGCACTACAACCTATCAATCATTTAACTAACATAAATCTATTCAGCACCCACTATGTGCCTAGGACTGGGATTCCAAAGACCAAAATAAAGCAACCTCTGCCCAGTTTTCTATAAACTGTAAATCTGTAAACTAGGGGAATGTTTACACAATTGATCCTACAGGATTGTTGTGAAGAAAGTTCTTAGTCAAATTTAAAGTTCTATAGATGTCACCTCCCCATCCTGCCCTAATGATGTTTTCTCTGATATTGACATTGTAATTAGGTGGAGCTAAGTGAGGCAAGGGATAGAATATTGGATTTGGAATCAAGGAGACTCATCTTCATGAGTTCAAATCCAGCTTTAGACACTAACTAGCTTCAGGACCCTAGGCAAGTCACTTAAGCCTATTTGTCTCAGATTCCTCACCTATAAAATGAGCTAGAGAAGGAAGGAAATGGCAAACCATTCTAGTATCTTTGCCAAGAAAACCCTAAATGGGGTCATGGATTGGACCTGACTGAAACGACTAAACACCGACAACAATGTTATTATTATTAGTCATATTTTTCGTGGAGTTCATGTTGAAATGGTGCACTGACAAATCACTGGCCTGCCATTGTTTTACTATGTTTAATATTCAGCAAGCTATCTCAGAAATATAATTGAATGAAAATCTTGGGCTGAAATCTTGTTTTTGGTAAGCTCACTGAGAGTATCTCTAGGACAAATGCCAAAACAGACCAGAAGACTTAATCCTGTATGTCTTTTTCTTTGTGGAGGGTGGAAGGCAGGGCAGTTAGGGTTAAGTGACTTGCCCAAGGTCATACAGTTAGTAAGTGTTAAGTACTTGAGGCTCGATTTGAGCTCAGTTCCTCCTGACTCCAGGGTCAGTGCTCTATTCACTGTGCCACCTAGCCACCCCTTTAATCCTGTTTTTAATGTTCCTTGCATATGGCATTCCATCTCTGGCCTCCCTGTCTTTTCACCTGTTGTCACCAATGCCTGGAAGGCTTTCCCTCCTCACCTCTGTTTTCTGGCTTCTCTTACCTCTAAGTTAAATCCCAGCTTCTGCAAGCCTTTCCCCATCCCCCTTCTTTTATCCCTGCCCAAACCTCCTGACACACATTCTTCTGAAATTACTTTGCATCTTCTTTGTGGTATGTGTGTATGTGTGTGTATGTGTGTGTGTGTGTGTGTGCGTGTGCCAGTGTAACATATGTGTATAGTTGTTTTCATGTCATCTCCCCCAATTAGAATGTAAACTTCTTGAGGGCGGGGACTATTTTCCCCTTTCTTTGTATTCCTAATGATTGGCACAGTACCTGGCACATCTGGCACATGAGAGGTTATTATTGAGTGCTTGTTGATAATGGTGATGATCTCGTTCCCATACAGCTTAGTGTGCTTATTCCCACTAGGTCTTTATATTTTAAGAATTCTTCATTCCATATAGATAGGAGATGATGAGTATTCAGGAGAATGACATCTATTAAAATGTTAACTACATGAAGACAGAGCTTTCCCCAGAGAGGAGAGCAGAGGAACAGTGGCAGAATTACCAGAGATGTGTATTCCCTTTGGAGTCTTGTACATATCTGAGCCTCTACAGAATGGTGAAAGGTACCGAGGATGACCTAATGACGGTGGCAATGAGATCACCATAATGAGCAACCTTATACTCCTATAGTCCTCCATGTTCTAGACATTTTTTGACCTACCTCCAACCATTTTGATCCTCACAGGGCCTTGTGAAGTATGTACCAGTACTATCCTGATTTTATAGGGGAGGAAACTGAGGCTCAGAGGCCCTGGGTGCCAGGTTCCCACACCTAGCAAGCTTCTTAGGCAGGATTACTGACTTCAAGTTCATCAGGAAGGAGCTCTAACCCCTATACTGAACCTTCCTTTTCTCTTTCTTGAGTCGCAATGTTACTGTTTTTGCCAACTATCCCAATCACCAGTGTCAATAGTGACTGGAGTAGTTGGTGCATATGTATGTATTATACATACACATTTGTATATATGCATGTATTATGTATACATATACAGACACTTATGTATATGCACATATATATATATTTATGAGATTCATACAAATATATGTATTGTAGGGATAAACAGTATATAACTATGACTATATAGAGAGAAAGAGGCACACACATATGGCGGGGGAGGAGGGAGAGGAAGAGAGACTCACCACCTTTATTCAAATGTAAGCTCACTGAGAGCATTGACTGTGGCTGGTTTGCATTCTCATTCCTAGACCTTAGCACAGTACTGCTGGTCTCATTGGAAGCACTTACTGAAAGCTATTCATTCATTCACTAGTGCCAGCTCCATGACTCTGCTGTGGGTCCCATGTCCTTTAGGGTGACCTTTCTTCCTCATTCTGTCTTCGTGGAGTCATGTAAATTCCTATTATTTATCCTGACAAATCTATAAAAGCTCAAGGGCATAAACATGCGTTTTTACTAATAAATGAAGGTGTATTAGACAAAGTGACAAAATACACAAAAAGACTCTCTGGGAGATGGATGGAGGTATGAATCAGGATTTCAGTCTTTGGGCTAAAATCCAGTGTATGGTGTAGTGTCAAACATTACTGAACACACGTTTCTGTTTTCACCCTGGTGATGAACAAAGTTAGTCCAACTTCTAGCCCCAGGTAGTTCTGGGCTGCTGCCAATTCCAGGTCTGCTGGAACACTAATTGCTTCCAGAACTTGTTTACTATTGTCAGTTCCAGGCATGGGCTCCCAACTGGTCCCTCCAGCTCTGGCCTGTGTTGTGTTTGTGATCTGCAGCCGTACTGCCCTGGGCATTCTTCACTTATCCTAAGATCCTTGCTATAGAGCAAGAAGGCAATTATCTAGCCTTCTAGTTCAACCCCCTCATTTTCTAATTAAGGAGAATGAAACCAAGGAGGTTTAATGACTTGCAGAAAGTTATAGAGGTAGTGTCAGAAATGGCATTTGAACCAAGGATGACTGGCTCCAGGGCCAGTTTTCCTAGTCCCCTCTCTCAGATTGGTGCCTTTCTTTTCATGCCCCAAGATTCTTCATCCAGTTCTTAGGCCATCCTGCCCTGATCTTGGAGTTATCTCAAAAACTTGCCTCTAAAGGTGTCTCTGTGGCTCAAAGCCCCTGCATCTATCCTGTCTATCATCCTGACCTCCTTCTCAGTGTTCTGTTGGCCAAGTCAGGTTCTTTAGCCAGTTAGTGAACAAGTATACATTAATTAAGTACTTACTATATGACAGGCACTATGCTAAGTGCTGGAGATATAAAGAAAGGCAAAAACATGGTCTCCATCTCAAGGAGCCCATATTTTCATGGGGAAAACAATACGTAAACAACTATGTATGTATAAGATATATGCAGTACAAATAGAAGTTATTCAGAGGGGAAAGGCACAAGCAATGGTTAGGGGCAGGGGGAGAAAGCTAGGAAAGGTTTCCTATAGATTAAATATAAATCTTAAAGGAACCCAGATGGGTTAACCCAATCTTAAAGGAATCTAAGACACAATGAAAAGGAGGGAGAGTATGAGAGTCATGGAGGACAGCTGGTAAAAAGGCAAGGAACTGGGAGACGGAGTGTGTTTGTGTTCGAGGAATATCAAGATGGCCATGATTGCTAGATGGTAGATGTGTGAAAAGTAGGAGAATGGAATGGTAGGAAAAGGCCTACTTGTGAAAGGCCTTAAAAGCCTAACAAGAATTTCTATTTGATCCTCAAAGTAATGGGGTACAACTGGAGCTTATTAAGTAGGGGAGACATGGTTAGAATCATGCTTTAGGAAAACCACTTCAGCCGCTGAGTAGATTGAATTGGACTGGGGAGGGAGTTCAGTCAGGGAGACTAAGAGGGAGATTAATGAAATAGTCAAGGGCTGAAAAGATAAAGGCCTACAACAGGGTGGTTGGTTTGTAAGCAGAGGGGGCCTATACCAGGGAAGTCATGAAGACAGAAGCTGCAAGATAGCAACAGATTGGCTACATGAGGGGATTGGATATTTGGACCAGTGATTAAGACTGGTCTGGCAATTGAGGAAATTTTGTCCTTTTCCTTAACTCTGGTCTCTTGTTTTTAATCCCTGGATACCATCCACATTTCTCCCTCAGTGTTCTGTGTTCAATTTATATTTACTAGAAAAAAAATTGTCTACTCCCATTCCAGAAGCCCATCTTTTTCTTTTGTTATAACTTCTCATCTTGGATGTCTCCTTAGTTGTGTGGTGACCTCATGGCATTTACTTGGGTTTTTCAATCTAGCACCTCAGCAGGCACCTCTCTGTTTCAAAACCCATGCTCTTTTGGGTTGTCTTTTAGCTATGTATTTGGTTTTTGTTGGAAGCAAACCCTCAGCTCTGAGATGGCTGATCTGTCTTACATCCCTTTGAGGAGACAGGAGTTGAGATAACCAGTTCCATCTGCAACCTCAGGTGCCCTTCTCTAGACTTTCTTTACTGAGCTGGGGCTTTTCCTATGGTCTTTTAATTTGGGTCCTATATAGTGCTGGAACTATTTCATATAATTAAACAATCTCACCCATGATTCTTAGCAAGGGTCAGAAGTGGGGGCATTCTGTCTGAGGACCTGCTATCTTTGAGGACACAGGCCTCATTCTCTGCCGCCTTCTGTGCACGTACCTTGGCTCTTGTCTAGGATATCTGCCTGTCCATTGCTATGGTATCCTTGCCATTCTAGCCTACTGTTCTTTGAGTGGAGAGACAGGTTGTACATGAATAACCTAAAATTGGACTGCCTAAAGAAAGGAATAAAAACATTAAAATCCTCTGCAATCATAATTGTTGCTACATTTTATTTTTATGTCTCTTCCTCTCAAAAAGCCATGAACTGGTCATTCTAGAAGGGAGAAGGTGCTTAGGTGCCCATGGGTAGCATTGTCAAAATGCTTTTAATGACATTTTAAGCTCTTAACTCTTAAGCTTTAATAATTTAGGTTGGAGTTAGGATAGAAACAACTTAGAAATGGCACATAAAGGTAATACATACATCTCTTACCTTCTCAAAGCTGGTATTTTCCAGCCACAGGGCACAATTTGCCTTCTAATCTAAAGAAGTCCTTTTTTGTGTTTGAAATTTGTTAAGAATATATTGTAGTGATTCAATGATGTCATCCTGGACTTGTAAATGTGTTTTAAAAATTTATCCCTTGTTTCTACCCTACCTGAAGTCTAATTTAATAAAGTTTTACCATTAATCATGTATCTTTCATTTTGATACTACTTTCATTTATGAATATATTTTTCACCTCATTCGCTACCAAATAAGCCATCCCTGTAAGGCAGTAAGCATCCAAACATCCCCAGGGTGGCTGCCAACACAGGTTCTTAGATATGCTTTTCTAAAGGAAAGCAACTCAAAATGGGTCAACAGGCTTACTTTAATCAATCAAACATATATTGTTTTCCTAGTCCAGGGGGAAAAGGTCAGCACCCCGAACTTCAAAGTATACAGATAGAACTTACAAGACAGAGAAACAAACAGATCAAGCAGACAGGCTTCCAAACTGTCCAACAATTACATTCATACCAAATCACAGTTACCAGAGAGGGAAGCACCAACATCTGGGTTTTCAAAGCTGGGGGGCTCTCAATGGCTGCCCAGAGTCTCATCTGGTCAAATCACACAACACTTCTCAAAGTGAGCCCCAAAGCAAAGCCTCACATCAGGGATTATATAGCCTTCTCCTGGGTCAGAAAGTGTAACAACCCTCTTGACCCACTGCCCAATCACACAGCATCAAGGTGTGGGCATTCCTGAAAACCAAGCCTCCTGCCACAGGCTCCATGTGACCACATTCAGCCTGTTAGGGGGCAGAGTATATTTTCAAATCAAGGAAGGTTTTCAAAGTCTCTTAAGCCAATCAAAGGGCCTAGGGGCAGGGAAGATCTTTAAATCTGCATTTCCATTACAATCCCTTATTACAAATAATTTCTTTGAAAAGAGATAAAAAAGAATTTAGTAAAATGAACCAACACATAAAGATGACTTGACAGTATATGTGGTATTACACATCCATATTCCCCCACCTTCATGAGAAAAGAAATTCTTTTTCTCAACTCTTCTGTAGGACCAAGCCTGGCTACTATAACAGCTTTCAATTCCTTCTTTTTGTTGCTGCTGCCACAGTCTCTGTTTGCATTTCTATTGTCACCATGTATATTGTGTTCCTGGTTCTGTTCATTTCTCTCTGTATCAGTTCATAGAACTCTTCCCATCCCCTAAATTCTTTCTATGCAACATTTTTTTATGGTGCAGTCATATCCTCCTACATCCAATTTACTGACATTTGCCCAAATTATGGAACTTTCAGAGTTTAAAATAACTTGATGACAATCTCTAGAAACACACATATTTGTCCTTGGATTTCCCTACTTCAGAATGGATTGCTTCATTCTTTGTAGTTATACCATAGTACCTAGTACATAATAGGTGCTTAAGAAATAACTGTCTGGTTATTCTGAGATTCTCTCCCTCTCTCCCTCTTCCTCTCCTTTTCCCTCTCCATATCCCTTCACTACCCCTCCCCCTTTCCCTCATCTTCCTCTCTCTCCATTAGTACAGATGGACATTTCTGTTGCCTCTGTAAATAGTTGTTGTGCTGAGTGACTGGCCCCCTAACAAGTACAATTTTGTGGCCACACTTCCAGCAACGGATGGCACTTAAATAATTACATGTATGTAATTACATGTATATGTTCAAAGGGTCAATGGAGAATGTATAGATTAAGAGATAATGAGTTTAATTGCTCTCTTTGTGTATGTATTTGTGCATGTATGTGTGCGCTTTTAATCAAATAAGTAAGGAAAGCCCCATTAGTAATGTAAACTAGCATCCATTCTGTAATCTATTATATTCCTGAAGAGTTTTTTAGACTTGTCCAGGGTCACGCAATCTACCTATGTCATATGTGTGTAGAAAGATAGATAGGTTAGACTTTTGATTCCATTGATATAGGGGATACTTGTTACCAAAAGCAGATCAGTGATTATTGTATCACTGATAGTCATAGAGAATTGCTTGGCAATACACAGGGGTTAACCAGCTCCCCCAGGATCACATAGCCTGTCTGTGTAAAAGACCATAGTCAAACCCAGAACTTAATGACTTCTCTAAACATTTCTACCACTCTGACTCCTGGTTTCTGCTAATACTAACATTCTATTATTTTGCATGCACAAGTGTATAGAGAATCGAGGCTTTTAAAAATATAAATGTTTGATTCAAATTTTAAATTAAAATGAGTTTTCAGAAAAAGAGTAATCTGTGAAAATCATGCTTGAGGATATGTATACTTTGGGCTCCTTTAGACTGAGTTCTTATACTTCCATTATTTAGCAGGAGAATCTCAGTGCTGGAGGATAACTTAGGGATCATCTACTCTAAAATTCTTTTGATTCTTCTTTTAGTATCTAAGGAAACTGAGGTTTAGAACTATGAAGTGACAAAGCCAAATAGTCCTGGGTTGCACTCCAGTCTAAATCTTCACCTTTTATCAGTGGCTAGAAAGAGTGGCCAGAGGCACCAACTATCCAGAGATCAGGTTGTACAACCAGCTCTGCTTCTCAATAGCTGCTGTGAGGCCCAAGGCAAGGCATTCAAATTCTTTTCACATCAAGTTATTCATCTTGAAAGTAAAGTGACCTTCGTATCCACTCCATCAACAAATATTTATTAAGTGCCTACTATGTGCCAGGTACTGTGCTCAGCCCCAGAGATACAAAAAGAGGTAGAAGACAGTCTTGGCTCTTAAAAAGCTTAGGATAGAGTGGGGGAGAGAACATCCACACAAATACATACAAAGCAGGCTATATACAGGATAAATAGGAAATAATTAAGCACCAGAAAGGATTAAAAGGGGGTGAAAGGTTTCCAGTGGAAGATGGCATTTTAGTTGGGATTTAAAGGTAGCCAGAAAAGCTAGAAGGTAGGGACAAAGATGGAGAGCATTCCAGGCATAGGGAACAGCCAGAGAAAATGTCTCGGGTTGAGCAATATAATGTCTTACTTGGGCAGCTAGGTGGGGCAGTGGATAGAGTGCTGTGCCTGGAGTCAGGAAGGCTCATTTTCCTAAGTTCAATTCCAGCCTCAGATACTTAATAGTTGTATGATTCTGGGCAAGTCACTTAACCCTGTTTTCCTCCATTTCCTCATCTGTAAAGTGAACGGGAGAAGGAAATGGCAAATCACTCCAGGATTTTTGCCAAGAAAACCACAAATGGGATCACAGAGCCAGACATGACTGAAAAACAAAAACAAACAAAACAAACAAACCAACAACAACAACAAAAAAAAAACTGAACCACAAAAAGGCCGATTGAGAGTATGTGGCATGGAGTAAGATGTAAGAAACCTGGAAAGGGAGGAGGGGGTAGGTTATGAAGGGCTTTGTATGCCAGGAAATGTATTTTGTATTTGACCCTGAAGATGATATGGAGCCACTGGAGTATATAAGAAAGAGCGACATGGTTAGATTTGTGATTTAGGAAAATCATTTCAGTGAATGAATGGACAGTAGTTTGGAGTGGGGAAAGACTTGAAGCAGGCAGACCTCCCAGCAAGCTGATGAGGTGACAGTCTATACCCGCCAACTTTCACGTTCTTAAGGGATTGTGTTGACCATAGAAAGGCCTTGTCTATCAACATAGGTCTTACTCAGGTGAAGATGTAGTGGTTAGCGTGCTGGCCTTACAGCCTCCAGGCCTACTTATGATACAACCTGGCTGTGTGAACCTGGGCATGTCACTTGACTTCTTAATCTTTTAGACAGCCCTCAAGTTGCAGAATCTAGACAACAAGCCTTTATGAAGCACTTACCATGTTCCAAGCACTGTGCTAAATGCCAGGGATACAAAGAAAGGCAAACAGTCACTACCTTCAGGGAGCTCACAGTCTGCTGGGGAAGGTAGTGGGCAGATGATTACTGTGGTCTGTGGCTCAGAGGGAGGAGACAGAGCCCTAGACATGAAGTCAGAAAGCTAGGGTTTGAGTTTGAATTGTGTCCCTTCCTAGCTCTAAGATCTTGGTCAAGGTGTTTAGTTTTCTGTGTGCTAGTTTTCCCGTCTCTGAAATGGAATGAATCATGCTTCTGTCATCTTCTTCATAGGTCATTGTGAGGACCAACGTGAGAAAATATATGGAAAATGCTTTGTGGCCCTAATGCACTCTGTGACTAGTGGGGACCGTTTAACTGTACAAAGCCTTCTAACCTAGCCGAGGACATTCTTAGGAGGAAACTCAATGGTGCGGTTATTGGCATCATTGATTTAGTTTTGAAAGGGACATCAGAGGCCATAAAGCCCAGCCCCCTAATTTTACAGAATAGGAAACTGAGTCCCATGATGATTACAAATTGCCGAAAACCACAAGGGTAATGAAGAGCAGAGATGAGATTTGAAGCCATAAACTCTTGCTCTAAATTCAGTGCCCTTTCCTATTTACCTTATCAGCTGACTATTGTGACCTGCTTTAATATATTTATTGACTCCTGGGAGTGGATTTATGATCTCACTGGTGTGGGCTGTTTTAACACATATGCCCCCACACAGTCGAACGGATCCATTCACATTGGGTAATTCATATCCAAATCTTTCCATAAGACCATCAAAGGGTCCATCCCACACCCTTGGGGCTTCCTTCTTTTCATATTTAATAGGTACATGTTTTGTTTATGTAATGTCAAAAATATTTGGTGACTTAAAAATAAATGGCAGACAAAATTGACTCGAGTTTTTGGCATTCAATAGACAGTCTTCCATCTGAGTTGTAGTTCCATTCCATTCAGGGAGGCAGTTTAGGATAGTTCCTTGGAGAGAAAGTTGGGACAATGTTGGTTTGAAACCTATATTCCGTATGTGGTCATAGGCAGGTGCCTTAAACCTCAGTTTTCTATCTGTAAAATGGCCTGTATCACCTACTTCTCAGGGTCATTGTGAGGCTCAGAAAAAAAGCTAATGCATGCTTGTATGTATGTGAGCATGTATGTGTGTATTTACATATTTCAAACATTTTGTAAATCACAGCTTACATTCATTTGAATATTTTGTGATTTCATTTAGTGTGCAGAGCACTGTTATACCCTATAAGGTTAAAAAAATGTACAAAGACATAGACCCTGCCCTCAGAGAGTTCATGTTCTAATATTCTGCCCAAATAACAACATTTTTCTTAAATTATAAGAAGGAATCTTTCTGTTGGGGACCATGTAGATGTTTCAAGGTGACTATCAAATCAATTCATATGAAAAGCACAAACTGAATTAATGAGAGGATGTTTGGGGGAAATGTAAATGAAGACAATGTTTGGTACTGCTTTTCATTTAACAAAGCACTTTAACCAGTCCTGAAATGCTCATGAAATATGTCTTGTCCACGATGGAATAAAGCATTCCAGGAGTGAGCACAATATACGTGTAAGCTGGGTGGCTGCAGCCCCCTGCTGCTCTCCACCATCTAGCTCCATGGCCTGTCTGCCCTTTTGCATTGGGACCCCAGTCTCATGCCTGATGATTGTTCTCCATATCTTGTCTAGACCCAGACCCAACATGATCCTTTTGCCAACTTTCTTGGAAACTGCTGCTTCTCTACCTTTCCTGGCATCTCTTCTCACCTCCCTCCCCATTTTGACTTCTAACTTTTGGGATAATAATCAAATTCAATGCAATCTTTTCCTGGGAAAGATGAGTCAACAAACTGTACCATTTCTTGTCGTAGCTTCCCAGACTGAAAAATCTTTCCTTCATTCCCATTCTTCTATATGCATTATCTTCCCTTATTATAATATGATTTCCTTGAAGATAGGAAATGTTTTGTTTTCTGTAGTTGCACTCTTATTACTTAGTGCCTGGTACACAGTAAGGAATTAATTAATATTTTCATCCATTTATTCATCCATTCATCCATTCATTCATTTCTTTTGCTGTGCTATGAAGAAATGGATTGAGGATTTACATCTGTCTATTGTCAAAATACTTCATAGGAGACCCTTCAAGGCCAATAAATGTATTGAATGCAGCCTTAATCCACTCTACTCTACATTTGCCATATTCCTGAATTCTAGATTGTTTAGATCCACTATTAATTTCAATGGTTTTATTATAAACCTAAGTAGCTATTGTTCTGAACCATCACAGTTCCAGAGACAAACAGATTGTCTCCCTATTCTGTGCACCAACTTCTAAAAGAAACAAGATGCAAACTGCAATTAGAATATAGCCAGGCACATTGGAATAACAGTGTTAAGCACCTGACAGAGGATCCCTGCTCTCTGGAGCTAAGCAAAGTCTTTGGAACTCAAATATCAAAAATATGCTAATGGACTGGGGATCTCATTGATATGGGTACTTCTTCCACTGATAGTCCACCCATGGTTTCCTATCATGTAACACTTTTATGCACATGTGCCCAAAGATTTACCTCCAATGGGCCGAGAGCCTACTTTGCTTTCTCTTGATACCACAAAGACACCAATGTAACAGTCAGGGCTACTGCATGCTATGATTTGATTTTGCTATACCAGCAGGCCTTTGTCGTTTTTAACATATGAACTTCATGTATAGCATCTTCTATGTTGTTTTTCTTTTTCAAGTGTGTGTGTGTGTGTGTGTGTGTGTGTGTGTGTGTGTTTACACACTGCAACCTGCTTACAACCCTCTTTTTTGCCTTTTGCTGAATCCAATTTCAATTCTTTGAAATGGATCAATGAATGAAAAAAAATTACTTAGCACTGACCAGGTGCCAAGCACTATAAAGACAGTTATGCACCACCACTTGTGGTCATTCAATATTACCAGAAAAATACTGGTATTAAAAATCTTTTAAACTTTTGTTTTAAGGAGAAATTTGTAGTTACCAAAGGACAGTTTTTTATTTTTACATTTTCCAAAAACTATCTGCTTTTCTATCCTCTTTAACTTTGGGTCTGACTCATTGGTCATTTGCGTTATGTAATCATCGTTATCTGTCTGTCTCTCTATCTGTCTATTATCTTTGTAGCTATATTTCTGTCAAACACATGTCACCCATTTAGATATATATATATATATATTTTTTTTCAATCTAGATATATCTGCATTGCCTTCTCTTCCAGCTATATAGATACATTTCTCTCTAGCTATTATCTATCTAGATCTACCTATGTCTTCTCTCCATCTACTCATATCAGCTATCTTGACACATCTTTGTCTATCTTCTATCTAGCTATATTTCTCTCCACTCATCATCTATCTATATAAACCTCTATCAAGATATATCTTTATTCACCATATTTCTCAATATTCTTCTATCAGCACATCATCTGTATAGACAACATGATATAATGCAGAGGTGTCAAACTTTTCTGGAGTATAAAACTCTGAAGTGTGACTACAACCAGATTAAATATGATTGGGAAATGTTTAATAAAATAAATAAAAATACAATGCAACATAGGTAATGTTGATTTGTAGTTTTCTAGGTCAATGTGCTGAAACAGGGATCTATTTGGGTTTGATTCCTCTGTTATAGTATATAAAGAGCTGGCCTCACATGTGCGAAGACCTGATTTCTAGTCCTGCCTCAGACACATAGTGTTCTTGTGACCCTGGGAAAGTCACTTATACTCTAAGTGCTCTAGCCCACTGTCTAAAACTCAGAGTCACAGAGAAGAAGCCAACTGTCATTGAAAGAGGGCCTTCCCTCTCTTCAAAGTTCCCCAAACCAATGATATCATATGTCTAGTCTCTATCCTTAGTTATCATCTATATAAATATATATGTGCATATAAAACTACATATATAGTATGTATCTATGTATACCTCCCAACTCCACATGTTGTCCATCCCCATGCACAGCAATAGCTCTGGGTTTAACCACCAAAGTCACAGATGACCCAACATTAATATAATGACCAAACATCCAATATATTGGTGCTTCATTCACTCACCATTCTCCAGGAATTAGCCCTTCCATGTAAGGAGAACTTGCAGATAACTAAAAATATAATTTTATGTGCCAAAACATTTTTAAAATTTTAATTATTTTGGATGATTTTTCTTCTCAAGAATATTGCACACATCCCTGCCTGAGAGGAGTTATGGAGCATTATTTTTTTACATAACAAAAAACAGATGCAATGTGGTGAAGAGAGGCCCCTTTCACACCTACATTTGAATGCTGCTGCTAACTGAACCTCGCAGGCAATGGAAATGAGAGCACATTTTGGTCCTCTGTGCTAAGCTGTCACTACCTTTTTATGGCACACTGCCCCTGAAAGTGAAGACAATTTGAAAGCCAACATCAGAGCCCTTAACTAAGAAGTAAGAGTGCTGAGTCTCTGACAGATAGAACCTGGACTGTGTTGCTGGGGCCCTCTGGACTGTGCGCCTGCCAACAGCCCCAACTCTTGGCCACAAGCCTAGGCTAGTTGCTGCCAGCCTTATCACTTCTCCATGGACTTTATATTTTAATAAAAACAACACCAAAATGCATTGATATAGTCAGAATAGGGCATTAGACTCCCTGGTTCTGGTGAAGAAACTTTAATCAGTCATTTACATTTTAAAGGTCCTCTACTTCTTCCCTAATGTTTCTCTAGAGCTGCTTGCTCCTTCTCTGTATTCCTTATATTTGGTGGGTTGGGAGTGGGGGTAGGACCTTCTCAAACTGTTGTTAAAATAGTCCAGTTGGCTACAGTGATCTATAGGTAACATCATGTGAGTGGGATTTTGTCCCATGGTGACCATGCATGTAGGGGGCATACTCTCTCCCTACATGTCACAAATCAGAATGATGCTGTGACAGTGGGTCCCCTCTCTTAGGTTGCTTTCTCTTCCAGCCTCAACCAAAAAGCAAGACCTAAAACATTATAGGAAACCCACTACCCCTCCTGTCACAAATGTCCTTGTGGTAGAACCATTATTTGTGCCACCAGGTCTCTCTCAGTTTCCTTCCTTCCCTCTGTTTCTTGCACTTGGATTTTTCTTTGGGATGTTTCTACTCATACATGCACCACACCATACCACACCACGTAATATCACACCCAGCCCTCAATTTGCCCTAGATGTAGTTTTGCTTGTTTGTGTCCAATTAGAGCTTTGAATCTTTTTATTTTTTTATCTTTTTTTAAATTTTATTTATTTTTTTATTTTATTTTATTTATTTATTTATTTATTTATTTATTTATTTATTTTATTTATTTTTTATCTTTTTATTTTTATTTTTTTGCTTTTTGGAGGGCAATTGGGGTTAAGTGACTTGCCCAAGGTCGCATGGCTTAAGTTAAGTGTCTGAGGCCAGATTTGAATTTAGGTCCTCCTGGCTACAGGGCCTATGCTCTATTCACTGTAATACCTAGCTGTTCCAGGGCTTTGAATCTTCATGGATGGTTTCCTTAGGTCTTCCACATTGGCTTATTTCATTCCTACTCTGGTTTAGACAAAATAGATCTCAGAAAAATCCACCATTACAGACTATATGAACATAAGATCAAAAGCTAAAAGTGACCTTTGAGGTTTAGTCCAGTGATATCAAATTCCAACACAAATTGATCCCGGCAGGAGCGTATTGACTAAGAAAACCATAAATTGTTGTTTTTATTTATGTTGTCAGTGTTTCCCAATGACATTTTAATCTAGTTGCAGCTAATCAGGAGGGGCTTTGAGTTTGACGTTGCTGATCTAGACCAATCCCTTCATTTTAGAGATGAACATTCTGAGGTCTGGAGGTTAAGTGATATCTCTGAGGTCACAAGATCCAATAATTAAACTCAAGGCCTCTCCATTCCTATCACCTAAACTGTGACCTGAAAATGCATGTCACAGGGCATCTGGATGGTACAGTGAATAGAAAGCACTGGTCCTGAAGTCATGAGGACCTGAGATCAAATCTGGTTTCAGATACTTACTAGCTCTGTGACCCTAAAATCTGAATATCACTTGAGCATCTAGAAATCACTTAACTTCAATTGCTTCCCTCCCCAGAAAAAAAAATGCATATGTCACCTGGGAGGGCCCTTTATTTTTGTCCCTTTCCATGAGCTTGACTAGCACCTACTGTCTGTAGTGGGACAAGAAGGAGGATGAGACTCAGGGAGGACATATTTTAAGGGGGGGGTGAGGGTAAGGCAGCTCCTAACCCTGAGTGATGATGGTAGGGGTGTAGTTTAGGACACTGACAATCCAGAGCTGGTAGATTGCCACAGTAATTGCCACAGTGCTCATTCACCTGCATGGGTCTATTTTTCTACTCTTGGCTGCTAGTTGGAAAGCACTGGAAAACTGGCAAGAGAAAACAATGTTCTGTGGAGACAGGCGAGTTGTATTCAAACTGGCATCTAAAAAGCTTGGGACTTCAGAGTTTTGACTCTTTCTCTCCTTCCTTTCATTCCTAAGTGGTACACTAGAAAGAAGTGTGCCATCAACCTGTGTGCCTTTATGTCTGTCACATAGACATAAAAATGATTTTCTGTTCCTTTGTCCCGACTATATTGCAGTCCCATTCTGATATCGTCCTTCTAGCTTCTCTACAGCTTAGGGAAAGGGGGATGGAGAAGGGACTTAGAGAAAGAGTGAAAATATGGTAGTGAATAGGGGGAAGAATGAAAAAGACAAAAGAATTGGTGTAGCCAAGAAGGAGAGAAAGAATAAGCATCAGGAGTATTGAGTTACAACTCTCTTAGTACATTGGGAAAATCATGATGTCATAAGATCATGACTCCAGAGTAGTAAGTGAGAGATTCCTGGACTTGGGTTCAGGAAGACAAAATCTGAATTGCACCACAGAAACTTACTAGCTTCAAGGGTCTGGTCAGGTAATTTAAGCTATCAGAGGAAAGTTATGATGGGGCCAGATATGAGAATCTTTAAATGTCAAAAATAAACAGTTTATGTTTGAGCCTAGAAATAATGAGAAACACCTATTGTATTCTGAGTACTTGGTTAGGCATTAGGTATAAAAAGATGAAGATGAATAATAGCTTTTGCCCTCAATGTCCAATTAACAGAAAACAATCTATATATTGATAAAATAAATTCAATGTAATGGGAAGGGTGGGGGGGAATAGTCAAAACCTAAGGGTATAAGAAAATGACTCTTTTAGTAGGTGTCATTTGAACTGATATTTGAAGAATGCCAGAGATTTAAAAATGTTGAAAATAAAACATAAGTAAAGCTTTTTTAATTTTAAGCCAAGTTGGCTCTTAAAATTGAGTTGAGGCACTAGGGATAGTGCGAAGGCAGAGTGGAAGAGGACTTGAGCAAGGGTTTGAAATAGGGGTCAAGGAGGGAAGAATAAGAGGCATCAAAGACCAACTTTGCTTCCTTCTCCATTTTCCTAATGACCTCTCTTTGTCAAGGACATTTTTGGAGAGATTGAGAAAAAAAGAAATATTTTACAGGAAATAGGGAGATGGCAATTGTCAAGGTAGTAAAAATATTCCACTAAAGCAAAAGGCTTTAAAAATAGTTTGCTAGACATTGCAGGCACAGAGATGAAAACAGAGCAGACCCTGCCCTCAAGGAATTGGCATCCTACAGTCTTGAAGATGATTCTGCAGAACACTTAGAAGAGTAGCACATAATTCTAGGAGTTAATCACTGGTATTTTTTATCTGTTCCCTCTAGATAACAAGTCTTTGGACAACCAGTAGTTTGGTACCGTTTCTAAATCTACTCTTATAATATACCATGTGGGCAGATTAGTTTCCTCCCCTGGTCAGAAATATGGAATGAGAGAGGAAAAAAGTAATCATACAGCATAAATATAGAACTGGAAATAGTCCAGTCTTAGAGGTCATACAGTCTAAGTCCCTTTTATTTTCAGATAAAGAATCTGAGGCTCACAAATGGGCAATGATTTGCCCAAAGTTACAGAGATAGCAAATTAAAAAGCTAATATTGGAGCTCATGTCCTTTGACTCCAAATCCATCACTGTAATGCAAGTAAGATATTTGTATCATCCATCAGCCCTACAGTAAAGAGTTTGAATCCAAAGACTTTGGGTCAAATATTGTCTGTGTGATGGTAGAAAGGTCACAGAGTCTGAGAAATGACTCTCTGAACCTCCATTTCTTCATCTATAAATGAGAGGGGAAGTCTAGATTATCGCTAATGTCCATCTCTTCCAGCCTTAAATTTATAATCTGCAGTGATTTTTTTCTCAGATTGTATCCATTATATAGTTGTCATAATATGATCCCACCATTTTATTATGAAATTGACAATAAAAACCAAGCCCTGAGAAGACTTGAAGAGCACAGATACTAGCCATCTTCAAATATTTGGTGATGCTCTTGTGGAAGACGAGTAGAATTTTCCTTCTTAGATTGAAAGGATAGAGCTAGATAGAGGATAGGTAGATGGAAGAAAATAGTTTTGGCTTCATTTTAGGAAAACCTTCTTAGCAAGTAGAGCAATCCAAAATGGGGATGGATTGACCAGGCAATAGTTAGTTTCCTTTTTCTGGGGGTTTTCAAATAGAATTTGGATGCTTACTTGTTGGATATTTTATATGACTGAGGTACCTTGTAAGCCTAAAATTCTATGATTATGACTACTAAGATTTCTTCCAGCTCTTTCTATGAAATTTTATCTTTCCATTTTTCCTCATAGTATCTTACATTTGGAGGTAGAAGGGATCTTAGAAGTGATTGAGTCCAACTCACCCATTTTATAACTAAGCAAACCCAATGCCAGAGATTTTTCAGGGTCCCACAGTCAGTAAGAAGACGAGGTCTTCCTGACTCCAAGCCCAGTGCTCTCTCTATAATGCCATGCTCTCTCTTGGTAAACTCACCATAGCTCCAGCCCAACTAAACTGTTTGCTCTTCCTCAACCATGCCTGGCACTTTCCTTTCTCTGTGTTCTTGTATGTACTGTACAGATCCAAGTTCTATCCATTCTTCAAGGTTCTGCTCAGATCTGGATCTTCTAGCTGAAACTTAATTTTGGACAACTCAGTCTCAAGTGATCTTATTCTCAAAATTGTTATTGCATTTTCTACTCTATCAAGCTTTGTATCAGAGCTACATTTATATGTTCTATAAGACTATCAACTCCTCAAGGTCAGGTACCATAATTTATTGTTCTTATCCAGCAAAGGGACCACCCATATCCCTCATCTCACCTCTGCCATTCTTGGCCTAACATGATACTGTACATCTTCTAGACACTCAGTCAATGTTTGTAGAATGAATAAATGAATCCCCAAATTTTACTTGATTTGTAGTCAAATGGGTTCAAAACCCATCAATGTCATATTAACTTTTTAGACTTAGACAAATCACCTCACCTCTACGGGTCTCAAATTCCTTATCTGTAAAATAAAGGTGTTGTATTATATCAGGGTTTCTTAACTTTGTGTCAAGGATCCCTTTGGCAGTGTGGCACAAAGCCTATGAAGCCTCTGTCATGAAATATAGAGGATAACAAGGGGAATCAATTATATTGAAATAGTTACCAAATTTTTCTTTAATTCTAGAGCCCCAAGTTAAGAACCCTTGAAGATTATTTCTAAGGACCATCTAAGTTCTAAATTTATCATTTTATGGCCTTCAAGAACTCCTTTCTGTCTCTAAATGTATGATCCTAAGCAGTGAGAAAAATCCTACAATCTTAAAAATACATACATGCATACATACATACAAAAGAAGGCTGTCTGTGCATCTTTTCCATGGAAAGCTCTGGTTTTCCAAGGACAAAATGAAAAAAAGTAGATAATACCTTTCTCATTAAAAAAGGGCCACCCACTGCCATAGTCTGGATGAGCATAATTCCCATTGACAACCAGAGATTGAGGGATGTGTACAAGGCCAATTGCTCATACTTGGCCTGTTTTTTTTTTTTCCCCATCTATTTCTGCACATTTAGAGCTATGTTTATTTGCATGAGACTGGAGTGGGCCAGAGCTGATTTAAAGTGGTCAAAACAAGCATCTGACTAAGGAGTGCAGATGGGATTTTGGAGACCAGTCTAAGACTCTTAGTTGGAGAATATTAGACATACCAAAGCCTCAGAGGGATGTAGAGAATACAGAACATGGAAACGGAAATTGGAAAGTACCCAAGGAACTTCTGTCAAGAGTAGTTGATGTTGGGATGCTCAAATGGGCCTTTTGGTCCAGACCAAATTTCTCTCATAGAAAGAAAGAAAATCAAACCCACAGGAGTGTGGCATATTAGCTTTGGATTTGGAATTAGAAACCTGATACATCCTGTGCGACCTTGGTCAAGTCACATAACCAATAAGCATATTAAATGCCAAGTTCAGTCCTACTCTCTAGAGTTACAAATACAAAAAATGAAACATTCCCTGACCTCAAGGAACTTGCCTTCTAATAGTTTTATTGGAATTTTTAATCCTCTTTAGTGTCAAGGATCCCTTTGGCAAACTGGTGAAGACTATGGTCCCCTTTTCGGAGTGTTATTTATAAATAGATGAAAGAAAATTCTTAGGATTTCAGAGGAAACGAGTTATATTTCTATAGAGTGTGGCTGTATAGAAAATACTTTCTTTATAAGCCTGAAATGGAGATGATATAGGAGTTGTTGCTGTTATTGTACAAATGCCTATATTCATTCCAGCATTTCCTTAAAATAAAACAATTATACAATTGCTAAGTAAGCCTCAGCACAGAGAAGACTAAAGTGAATAATCCCAGGTCTCTTGCCAAATTACAGACTATTTTGGAAAGCAAAATTTATCCTTTGGGCTATGCAACTCAGGACTCCTTTAGGGCACTAAATGTTCTGAAAGAACATAACTTCTAGATATACCAAAGCCCCAAGAGAGTAGCTGTCTAACCAGAAGAATCTGCTTCATAAAGTTACTGGTTTATGACCACTGTGAAACAAAGAATACCTTGATCCTGCCAAATTCTATTCTTTAGTAAGGTCAATCAGATAGAAATGTACCTAGGGCTGGCTGCACAATCAGAACTTTGTTCCAGAGTGCTGAAATTTATAAGACATTGGAAATGGTCCTTCAGAGGTGGGAACAACTGGACTTACCAACCAGTTATCAAAAGAAACTAGTTAAAATAAGAAGCTTGCTGATGCTCCCAAACCAGGTGATCTAGTCTTCTTCCCCCCCAAATTCACTTTTCACTTCATGACAGACCAGCCTTTCTATTCACTGGTAATTATTTTTTTGTCTTTTTGGATGGGGGAATGCAGGGCAATTGGAGTTAAGTGACTTGCCCAAGGTCACACAGCTGGTAAGTGTTAAGTGTTTGAGGCTGTATTTGAACTCAGGTCCTCCTGATTCCAAGACCACACCTATTCACTGCACCACCTAGCAGCCCCCTACTTGTAATTCTTTATCATTTAACTCATCTCAACTCATCTTAAAATGTTGAGGGTGTATCTCATACTTCTTTCCTTGACCATTTTTGTGAAGCTTTTTACAGGCACAAAAATGGTAGTTATATCTCTGAAATTAGATACATTTTTATTCTTTTCAATCTACCCTATTTATAGTATCTACCTGTTGTTACCTTCTGTTCCTGAAATGGCTGCCTTTTGGTGATGGGTAAGTGGTCTGCTCATTGTCAGTCTCTAAATACTCTGAGAGCATCCTTGCGGGAGGAGGTGTCCCCCTATGCAGGTAAGTTAGAATGTAATCAGTGACATTT